>CAWUFW010006265.1:600000-1180211 GCA_963921515.1 Calotriton arnoldi | reverse complement strand
AACAGCATCTTATCTTGAGAAAGTATTTTTATGCAAACCTGTGGTTCTAAAATAAAACAACAGTATATTTTTTATACAAAACAATTGGCCTAGAGTTCAGTTCTTGAGTGTGTGGATTCATTCGCTGACTGAGTGTGTACATCAAATGCTTTACACTGTCCTCTGATACTGCCTTACTGCTCGACCAAGCTACCACTTTAGAGAGTAAGGTTCTATCTAACTTTAACCTCTGCCAAACCTCTGGAGACCCTTGGACTCTATACACACTGTACCCCACTTTGGTGCAGTATATATAGAGCCAGTTTCTTACACTCCTGTCGGACACTGCCCACCTAGTCACTGACATCCAACGTGGGACAGCGCATGCATGGCTCCTGGTCTTCCTCAGCGTTGCCTGGGCCTCACAGCAGCAGCGACAAGGTCACCGCTGACTCATCTGAACCTCCCGATATCGGTGGGCATTGTGTCTTCGTGCCTCCTGGTCCTTTCCGATTGGCATAAACTCTGTCCCCTCTGCTTGCAGGTTCTTCACTTAAAGAATTCATCCTTCCTAAACTTCTCCAGAGTCGCTTTCTTCTAAGTCTTTCAATGTCGTCTAAAGAGGTTTCCGATGTATCTTCACCCCTATGCACCTGGCCTCCCTGGTGTAGGTAACGTCGTTCCCGAAGCTTCCACGGGTGGTTAGCTCTCCAACCTTCTGTCCTCCAAAGGAATTCATCAGGGTCCTCTGGCAAGGGTCCTTCTTCTCCAAAACTGCAACAACGACTTCTCCATTGACTTCAATTGGGCACGCGGCTGCGTTTCCACCCTGCATACAGCCTCTGTGGGGTTCCTGGGTCCTTACCTTGGGTAGTTCCTTGTGTCCCCGGCTCCTCTGGGACTTCTGATCCAAGTCCCGTTCTCCTTTGCAGTTCGCATTCCACTTTTTTTAGTATCTGGTTTGGGCTCCCCCTGGAAACCACTATATTTTGTGCTACTTACCCAACTGCATTTGAAGTATTCTTGTGTAATGTGTTGTTATCTCCCGGTAGGAGGTATACCAATGTGTTAGTGAGTGCTGTGTAATAAATAGGAGGATTTTTATATAAACACTGTGTGGTTCTTTTTCATTTAACTTACACTACAGATTAAACTGGTAAAACAAGCAGCTTAACACTCCTTCAAGATAAGCCTGAAGGCTGCTCTCCACAGCTACAGCTTTCTATGGTTTTCAAGACCACTAAGATCACCATACGGGTTGCCTGGATTAGTGCAAGGTGCATCACTTAAATAAGTGTACACCATCTACTAAGCCAGCTTCCTACAGAAGCCCGCTTTGCTTCTCTACAAGATGACCTTCAAAACATTAAAAAGGATCTATCTCATCATGATCTTAATGAGGTCTGTAGGGATACAGACAGCCTGGGAGATAGGTTTGCATCACTTGAAGATCATGCATCGAGTTGTGATGAAGAAATCGAACAATTTCAACAAGAGGTTGTTGCAGGGATTCTGCACAAACATAGAACTATGCGTAGGATTATGGGACCTTAGTATATAGGGACTGAGTCATCCTACCCCCTTATTACCCATGAGCCCAGGACCGACTAGCTATAGTGTCTCACTTGCCCTCCTACTCACTCACAGAGGAACAAGTGATAAGACACCCCAGAACACAACACTCCCGACTCTCTCAGAAATCGCGGTTGCAGGACACACCCTTTCGCTCACACTCTTGTAGTTGTCCATTAGATCTGGTACAGACACAAACAAGTTTAAAATATTTATTTTAACTAACATGCTCTAATATGCAGTATAGATGCCACAATAAGCAGAAAAATGCATAACACAAATACGGTCAGCATTGCAAAAAGCCTGTAAATCATAAAAGGAGCTGTCATAGTGAGAGATAGCGTAGCCTTACCTCCCTCCCCTTGTATAGAAGCAGGATGATTATATTTTAGAAGATCTCTGGGTGTTATCTACAGAACCCGTACCTCAGTCTATAGATGGTCGATCTACATCATAGGTGCTGTCATGCTCTTCTCCCTGGAAAGGTCCCTCCCCAAGTGTGTGCTACCTATCCGTGTATTCCAATAAGACCAAAGTACGTATTCCCAAACAACAGCTGCATCTGTATGCTTTGTCTAGGTGCTAGGGCCTGAACAGAAAAGAATAACAAGGGGCATTGGTGTTCGACTTTGTTCACAATGTTCAGACTAAATCCCAGGACCTGCAAAGCGTGAACACAGCAGTAGGTTCTCATGTGTAAACATCAAAAGAGGCATTTGCATAATAAACTCGTGTAGTAACGTGTGCAAAGCAGCGGACAGTCTGCAGCATACTCATGCCAACTTAGGGAAGACGACAATGTCGCCATGTGACAAGGTTATCCGTCTCCGCGAACAACATCTAGACCTCCAGGCGCATGCAGAGGTTTTGGAGAAGAGATCGAGACGTAATAATATTCGCATCAAAGGAGTTCCCCCTGGATGCAGAAGGGACTGATATCATGCTATTTGTCTCCGAACTCTTTCACTCGATCTTAGAGGTTCCTCCAGAAACTGTGATAAAACTAGATCGGACCCATAGAGTGGGCTTGAAGAGTCCGGCCTCTGCTCCTCCTGCAGACATTTTGACCTGTCTGCATGACTTCCCGTTAAAGGAGCGAATCCTCCTGGCAACCCATGATCAACATCCAATATAGTTCTGCGGATTCACCCCAATGCTATGCCAGGACCTTGGTGCATCCACTCTAAAGAAACGTAGAGCCTTGTGACCTGTTCCAACCCATCTCTGATCTGCTGGTATCTCGTACTGGTGGGATCACCCTTTCAGAATCATTTTTCGCCTGGCCAGGGAACTTCACCAACTTTGCTTATTGGAGGAGGCCTGTCAACTGTTGGGCATAGATGATACCCCCTCTGAACAACCCAGAGTTGAGCGGAATGAGCGGGTAAGCTGGAGAAATCGCAGACGACTGTTCACTAAAACGCATTCCACAGAACTACGCCTAGACCAGGAGACAATAGCTAAGGAGCGCCAGGCAGCGCAGGAATCTCTCACTGGAGATTTGACTGAGGCAGCTGGGTCTTGAGGCCGGTTGGGTTTTTCCTCTTCTTCTTATATTTGTGGGGGGCAGGGCAGAGGTGAGGCATTGGGCCACTACACACCCTCTCTCCTATTTTATTAATAGGGCATTAGCCCTGGACATTGGCCTTCTGTCGTACTTTTAGGAGACTGGGTCGGAGGTAAAGGTGAGGAGGCTTATCTGGTTTCGAAATGATGCCTTTTTATTTATATAGGTTTGATAGCACAATAGACAGGACTGGTAACCAACATGAGATTTCAATAGGTAATAGTTTTCTTCTTTCTCTTCTTCTCTCTTCTAGGATGTCAGGCATGGCTGGATTTCCCCCGGGATGTTCTTGGTATAAAGAGAAAGTAAGCGGTAAGTATGGGTTTGTAGGTCCTGTCTATAACCATCCGTCACCAACACCGGTTTGTGGGAGGAAAAGGCAGAATAACCCCTTTTATAAACTGTGAAAAGGGGAAAGAGGAAAAAAAGAAAACAGGAAATCGGTGTGTCCCTTTTCTTATGAATTTTTCTCCTTTCAACAGATCCTCCCACTCCAATAGGTATAAAGTAATCGGCCAAGGAAATGATAGAAATAATATATATACATATATCCCTGTATAGGGGTTTCCAACCTATAGTGATTTTTCCCAAAAGCACTATTCTTTTAGATTGTTCATTTTTCTCCAACATTGCATCATGGGACTTGTAGTCCCTGGTTTCGTCTTGTATTCAGGGTAGGTAAAACGACCTAACTCAGGCATTCCTCCACCAATGTGATCTGTGCTCCTCCCCACACCCTCCTCCCTCAACTCTCTCTCCAGCAGCACCCTCTGCCCTGGGTACTCTGACATTCAGCCACATCTTCCGGGGCCATCCACCATTCCTCTGGTCCCGACTAAGCGTCCTCTGACTCCCAGCAGGAAGTCTTCCACTGCTTCAGGATGCTGGCTCCTGTCGCAGCTTCTTCGCCAGGCGGACCCCTCTTCTCCTCCACGGGCGGCGGCCACGTTACTTTCCCCTCGCATGCTGGTTCTCCTCGATCAATCTGGAATCCTTCAATCTGGTTCCTGTTTCGCTCTCCTTCCGGGATCAGGGCCTCCTTTTCCTTCCCTGATGCAATCTCCTATTGGCTACACATTTGGGCTTGTTCAAAGAGACAGTCCCTCTTTTTGGTTTTGTATGTATGAGTCCTTTCTTTCTCTTCATTCCAGGTATGACTACGTTGAGGGACCCCATTGGGATGCCGATCGGAAGTAGCACCGCCAGGAGAGTGCCTCCAGGTAAGTGAGTTCTCACACCTTCTTTAACATGTTATAATGGTTACTTATGTTTTTTCTGTTCCTTTGTTTTCTATTTGGGAACCAATTAGCAGTAGCACCAACTTGGACATCAGTACCTTTAATACTGGCTGCCTTCCATCACATTTAGTGAGCTACATTTCCACCCCACTAGCGCACTCATGTCCGCTCCATAGCTTTCTACCGCATTCAGTCTCATGACATGCGACCTATTGATTTGTACCCTTAACGTTAAGGGTTGAAACAATCCCACTAAGCGGTGTGCCATACTGTCGTACTTGGAACACTCCGGTGCCCACATTTGCCTCCTCCAGGAAACACACTTACTCTCCAGGGACACACATAAGTTGAGGTCCAAGGCTTTATCCCAACAATTTTTTTCGTTAAATCCCACTAAAACCGCAGGAGTAGCAATTCTGGTCTCTAACTCCTTCTCAGGGAAGATAGGCCCCAAAGAATACGAAATCAGAGGTAGACTGCTGGCTTACTCCGTGACAGTAGGCTCTCATACCTTCACCTTGGGGTCCATCTAAACACCTAATGAAAGGTAGGAACCTTTCCTTCACCGCGCAGTGACCGAGGTATTGAACACCCCTGACCGGCTGATCCTTTTATGAGAGGACTTAAATTTAGTCTTCAATAACAACTTGGATATATCGGCCCAGCGCCATGGTCAGACCAGGGCTCTTTCTTGGGAAGGCACGCTCTGGCTGTGAGAGGTGGGGTTATCTGACATTTGGTGATCACTACACCCACAAACACGAAACTATACATTTTACTCACATGCACACAAAACATATTTCCGATTGGACTATTTTTTAGGCTCATCCGGCATCACTTCTATAGTCTCAAATTCTGTGATAGAGCCCTGCTCCCTGTCAGATCACCCGGCGGTATCGGTTACCCTGAAATTCCCTCTGCTACAACCCCCCGCCCCCACAGATCCTGGAGACTGAGAGAAACCCTGCTACATCGACCAGAAGTAGTTCAACAAATTATCAAAATGCGGGGTGATTTTTTGGCCATTAACGATACGCCTGATGTTTCCATCTGTACCATATGGGAGATGTTGAAGGCAATGGTCAGAGGTGAATTGATAGCAATCTCTGCAGCCGATAATAAGTTACATAAAGACAAAAGGGAACATTTGACCAGCGAGGTCCAAAAACTAGAGCGCATTCACAAGCGTATGGTCGCCCCGGATATGGCCGCAACTTGAATCTGCCCGGTCTCAATTAGCGGGGATCGACCTAGACAGAGCAGAATATGCAACTCTCCGGCTTCGCCACATTTTTATGTAGGCGGAGACAAATGTGGGCGGTTGCTAGCCAACAGACTAAGAACACAACCCCAGTGGTCCAAGCAGTGTTTGATTCTAAAGGTCTGGAGCAGAAGAAAGATCCCCAAATCGCTGCGACCTTTAAGGACTTTTACAAAGATCTATACGCAGAGCAGCAATTGCCTGCAGACGCACCAGATTCATATCTTCGGGACACCCATACCTCAAAACTAACATCAGAGCAGGCAGCGGACTTGGATCACCCTATCCAAGTGGATGAGGTCATCTCCAGTACAACTCAACAGAAACCTCTCAAATGACCAGGCCCAGATGGCTTTCCAGCGATATTTTACAAAACATTTTGCTCGATCTTGGACCCCTGCTTACTAGACTGTTCAACGCAATCACTAATCCCTCCTCAATCCCACTCTCCATGTTAGCGGCCTCTATAGTCGTGATCCCCAAACCAGGCAAAGACAAATGCTACTGCATGTCATATAGACCAATCTCCCATCTAACAGTTGATCTTAAACTCTTCACAGGCATCCTAGCTGCACGCTTAGGCCCCCTACTACCAGGCCTCATTGCTCTAAACCAGGCAGGTTTCATACCTCATCACCAATGTAGTGATAACACTAAAAGGTTACTACACCTTATTGACAAACCCCAACGATCCAACCAGGAACGCACGCTTTTGGCAATTGACGCCGAAAAGGCGTTCGATCGGGTTTATTGGCCATATCTGACTACTACACTTAAACACTTTGGTCTCAGTGATAGATTTTGCTCATGGGTCCTCAGCAATTATGGCCACTTGGCCGCATCAGTCAGAGTGAATGGCCACCCTTTGACATCATTTCCAATCTATAGAGGCACGTGTCAGGGGTGTCCACTCTCGCCCCTATTATTCGCATTATATATGGAACCCATGGCTCAGAGAATACGGGATAATCCTGACATCACAGGCATCCCATTTGGGGGAGAGGAACACACCATCAGTCTCTATGCTGAAAATGTTCTGGTGGCTTTGGATAACCCATCTATCTCACTCCCGGCTATTCTTAGCGAATTAGATATATTTGGCCAAGCAGCAGGATTTCCAGATAATGTCCACAAATCCCTGGTCCTTAGCCTATCCCTCTCGGCATCTACTCGAGAAGATTTGACACGCTGATTTCCTATACAATGGGCAAGTACATCTATTCCATACCTGGGGATTCAATTACCTGCCAAGGCCCAGTCCGCTGCCGCTCCCAACTATAAGAATCTGACACACCAGATAAAATCTGATTTGAATAGATGGAGGCCCTACCCCCTCTCCTGGCTCGGCTGAATCGCAGCTGTAATGATGTTGATTCTACCCAAAGTTCTGTTCCTTTTTCAGGTACTCCCTATAGAGCCCCCTCCTGGGGCAATTCAGTTCCTCCAAAATGAAATAAACTGCTTTGTGTGGCGTGATGGTTGCCCCCGCAAGCAGAGAGAACTTAGCCACAGATCGTCGGATGAGGGGGGCTTGGGCATCCCAAACCTATTAAGCTACTACCACGCAGCCCAGCTGAGGTTTCTTCTCCAGTGGTCCCGTAAGGAGTCTGAAAAGCACTGGCTTTTCATGGACAGGGCGGTGGCAGGACAACACCTTTGGAGGGTCCTTTTTCTCCACAGACCTGTGCGCCCCAAGAGCCTTTATTCCTCTTTTATCACAAGAACCTCTCTGGCAGCTTGGGACAGGGTGGCTGAGGAGGACGGCCTCACCTCGTTTCTCTCACCTTTGATGCCCATTGCTGGTAACCCAGATTTTACCCTAGGTATGAATCTTGCAGATTTCCAATAGTGGTGCCAGACGGGGTGCTGATCTATTGGCCATTTATTCGACGCAGAAGGCCTCATACCCTTTGATAGCCTACATTCAGACTATGCCATACCTGAATCAGAGCGGTTACACTATCTCCAAATAAGACACTGTTTGATGAATCCCTCAATCTGCCCTAACGCCCAACGCCCCCTTACACCCTTCGAGAAATGGCTACTGTCAGACAAAACAATGCGTTCTTACCTTAAAGTCCGCAGTGTTGAGATTCACAGCGACGTTATGTACCAACTTCCCAGTACCCTACCTGTTTCACCTGAGTATTCAGTGATCACTAGATGTTACAGTAAGGTTCAAGGAGGAAGGCCTGGGGTTTGGATATTTGTGGCTCCTAGTTGTTGACCTGCGAGGCAACCGAAGAACACTTTTAGTTTTTATATTTATCTTGGTGTATTACAAGTATTGCACCTTTTTTAACAATAATTCCTCAACCTATGTGACAATTACCTGCGATCAACTAATGCTATCCTCGCAGTTGTAGTGATGAGGACAAATGGTCTGCGATTCTAGTGGTTAAGATGATGGTGGTTCTATTTAGGGTAGATGTTGTCTACAATACACAAAAAACAATATACAAATTATTTCACAGACATGCAGCAATTGTACTCAGTATGTTAAAGTATGTGCATAGATTTCCTTGTTGTACTTACACTCCAAGTCCCAGAAGAATCAGAACATAATGTCTCTTTTAAAAGCCAAAGTCTCTTCAAAAATCCAAGTTCCAGAAGATTTAGAATACAATGTTTTTTCTTCTATTTCTATAAATACTTGGCTAACTCCAATAACAAACTCTAGATTTGGGAAGTTTTCAACAATTGTTTCACTTTTCCCAAAATAATGTGTTTCCAAAAATTAACTTCATTCAAAAGTACTCTTACTTGCGTTGGGTACCGTAATTAATGTTTTCTTCTCTTGTTACAGCATACCTCATGAACAAGAGGAAGAAGCAAGGAAATCAAAGATTGCGTTCTGTTGCTGTGGAAATGAAGTCTGAAGTAACAGGAAGTAGGTAAGAGTTCTACGTGTTTCCTCCTGGATTCCCGGAAGGCGAAGCATTTTCTAGAACACAGGTGTGGCATTAAATAGTCATGCCACACCCAAGATGGCCGCCATTGTGTGTGGACGCGGATGACGGTTTTGACGCTCCTACGTCATCCCGTCCCCGTGTCTGTCTATGCACATGAATCGGACTTGGCCGCTTTGCATGGGAACCGGCACCGAGAGTCATGATATCTTATTCAGGTCCGTCTTTGGTATTTTACAGATTGCAGTTTTACGGATCGCTCCTGTTATGCAATTAACACAGTCTATGTAATTCCTACATCGGTTACTTTCTATTCTCCAGTTCAAGTCATCTCATTTACAATTCCCGTATCCGTCATTTTCCCCTCCTCAGTACAAAACTATAAAACAGTATAATCTGCATCACATTATAACAGTAAACACATATACACATAACCTCCTAGGTTGGCAGTGCTGGTGCACGGGACAGGGATGGGTTTTTGTTTGTGGGAAAACCGTGTGACATTGAAGAGGGTGACTGAGAGGCTGAAAGGCTAATATCGTGACAGTACTCCCCCGTCAAAATCCCCCCTAAGACTGATGGAATAGGACGTGGTTTGGAAGGATACCGTGTATGGAATGATCGTACTAATCGAGGTGCATTTTTGAGGTGAGCTAAAGGTTCCCATGAACGTTCTTCTGGCCAATACCCTTTCCAAACCACTAAATAGTATAATTTACCTCGAATACGTTTTGAATCTAAGAGAGCTCGTACCTCGTATTCTAATTCTCCATCTATATCAATAGCTGTGGGTAAGCTGGTCCTTCTGGTTGCAGGATGGTAAGGTTTCAATAAAGAAACATGAAGAACTAGATGAATGCGATACGTAGTTGGTAATTGTAAGGGCATTGCTACAGGATTAATGATCTGTTGAATCAAAAAGGGGCCAATAAACCGAGGAAGTAATTTCTTTGTTCCTTTCAATTTCAAATGTTTAGTGGATAGCCACACTTTATCACCAATTGTATATGATGGTTTTGGTGAACGATGTTGATCAGCTACACTTTTTTGAGTTTCTTTGGCTTGAGCTAGATGATAACGAACTCGTTGTTGAATTTCACTTAAGTTTTTATGACACTCATGTACTGTAAGAACTAGTGTATCTGTCTGCAAGGTCCAAGGAATATCTTTAGGGTGAAATCCTTGTGCACAGAAAAATGGGGACATACCTATTGATGAATGATCAGCATTATTATAAGCAGATTCCATTGCCCACAAGAGATCAACCCATTCATGTTCACTATCAGCTAACATACAACGTATGTATTGTTCTATAGTTTGATTTGTGCGTTCAGTTAAACCATCAGTTTCTGGATGATAACTGGATGATGTGGGCACTTCTATGTTTAATGTTTTACTCAAAGCTTTCCAGAACCGAGAAATAAATTGAGGTCCTCGATCGGAAATTATGACGGCAGGAATACTGTGTAGACGAATGATATTAGACATAAATGTGTTGGCCATCTCGGATGCAGAGGGAAGTTTCCTTAATGGAATTAAATGGGCCATACGACTAAACTGGTCCACCACTGTTAAGATGGCAGTATAACCTGCTTTGGTTATAGGTAATTCTACTATAAAATCCAATGAAACTGTATGCCATGGTTATGGAGGTATCGGAAGAGGTTGTAATAACCCAGAAGGACTGGTGAGTAAATTTATATTGAATACAAATAGAACACATTTCAATATAGTTTTGAATATCATTAAACATGGAGGGACACCAGAACTTTCTGTTCACTAAATTATATGTTTTCTTTACACCTGCGTGTGCAACCAATGATAAATCATCCATCAATTGCAACACTATGTTTCTTAATTCTGGAGTTGGGATAACAACTGTTTGGTTTTCCATAATAACCCATCATGAAATTGAAGAAACGGATACTGGGATATCCAACACTTTGGTGATTGCGTAGCGATTTTTTGTTTCACTTCTTCTAGAAACTCTGCACTATTTATCATTCCTTGAAAACATTGTGGAGGGAGAATAGGAGGTAAATCACTGTGTTGTTCTGATGCTTCTTCCACTCCAATGCGTGATAAAGCGTCAGCTTTGTTGTTTTCTTTTCCTGGATGGTATGTGATTGTGAAATGATAGTCATTAAAAAACAAAGACCAAGGAAGTTGCCGAGCTGATAATGCTTTTACAGATTTTAAGCATTGAAGATTTCAGTGATCTGTATAAATGGTCACTGGATGTCGACCACCTAACAAATGATGACGCCATTCTCCGAAAACAGATTTTAAAGCCAACAACTCTCTGTCAGCTATTGGATAATTCATTTCAGCAGGTAACAATTTTCTTGAATAATAGGCAATGGGGTACAATTGGCCAGTGTCTTTGTGGCTTTGAGATCGTATACCTCCAATCGCATATTGTGAGGCATCGGCTTCCACAATGAATGGGGGAGTTGGATCTGGGTGCATTAATATAGTAGCTGAAGTAAAATGGCTCCTTAGGTCCTGAAAAGCTTGTTCTGCAGCAGCATCCCAATGGAATTTAACACCTTTGCGTAGTAATTTGGTGATAGGGGTTATAATGTTTGAGAATTGAGGTATAAACCTCCTATAAAAGTTAGCAAAACCTAAAGAACTTTGAATCTGTTTTGTTGTTTTTGGGCTAGGCCAATTAAGAACTGCTTCTATTTTCTTTTTATCCATTTCAATACCTTCTGGGCTCAATACATAACCAAGAAATTCTACTTCGGAGACGTGAAAAACACTTTTCTCCAACTTGACATAGAGAGAATGCTGTAATAACTACTGGAGAATGGCTCTCACCTGTTTTACATATTCTGCTTTAGATCGTGAATATATTAAAATATCATCAATATAGACTACCCAACAAATGTCAATGAATTCCCTCAATACCTCATCAATAAAAAACTGGAATGCTGCAGGAGCGTTGCAAAGTCCGAAGGGCATAACTTGGTATTCGTAAAGACCGAATTTCGTACGAAACGCAGTCTTCCATATATCGCCCTCACGAACTCGCACCAGATGGTAGGCTCCTCACAAATCCAGTTTCGTATAAATAACTGCGTCTTTTATTTGATCGAATAAAGGTGGTATTAAAGGTAGAGGGTATCGATTTTTTTATTGCGACGTTGTTTAGGGCACGATAGTCGATACACATACGAAGCTCTCCCCCCTTCTTTGGTATAAAAAATAGAAGTGAAGAGACCGGAGATTTGGAATGTCTAATGAAACCATTAGCCAGGTATTCATCAAGGTAAATACGTAAATATTCATTTTGTAGTTCAATGAGGGAGTATATACGACTACAGGGCAATGTTGCTCTTGGAACTAAATCTATTCTACAGTCGTAATCACGATGGGGTGGTGATGTATTAGCTTTTTGTTTATCAAATACATTGGATAAATCAGTATATTCTATTGGTAGACCGTCTAATGCTAAAACACTATTCACTATTTTGGGAAAGTCATATCCTTGTATTTGATGTGAAACAACACTGGTTGGAAAACAGGAATGTTTACATTGTTCAGAGGAGAATGTCACCGTTTTATTTATCCAATCAATTTGCGGGTTATGCTGAACGAGCCAGGGAATTCCTAATATCAAACAAAATTGTGGTGCATCAATTACATCAAAGTGAATTTGTTCTGTATGTGAATTTTCACATGACATCATTAAGTCTTCTGTTTGATGTTGTATTAATCCAGATGTTAATTCTCTCCCATCCACAGCCCTTTCTAGTAAGCGATGATTTAATTTAACAACTAAATCAATAAACACATCACAATTTTCGGGTGGTTCTAAAATTTGCGCTATCATGTCTTTTTAATTCGTTTTTTAATCCCCTGTAAAAAAGGGATACACTTTTTCCTTCTGGCCATTCTGCTTCTAATACCAAATTATTAAAATTAGAAATATACTGTATCAAATCGGATGATCCCTGTTTTAAATTCAATAACTCATCTGCAGCTTGAACAAAGGCATGTTTTGCTAAAAGGCGTTTCATAGTTTCTTTAAATTGCTGATAATTGTATAACAGAGGATCAGCTCTTTCGATTTACCGCCCTGACCATAAAGCTGCATCCCCCCCTAAATAAGATAATATAAAGGCCACTTTGGAAGCATCATCAGGAAAAGCTGTGGGTTTTGCCATAAAATGAAGATGGCATTCATTTAAGAAAATACAAAATTTGTTGGAATCCCCATGGAAGCGTTCAGGTGGCGCTAATGGGGTTGGCGTTGGTGTAATGACCTGAATTTGAGTCGGTGGCACTGTACTAGAACCGGTGACTCCCGATGGTCCAGGAAAAGTAGATGGTTTTAGGATTGGTTTGTTTAATGGGGGGGGGCATTTCTGACTGTTGTGTATATAAATCTGTTTTTAATGACGTAAGGTCGTGCCGCAATGCGGCATTTTCAGCTTTGATATCCGCTAACATAGCTGCTATATCTTGGAGGGAAATAGCTTGAGCTTGGTCCATAACAGCTGGGCAAATCTATTGTCTTGGGCTTCGCCTTCTGTCAGACAAAACAATGCGTTCTTACCTTAAAGTCCGCAATGTTGAGATTCGCAGAGACGTTATGTACCAACTTCCCAGTACCCTACCTGTTTCACCTGAGTATTCAGTGATCACTAGATGTTACAGTAAGGTTCAAGGAGGAAGGCCTGGGGCATGAATATTTGTGGCTCCTAGTTGTCGACCTGCAAGGCAACTGAAGAACACTTTTATTTTTTATATTTATCTTGGTGTATTACAAGTATTGCACCTTTTAACATTAATTCCTCAACCTATGTGACGATTACCTGCGATCAACTAATGCTATCCTCGCAGTTGTAGTGATGAGGACAAATAGTCTGCGATTCTAGTGGTTAAGATGATGGCGGTTCTATTTAGGGTAGATGTTGTCCACAATACACAAAACACAATATACAAATTATTTCACAGACATGCAGCAATTGTACTCAGTAGATTAAAGTATGTGCATAGATTTTCTTGTACTTACACTCCAAGTCCCAGAAGAATCAGAACATAATGTCTCTTTTAAAAGCCAATGTCTCTTCACAATCCAAGTTCCAGAAGATTTAGAATACAATGTCTTTTCTTCTATTTCTATAAATACTTGGCTAACTCCAATAACAAACTCTGGATTTGGGAAGTTTTCAACAATTGTTTCACTTTTCCCAAAATAAAGTGTTTCCAAAAATTAACTTCATTCAAAAGTACTCTTACTTGCGTTGGGTACCGTGATTAATGGTTTCTTCTCTTGTTACAGCATACCTCATGAATGAGAGGAAGAAGCAAGTAAATTGAAGGTTGCGTTCCGTTGCTGTGGAGATGAAGTCCGAAGTAACAGGAAGCAGGTAAGCGTTCTACTTGTTCCCTCCTGGATTCCCGGAAGGCGAAGCATTTTCTAGAACACCGGTGTGGCATTAAATAGTCATGCCACACCCAAGATGGCCGCCATTGCGGGTGGACGCGGATGACGGTTTTGACGCTCCTACGTCATTCCTTCCCCGTGTCTGTCTATGCGCATGAATCGGACTTGGCCGCTTTGCATGGGAACCGGCACTGAGAGTCATGATATCTTATTCAGGTCCGTCTTTGGTATTTTACAGATTGCAGTTTTATGGATCGCTCCTGTTATGCAATTAACACAGTCTATGTAATTCCTACATCGGTTACTTTCTCTTCTCCAGTGCAAGTCATCTTGTTTACAAATCCAGTATCCGTCATTTTCCCCTCCTCAGTACAAAACTATATAACAGTATAATCTGCATCACATAATAACAGTAAACACATATACACATAACCTCCTAGTTTGGCAGTGCTGGTGCACGGGACAGGGGTGGGTTTTTGTTTGTGGGAAAACCGTGTGACATTGAAGAGGGTGACTGAGAGGCTAAAAGGCTAATATCGTGACAGCTACTTTCCAAAATGTCAAACACTCGCCTTATAACAGAACTTTATACCTTCACTGTACCACTACACAGGCTAAACCCGCTCGTCAAAAACAGTGGGAAGCAGAGCTGGGCCATTCGTTGACACCGAAGGAATGGGGTATATATACTACCGCACCAGACACACGGCCTGTAACATAGCAAGCATCGAAACTGCAACCAAGATTGCTTTATATTGGTATCTTACACCTACCCGTCTACACAGAGGCATTCCTGCTCGAAAACTGGATTGCTGGCGTAACTGCAGCTCCACAGGCACACTGTTACATCTCCTATGGGAATGCCCGAAACTCACTTCCTACTGGACACAACTGCTGGACAACATTGATACTCATTTTAATACACAACTCGCTCGTTTCCCAGCTTATATCATATTAGGATTACCTAAGGTAAATGGTAGATACACATGAGAGGGGCTACTCTTTTGTTTTGGTAGACAAGTTGGCGTTGGGTACAAAGAGGGAAATACAGTTGCCAAACCAGTTTTCCCGTGGGAGTGTAGCCCTCAGGGAGCCACACCTATTGGATGGGCTTCCAAGCTTCACACACCAAGAGAGGGGCTTTGTCATCTTGGGACTGGGCAGAATATTGCATTTTGGGATAGCTAGATGCTGCACTATGCAGGAAGTCGTCATCAGGGGGAGGGGACCTGGTGGCCCATTGGCTAGTAGTCACTGCATCTCCCAAGGGCATGTCCTGGGCATAAAATTGGCACTCCTGGCACCCAGACCTCAGATCACATCTGCACTGGTGGGAGGACCGAAGGAGGACTGCCCTGCTGTTCTCTGGGCATAGCAAAGAGAGGCTGCACCAAAGACTGGAATGCACCTGCTGATCTTCAGGCTAGCAAAGAGATGGCTGTGCCTGTGGTATCCTGCTTGAGGAAAAGCCATCTCCAATCCCCAGACAGTAGACATGACTCCAAGAGTTAGCTGGCTGACTTCCTGTTACAGCTCCATGGGCCACAAAATCTGAAGAAGCCTGCCTCTGTGAGTTGGTAACCACAATCACTTGACTACCAACGACTGCTGGTGTGCAGCCTAGGAAACTGAGTCTCAACACTCAAAAGTTGCAACTGAGTCTGCTGGACCCGAGAGAGTAGATGGAGTGTAGTTTGGTTGACCAAAACTGACACTAGCCTCAATTAAAGGGAACTGCTGCTTTCACTTTAACCAGACACGAGTAGACCAGAGGCAACTGGTTTTTGGCTGGCCTTCAACCACACTTCGAGGGACATCGACCCATGTGGCCAAAGTCACTCCACCATATTCATGGACCGACCGGTGACCCCAGGAAGACCCCCATCACCAGATCAGCATCCTTAGCATCCTTCAGCATCCTGTATCCCTTGCAACAGGACCACTCCATTGATGTCTATGGCGGTCTACCCATAGAGCCTGGAACTGGACTTGATACTGCTTTGACTGCAAGATAACTGTCCTGCTAAGCTTCATTAGCCCCTGTGACTTGTTCCCTTCTGGCGTTGGTCGCCCTAAGAGGGCTGGAGTAACTGAATACAACTTTATAAAAACGTTCAAAACTTCTTCACGTAACTGCTCACTGCGGCAGTTGCCAATGCTTGTTTGTAATTTGAATGAAAAGCAGTGATTTATTATTTGCCTCATAATTTATATCTCTGTAACTATCCAGTGGATTCTGTTTGTTTTGGTGTCTTAAAATTCATAAAAATAAGAGTTATTTTTGTACATTGGTGTTGTATTTCCTTTGTGTTGTGCTTTCTTTCTGTTTCAACTGTTTTGGTACTTCTTTTTTTTACATTTTATTGGTTTTGCAGCATAAAAACCAAAATAAATATGACGTACATTAACTCTGCCATCTCAAGAGCATATCCATTCCAGGAGTCTATCCCTCTCACCACCGTGTCCAACAACATATCCAGTTAAACATGGTGACAACGTGGTGCCCCTGACCTTCCCCTCCTCTACACAATTAATAGACTGACGTTCTCTATGGCCCCATTCAGTCCTCTACATCCCATAATTCTTCCAATGGGCCCCATATTTTGTCAAATTTCTTCATGGATCCTCGTGGCCGGTATATTGTTTTCTTCGCCTGCATACATCATTCCAGATTGCGGGCCCATTGAGATGAGCGGGGTGTGTTCATGCTACTCCACAGTTGTATGACATCCGTCCTGGACACCATTAGGGCTATGTTGCAAAATTTAAGAGGGTATCAGGGTATTGTCTGAACTCCCCACATTCCTTAGCACACCACTTGTGGTGTGAGGTTGATAGTAAGACCCTTGACCTGCTCCAAGCGGTGCCCTACATGTCGGAAACGGAACTGTAGTTTCGGGCAGTCCCACAGAGTGTGTATCAATGTTCCTTTTGGTTACATCTGTGGAGGCACCTATCATTGGAGGCCCTGGCCATTTTATGTAGTCTGGTGTGTGTATAATATGCTCTGTTTAGTATCTTAAGTTGTATAAGCCTGAAAACTGCTCGGATTGCAACGTCCCTCAGGCATCTGCATGCTTCCTCCCAGTCTGGATCTTCTATGATCCCCAGGACCTGCTCCCATCTATCTTTTAGCTGGTCTAAAGGTTTCAGGCAGTTCCAGGTGAGCATTGCATGAATCTATGCGATTGCGTGTCTATGTAGGGGGGCCACTAGGACCCTATATCCCAACAGGGTTTCTTGGGTGGGTCATCTATCTGTGCCATGTAATGTGCCTGGCGGTACCTAAATCTCTGGGAGTCTGAGAGTTCAAATTGTTCCTGTAGCTCCTCAAATCAAATCAAATCAAATAAACTTTATTCGATTTTTAGTAGAAAAAAATCATAAAAGTTACACAATAATGAATATACAATCTACTGTTTAAAAAGGCTAATACCTTGCATATATACATCTTAAAATATCACTAAAATCTTAAAATCACATCCTCAATTACTCGATGCCCCATGTGTTCTAAAAATCAAACTGTCTCATGCTATGTTTCCCATGTAATACTCAAATGTGAGCATTCCTCCCAGCCCCCATATATCACCCACCTTGGAAATTTCTATCAGGTTCCATTGACGGAAGCCCGGTATGTTCTTCCGGTCTGCCAGCATGTCAGAGTCCCACAGTGGTATTTCTAAGGTGTTCTTTCCTTCCCATCTAATTGCCCCTGTTGCGTCTTTCCATATCTGAGCAACTATTTTAGGTGACAATTTTTGGTGACCCCGCTTGGTGTCCCGACTGTAAAGTACTCTAGGGTATCTGCGCCGCGGCAGCACCCACCTGTCTACCATCAGGGCCGGGTCATCGTGCTTGGCAAATGTCCAGTCATTGATCACCGTCAGCTGTGCTACCCAGTAATACAGCTTAAGGTTAGGCAGTTCGATCCCTCCCTTGTTTTGGCCCCGCATTATGGTGGTCAGGGTGATTCTGGGCAGGCCTCTGTTCCATACCAGCACCCTGGTGGTTTCCAGCACTGCCCTAATTATTTTTTTTCGGAAACCTTGTATGGTGTGTTTTGTAATACAAAAAGAAACTTCAAGAGCTAGATCTTTTTATATAGTATAGCCCTTCCCAATAGAGATTGCAGCAAATGTTTCCACCTGACCACATCTGACTTATATTGTATGAGGATCCCCTCCAAGTTCCTATTAATGAATTCTGTTGGAGTCTTGGTAATATAAATGCCCAAGTATCAAAAACCCGAAGTGGACCATTGCACTGGGCATTCCCAACCTGCCAGGCCATGGGTGAAAACTCCACCGACTTGAACCAATTTATTTTGATCCACGAGAAGTCCGCAAATATATTTATTATCTCCAGCACTCTCTGAATGGAATGCACGGGGTCTGCCTGAAAGAGAAGCAAGTCATCAGCATATAATGAAATCGTGCCCTCCCATTCCCGGTCCCACCTCAGTCCCCTCAACTGTGCATCCTTCCTCACCCACTCCGCCAAAGGTTTAATGGCCAGGCCAAACAGCAGGGGAGACAATGGGCTTCCTTGCGGGTACCTCGCCCCAGCCCGAATTCCTGCAACATGCCCAATTAGCTTGTACTCTAGCCCGTGGTGCCATATAAAGTAAACGGACCCATGCCGTAAATGCTAGACCTATGTCCATTTTTTTGAGTACCAACATCAGGTATGGCCATTTGAGTAAATCTAATGTCTATTTGCCATCCAACAATAGTATTATTCGGTTCCTTGAGGGATTTGCTATGCTCAGGTATGCCATATAGGCATCTGAGGTTGTGTTTTGTTGCTCTGTGTGGCATAAACCTAGATTGATCCACCCTAATCAGTTAGTTTGTAACTTCCTGGAGGTGGTTTGCTAGGACTTTTGCCAGTATCTTTACCTCCAGAATCAGCAGCGAAATGGGCCTCTGGCTGTATTCCGGATTTATGGATCATGACAATCGTGGCCATTCAGATGTCCCTGGGGAGGCCCCCCCCATCTGCCAGGGTGGCCCAGTACATCCCCAGGAGGGGTTCGCCAAGTGCACCTCTCAAACTTTTAAAGAACTCCTCAGGGCAGCCATTCTACCCCAGGGCATCCCCAGTCTCTGCTATTTCTAGTTTGCAGTCCAGGTTCTCCCTATCAGCGACTGTGAGCTCCTGGGTCGGAATGACCCTCAGAAAGCTCTGTAAGTCTGACTCAGTACACTGATGGCGGGAGCAATAGAGAGCTTCCAGGTAGTCTGCAAAGCTATCTGCTATTTCAGGGGCCCTGTTTACCTTTCTACCAATGTCATCCCCAATCTCTCTTACCCACCTCTGGCCCTCCCCTTGGTAGACCAGCCAGACTAGCAATTTCCCAGCTTTGTTGCCCACCTAGTATAGCTTGTATTGTGAGGCCCTGAGCAATTTCTGTCCCCCATCTTCCACCAACTGCCTATATTCTTCCTGTTTCAGAGAACGCTTGAGAGAACTGTTTAGTCTCTGGGTGTTCCGCCCTCCACAGGTCATGGAGACTCATTGCTCGTGAGAAGTCTTGTAATCTATAATCCACCTTCCCCGTGGTGCCTGTCTGGATTTGCCTATCTAGTTCTGGGCACATCATGAGATTGCTGCCCTCCCCCAATAAGTAGAGTCACTTCGCCAAGAGGTCCAGGGTTGGTGACTGCAATTGTGATGGTTCGTACCATGAAGCTAGCAATACCCGTTCCCTGTTGCATACCCAAAAGCTGCCGAGTAACAGCCCCCCTTGCCTGTCCACACCTGGGTGATTGCTAGGGGCAGTGATTTTTTTCAACAGCATGCCAACCCTTCTGGAGTCTGATGTAAACCCTGAGTGAGTTTCCTGTAAGAGGATTACATCAGGGTTGTGTTTATGTATGAAGCTCCTGACCATCCCCCATTTCACCTTGTTGTCCAGCCCATTGCCATTCCAGGACCGTGAGGCTCAGAGGGTCCTCACCCACCTATGCGTCCCTGTCATGTATGTCTGCCATGTTTGTTATGCCATTTGAGTCCCTTCTGGTGTGATTGGCCTCTCTCTTGTGTCTCACCTTGATGCCACTTAGAACCCCTCTCCCACCCCAGCTCCCCGTCCCAACACCTCAAGCGATAGGCTCTTAACTACCCATCCCCCCCAATGCTTGAGGTGTTCGTTGCCCCTGTCCCAGGAACTTTTATCTAACTAACGGTAACAATATAATCTGTAATCCTTCTAGTGGGTGAGTAATGTGTGGGGTCTATGCGACTCTACCTCTTGGCTCCTGTGCTTCCAGCTGAAACCTCTTGCCCAAGTCCCTATTGTGGGTATGCGTGGTCAATTCTGGGTCGTCGCGCTCCCTGTCGTCTCTCCTGCAGGCATGCGCAACCGTCCTCCTCCCATTGTGTACAGATCTGACGGTCCCCGGGGACTTCCCATCACCTCAACCGGATCTCCATTTAGCCCTTTGTCACCGGTCACCAATGCTCCAGCCAGTCCCAGACCTCTGATGGTGAAGTGAAGAACCACAACTTCCCTTCTGACAAGACTTTCAGTTTTGCCGGGAATAGCATCCCGTACTGAAGAATCCTTTTTCTGAGTTCTACTTTCGCATTATCGAATGTTCAACACAGTGTTTGCACTTCTTGTGTTTAGTCGGCGAAGATCAGGATATCTTGGTTTTCCAGTCTGATTGGGGCCTGCTGCCTCACTGCTTTCGATAATGCGCTGTGATCCCTATAGATAGAAGTTTTGCTATCATCAGTCAAGGCTGTGCCCCTGACATGGGTGGAACTCCGGGCACCCAGTGAGCTCTCACCACTACAAACTGCCCTGAAAGTTGCTGAGGTTGCAAGAATATTCTGAGCAGATCCTCGACAAATTGTTCGGCACTTCCTCCTTCCAGTGTTTCTGGGATAACCACCATGCAGACATTGTTTCTCTGAGATCTCCTGTCTGTGTCCTCTGCTCTGGCATGCAAGATAGTTGTGACCTCCCTGAGGTGGAGTACCTCTGTCTGTAGTTGCTTAATGGTCCCCTGTGTGCTCTTCCAGTGTAGATGTAGCAGATCTCATGCTGGCTGAGATTGTTTGCAGGTTTGTGCGCAGTACTCAGTCAGTCAGTCAGTCAAAGAAATGTTTATTTACACCCTAAGTCCTTAAACACATAGCATATATAGCATAACAGCTTTTTATACATACATTCAGCTAAATAGCATACATAATTTAACAAATTAAAACAATCCATTCAGTAAAATCCCATATTAAAACTAAGGTACCGTTAAAACACACTAATTTTTACATCCTTACCATGATATACAAAATCCAATCTATCATCATAAATTACCTAAAAATTTGTCAATTTATGTAGACCTATAAACCTTTTTGACTGCCATCATAAACCTTCTAATGGCAACTGTTATATCCAGGGAGCGCATTTCAGTTAAAAGTTCCATAGCTTGTACCCGATTTCTAATACCATATTTTAAAAGGATTGAACGTAAAATAGTTTTCCGCTGAGTCAAAATTTTAAACAACCCAACAAATGTGCAAAATATTGCATTTAGGGCCCCATTACGATGGCGGTGGGACCGCCACCGTCAGACCGGTCCCACCGCCATTGGACCCTGCAGGACCGCCTGCCGCATTACGATGGCAGGCGGAGAGACCGTCGGAGGGACTGCAATCCCTACAACAGTGGCAATGCCTGCTCAGGCACAGGCGTTGGCATTAAAATGTCCCTTTCCGCCGGCCGTTTCATGGCAGTTAACCCGCCATGAAACGGCAGTTAGAAAGTGACTTGGGGGCCTGTAGCGGGACCCCCTTTCCCCCCTGCCCTCCGATATGTACCCTGGGGGGCACCTATGGTGTCCCCCTACATATCCATGCACCATGTGGCAGGCACCGCATGGTGCCTGCCACATAGTGCAGGGATATTTCAGATGTGTATGTTTTATACTGCGGCGTGTGCTGCAGCCCGCCCGCAGCACACACCGCAATATATAGTATATACATTGCAACCGCCTTGAAGGCGGTCACATTGTAATGCGGAACCGCGGACTACTAGTCGGGCGGTCCTGCTTCCACCAAGGTGCCGGTCGGACATAAGTCCGAATGGCATTGGAATGAGGCCCTTAGTGCTGAGGTCGCATGTACAATTTCCCTCGGAATCGACCATTTCCTTTTTTATCTTATCTTTTATATAGCAGGGGTTAATTCCGACCCAAATCCTTAACAGTTCACTTCTGAGCTAGCAATTACGTAATAAATCCACATATGGGAAAAATGCTTCATTCTTCCATGAGTTAAGCATGAAATAAATGGTTTATTCTCCTCAAGATGCTGCAGATCATAATCTCGGGACAGTTCTCTACCAAATACCCATAGCACGATCTTTGTGACCTCAATTAGAAAATTCTGTTGGCACAGTTTAACCCTCATATTCTTACAAACTTTTTCTAATATTTGTCTGGCCCCAAAAGCCCACTTCAATTTGCTTCGCTGAATTTGATTTTTGCACCACAGGGTGGTGCGCAGTAGGTCAGGAAGGGTCAGTCTCCTCCTCCATTCCAGCATCTGTTGCTAGGAGCATGCCCACTTCGGACCTCTCCAAGTGGGGCTTCAGGCGGTTCACATGCAGGACCCGCAAAGGGTTCCTAGGAGACTGCAAGTCCACCAAGTAGGTGACGTTACTCTTGCGCTCCACCACCTCAAATGGTCCGGTCCACTTATCCTGGAGCGCACAAGGCTCCACTGGGGCCATGACCCACACTTTCTGTCCAGGCTGAAACTCGATCAGAGTGGCATTCTAATCATGCCAATGTTTCATCTCCTCCTGGCTGGCTTCCAGATTTGCCTGAGCGAGTATGAAGCGCTTAGTCTGGTTCCTGAAGGCCAGCATGTAGCTATATACATCCTGGGGAGGTTTACTGGGTGCTTTCTCCCAGCCTTCTTTGACCAGAGTTAGAGGTCCTCTTACAGGGTGGCCACACAGGAGCTCAAAGGGACTGAACCCTAAGGACTTCTGCGGTACCTCTCTGTAAGCAAACAAAAGGCATGGTAAGAGGACATCCCACTTACACCTCATGGGTTCACCAAGACCCATAAGCATGCCCTTCAGGGTCCGGTTGAATCTCTCAACCAGCCCATTACCTTGGGGGTGGTAAGGAGTGGTGAACTTGTAGGTAACACCGCTCTCCTGCCACAGGGACTTCATATACTTAGATATGAAGTTGGTACCACGGTCGGACACCACCTCTCTGGTGAACCCCACATGGGAGAAAATCCCCATCAAAGCACGACCCACCACGGGGGCCGTCACCGTCCGGAGAGAGATGGCTTCCGGGTACCGGGTGGCATGGTCCACCAAGACCAGGATAAACCTGTTGCCCATGGCTGTCTTGGGATCCAGAGGCCCCACAATGTCAATTCCCACCCTCTCAAAGGGGGTGCTGACCACAGGGAAAGGTTGGAGAGGAGCCTTACACTTCCTCCCACTCTTACCACTTGCCTGGCAAGTCTGGCAAGACCTACAATGAGTATCAGAACTCTTACGCATTTGGGGCCAGTAAAAGTGGGTGACAAGCCTTTCAAAGGTATTGTCTTGCCCTAAATGTCCTGCCAAAGGCACATCATGAGCCAGACCCAGTCAGGGCCGGACTGAGCACCGAAACCGGCCCTGGCAAACTGCTCGGCCGGCCCCCCTGGGGGAGGGGGGGGGGTTCGGCCGAGCTGTTTGCTAGGGCCGGTTTTTACCGATTTTGTTACAGGAGGCTGATATTGCCAGCCCCCAGTAACAGAAACGGCCCCCCAGGGAGCCAAAACCGGCCCCCACCCTGGCGGCCCACCGGGGAAATGCCCAGTGCCCGCTACGGCCAGTCCAGCCCTGGACCCAGTAGAAAGGCTCTGTAGCGCTGGGGTACCACCAGCACACGGGCTGACCCAGGCTCAGCAACCTTAGGCTCGCTATACAGGAGACCATTCTCCCCGTAAATCCAATGTGTTCTAGACTGATCACCTGCTGCCTGGTTTGCAGCCTGTTGCCACAAACCAACAAGAGAAGGGCACTTCTGCTGCTCCTGGCAGAATTCCTCCCTGGAGGGTCCTCCTTCCTGCTGCCAATGGGTCAGCTCAGACAGGTCCCCCAGTTCAGCCACTTGTTCCCCTGTAGGCTCCAGGGCATTCCCCTCAGGGTCTGCCTCCCCCTGGACTGTGGGAACTTCGGGGGCCAGTTTCCCGTGCAACCCTGCCTCTTCTCTTTCTGGCAGGCACCTGGACCACTCTATCAGGCTCCAGGTCCTCTTGAATACCCTTACCGGCTGCCATAGACCGAGTGGTCACACACACCCACTCAGGCAGACCCAACACTGAGACCTCCGCTCCACCTTCGCCCAAGAGGAGCTCTTCAAATCATTGCCTAGCAGACAGTCAACAGGCATGGCTGGCCTCACAGCTACTTTCAAGGTACCTGAGACCCCTCCCCACTCAAAGGGAATCTGTGCCACTTTGCAGAGGCACTCTGAATTGTCAGCGGCAACTACTTGGTAAAATGTGTTGGTGACCACCTGCTCCTCTGACACCAGCCGACAACTGACAGCTGTCACACTGGCTCTGGTGTCTCTCAGAGCCTCCACACTATGGTCATTGATCGTCACCCACTGCCTGTACCTCTTAGTGTTTTCAGGCAGCTGAGCTCTTGGGACCATCTCACTGTCTCCTAAAGAGACCAGGGACATTTCTGCGGGACCCCACCCCTCTTGGGTACCCGACTCCTTCCCCAAGGCTACACTAGCCATTTCCCGGGGCGGTGCACCAGTGGGTGCGGTGGTAACCTTCTTGGGACACCTAGGATCCCCTTGGAAGTGGCCCACCTGACCACAGCCAAAACATGCCTTGGAACCCCTATGAACAGGCTTACCTGTCGGGATCCATGGCTTCTTTTCAGTGGGAGGCTGGGAACCCTTAACATTGTTCCCTTGTGGATTACTTTGGGGCCCTTTTTGGAACTCCTTCTGTTTACCCTTGTCCCCCCACTCTTCTGCTGGGGACCCTGCCCACCTTTGGCAGAGTCTCCCACACGGCCCTCGTGGACCCTGGTACTGACCCAGTGGTCCGCCTCCACAGCAGGCTTCCTGGGGTCAGTCAGCTTACTGTCAATCAAGTGCTGGCGTAGCTCTGGAAAACAATTATCTTACAAGTGCTCCCATGCAACCAAATCATAGAGCCCCTACAAATCATTCACCTTGCTACCCTTCACCCAACCATCCAATGCTCTGCAAAAGCAGGACACATACTCCACCCAAGTACTTGACTCCAGCTTCTTGCAGTTTCTAAATTCCTGCCTGTACAGCTCTGGGGTCAACCCATACCTTGCTACTGAGGCTTCCTTCATGGGGGCATAGGACATCTGATCCTCAGTGGGCAAGTTTAGCAATCTCTCCCTTCCTTTACTAAGAAAGCGGCCCCACAACCCCGCTCCCCAATCTCTCTCAGGAACTCTGTGGGACCTCATCGCTACCTCATAGGCCTTGAACCACTGACCAATGTCCTCATGCTTAGTGAAATCCTTGATAACCTCCTTGGGGATGTATACCTTCCCTTCTCCAGGCACTGATGGTGCGCTGCCACCATGGGGATTGGATTCTATACTCTTTGCTTTAAAATCCAGCTCCCTCAACCCTCTTTCATGCACTAAGAATATCTTTTTCTCCTCTAGGGCTAATTTCTCCCTCTGAAATGCCAACTCCTTATCTTCCTTCCTGAGCTTTGTGAGCTCCAACTCATGCTTCCTGTTTTTCTCCCTGTCCTCCAACTCCTCTGGAGACAGCCCTCTTGAAGAAACACTGCTGCCATCTCTGGAAGGTACCCTCCCTCCTGGCAGTTTCAACAGCCCCTCCTGCTGCCCATCCAAATTCTCTGCCTCCAATGGAGGCTCCTCATCCTGCCCACTGGCATTTCTGGATCATCGGGGAGGCAAGGAGCACACATCTAGGTGCAACTACGGGAGACGCACCTTGAGGCAAGTCTGACTACAGGGGTCTCCCTCTCTCCTCCTTCCATGGGGCAATATCCCTCTTGTTCTTGGGCTTTACTACGAGCAACTGAATAGTGGAGCGTGACATAGGTCACCCCACAAAGTGGTACCCTCCCACCGCAGGTTTGGTGGGAAAGGAGCCCCTTTTTTCCTTAAGGTCCTGATGAATGCCACAGACCCATTTGGGCCACATGGCAGAAACATGTCGACCACATCCACTACGGTAAGGGGACAATAAATTCCCCACCATACCGTTCACTTGTTTTTAATACCATACAGCTACTTATCGCATTAAAATAAATTTTGTAACTGTAAGGGTTTTTAAACCTCACTCACTTTATATGGGCCCCCACTTAGTTTAGAAGTGCATCCCTGTCGTCAGGTGTATGCCCGCCCTCTATCAAACCTAGTTTTTAGAGGGCGAGGACTGGCCAATGATGAAGCATGACACCAGGTGGTGTGTGAGACCAGTCCTACACTTTTTGTGAGATGTCCACACTCACAAAGTAACCTTTGAGCACCTTGGTCACATAACTGGGAGCGGCTCATTTTGTGATGAACATTTCTGGATTCCAACCAGGCCCTCAGAGCCTTTTGGTATTCATCCTTTCTGGTGAGGCCTTTCACAGAGATTTTAAATTGTTTGCAGATTGCTTTAAGTTGAGACAGTGTAGGTTTCCACCCTATCTTCTTCAAATTCAATATCAATATATGCAATGGATGCTGGCTTGGTCATGATTGAAGAATTGGCAGTTCTCAAGTTGCAGACAATCCCAAAAGAAGAGTTCAGTAATAATATGTGGTTGTATAATGGTCTGCAGTATGCTAGTAGTGTACACCAATCACTGTATGTAAGACACAAATGCAAGTCCAGATCCTCACCACTGACCACCAATGTTAGAAATGGGGGTCTCTAGTTGGCAGAGGTAGGTACCTTTGTCCAAGTAGGGACCCTTCTTCCTAGTCAGGGTAAGGGGGTTACACTTCTAAAAAATAACCCCTGCTCACCCCCTTGGTAGCTTGGCACGAGCAGGCAGGCTTATCTCAGAGGCAGTGTGTAAAGCATTTGTGAACACATACAGTAATACAGTTAAAACACTACAAATGGACACCACACCAGTTAAGAAAAATAAGTAAACTTTATCTAAACCACAACAAGACCAAATGACAAAAATCCAACATACAATACTCTTAAAAAATAGTTACTGTGCAAAATAACCTTTAAATTGCAGGAAAAACGTGAAAATACAGTTCCTCCGACTCGGTAGCTCTGTACGGGGCTACCGCGATACTGAATACGACAAAGCCTAACAATTCCGACCAACCGCGTCAATACGGGTTAGCAAAAGCGTCGACAGACTCGGAGACAGTACCTTTTGTTGTTGCGGCCGGCACAATGGTACGAGCCGGTCCGGGGCAACTGTCACAGTTGCGATGTGAGAGGGAAGTGTTGCAGCGTGCGGTGTCCTCACAGCTCGGTGCAGGCAGCGGCTCGTTGACGGAGTCGGTGAGACCAAGGCTTGCGTTGCAGGGTGAGGCGGTGCTCGATGCAGGGCTGGCAGGTCACGATGCGGCGACGGAGCCGGTCGAGGTTCGAGTCGGGCAGCGAAGGAGTCGATGGCGTCCGGGCAGCGTGTAGCGAAGCGTTGCGGAGTGCGATGCCCACAGGACGCGGTGCATGCAGCGGCTCGTTGACGGAGTCGGTGAGACCAGGGTTGCAGTGCGAAACAAGGCGGTGCCCTCTACGGTGCCTTCAGGACACAGAATCCTGCAACGGACTCGATGACAGAGTTGGCTACCCTTTTCTTCTCCGGGCAGCTGAAACCAGCGGTTCCAGCGAATGTCGCCCAGAAGTTTGGGGAGGTCTTTGATGTTCCTGAGACCTTGTGAACAAGGGGCAAGCTCACTTCAAGCCCTTGGGGATCTTCCTCAAGCAGGGGACACAGCAAAGTCCCTTTCCTTGGCAGCAAGCAGCCACTGCAGGCCAACCCCAGACAGCAAACAGCACAGGGGCAGTATTCCTCCTCAGTTTCTCCGGCTCTTCTCCTTGGCAAAGGTTCCTCTTGATTCCCAGAAGTGATCTAAAAGTCTGGGGTCTGGGCCCCAATATTTATATCCCAAAACCCTTTGTTCGCTGGTGGCAGAGAAGCCCTGTGCTCAGTCAAAACCAGTTCTGTCCTCTCTGGTGCAGCTTCCTGGCAGGAGGTGGAGACAGCATTGTCCTTGGCAGACCAGGCCCATTCAGGTGAAATGAAATCTCCTCCCGCTTCTCTAAATGCAGCCCAGGTCTATTCAGCCCAGCCCTGACTCATCAGGCTCTCTGGAGCCACTGCTCCTCCCTAGCTCCTGTCATCCAAAAGCCAGACATGTAATACACAAACCAGGCAGAGGCATACTGAATGGCTAAGCAAGAATATACCTACTTTCTAAAAATGGTATTTTCAAACACAGAATGTAAAAATCCCCCTCACTAAAAGATGCATTTTAACATTCTGAGTTCAGGCATACTAAACTTTATTTTTCTACCTTGTTCCCAGGGGTAGTTATGTTTATAAGATGTTATAAATAAACTCCCCATTCTATCCTATGGGAACAGGTAGACTTGCAATAGTGAAAAACGAAATTGGCAGTAATTCACTATCAGGACATGCCACACACACCAGGGCATGTCCTACCTTTCACATACACTGCACCCTGCCCACAGGGGTACCTTGGGCCTACCTTAGAGGTGACTGACATGTAAGAAAAGGGAAGGTTAGGGTCTGGCAAGTGGGTGCACTTGCCAAGTCGACATGGCAGTACCAGACTGCACACAGGCTCTGCAATGGCAGGCCAGAGTTACATTTACAGGCTGCTTCTGTGGGTGGCACAATCAGTGCTGCAAGCCCACTAGCAGCATTTAATTTACAGGCCCTGGGCACACACAGTGCACTGTACTAGGGACTGACTAGGAAATCAAATAGCCAATCATGAAAACACCAATCCATAACAGTAGTAGTAAATTTATTCGATCAATAGCATGATCATATACAAATAAAAATATCACAGAACATACATATTTCGTTTTACCATAGAGAAAAAGTTAAAAGGAAAACATCACTTCATACTCCTTTACATCATTCTAGATAGAGGTGTGATTAAAAACTTAAAATAGGCACTTTAAAATTCTGAATACATTAAAATTATTTAAAATGAGAAAACACCAATACTGTCGGGTTGATTCACAACCATCGTTTAACACTACAGTCCTTCAAAAAGGGCTTAAATACTTGTTACCCCAATAATATCCAGATTCTTATATCAAGATCTTGTTTCAAATTTAGATTTTTGCCACCAGGAATAAAGCAGATATCTTCATAACGTAAAAACAAGCCACCTTGTCGAGTCTGATCTAAAAACACGTAATGCATCTATGGGGCGTGAAAAAGACAGCACCTGACAGGCCAGAATAATCAATTTTTTCCTCAAATTGGCATAAAGCGGGCAGAAAAATATAAAGTGATCTAGAGTTTCAGGACTAGCGCTACACAAAGGGCACAGTGAAGTTACGGTCGCGTTCATCCAGCTGCTTTTCAAAGCATTCAGTGGAAGAACCCCAGTTCTAAACTGTATATAAAGTGCTCGTGCCTGAGGGGGTTCAACATCATCCATGTAGGGATCGAACTTAAAACAACTTTTAATATCTAAAAATTGAATAGTTAAAGTGCTAAGTGTCCTAGTTTCAGTGCAAGATAGGTCAACAAAGTCCCAATACCTTTTTTTGAGCTGGGAACCCATTATTTTAGTGATAGGCTGCGGGTCATCCCACATAAACCCCAGCCCCAATTTATAAAACCATTGCCTTGCTTTTTTAAACCAGACTAGACGCCCTGTTTGCCTATGGAGCGTTAATGATTCCTCCACTGTCTCCTTTACTGGAATCTGAGTGTTACCGGTCCAAATTCTTATCCAGAACATTAGCACCTTTAAAACAGCTGAATGGATAATAGACCTTAGACCAAGATCAAGACGGAGTGGTATTAGAGGCGTGTTCATTGGAAGGTTTAAAATCGCTCGTAAAAATTTATTTTCTGCTACTTCTAGCTGATTCAGGTGCTCCAACCCCCACAATTCTGCCCCATATAAGGCTGCACCCCGCCCTCTGGCCCGGTGAATTTCTAAGATTGGAGAAATTGGGCGATAAGGAGATTTTGTGGCTTTCTTTGCTATTGCACAATCCACGTGTTGCAATGAAAGCACACTCTTCTGAATTTGGGGAGTCCATGTCAAGTTCTCGCTAATTCTGACTCCCAATGATGGGAGGCGTGGCCCACACAGGTAGTCACTAGCACCTGTAGACTCCCCCTATGTTCCGCCCACTTTCCATTTTCCGGCTTCCCTAGCGCCGAGCTCTGAATGCCGGCGGACGGACGGACGGCTCCTACCCTCGCATTGCACCGGCCGGGGAAAAAAAGCTCCTTAAGTACCGCTGAGGACGGATGACGGCCCCGGCTCCCACGGATTCCCGCTGACTGGAGGCGCGCCGCACAGCCTCCTTCCTGTATGGACGCATCAAGTTAGCTGTATAGAGTTTCGTTGATACCGCTGGTGAGGGCGGCTCCGGCTTCCAGCCCCCGCTCCTGTTTGGAACCGAAATGAGAGGCGTTGCACTGCTCCTTTCTCCCTATGTGAGTGTCAGTCTAAAAAAGGCCCAGAAACAAGGCGAGGGCAGCAGCAGCAATATTCGCGGCAGCACGGCAGCTCCTGTGCGATTTAGCTTGTTGCTTACTTCGAACAGCTAAGTTAATATCCTCCTGACCCCCCTCTCCATAAGGAGTTACACGCCGGAAAGCTGCGAGAGAGACGCTTTGGGGCAGAAGATGCCTTGATGGGTTTAAAGGATAAAAACTTGCAAAAACCTGCAAAAAGCTGTGAGTAACTTTGAGTAACCGCTTTAAGTGCTGCAACTGCTGGATCAGACTAGAAGTTAGTCGTAAGACGCCCCTAAATTGCCTGCCCTAACTGCCTGCCCATTAAAAAAAAAAAAGAAGTACTTACTGGTGAATTTTATTTTGGGCAAAGACAGTAGGCAAAGACAGTAGGCTACACGCCAGATAGTACTGCGCTACCTCTCACTATTTCATACTACTCCTCCACCTTCGGTTGGCCCGCTATGAAAACATAAGTATAATATAAGCTGGAGAAAGTAGTAACTGGGCGTGTGAGTTGAACTATTTTTAAGGTACTCTTAAGCCCTGTACATCTGCCTGGCCCTGGCCCTGCATAATTTGTTTGTACAGGTGTATGCCGATAGATCCGTCCTGTGGAGCTAGTGGTCTGAGATTGCATCCTGTTCTCCCCTTCATATAAGTATCAGAAAATGCGCACAAAACAATCCAAAGTAGGTGAAAAAAGGGAAACCCCAGAAATGTCAGGTCAGTCAACTACACCCTCTCCGGCTCCAAGAGGGGTACGAAGAGGACAGAGAAATGTGCAACAGAGGATGGAGCTGAAGGCTAAGGCACTGGCCGAGAAGGAAAAACAGTCTGAGCAGAATGAACTCATTGACCCATCAGAGGATGATGAGGACACATCGGATCTGGAGATAGAGAGGGGCGAGCATAGCCATCCACCAGACGAACGAATGGGGATGCAGAGCGGCATAGACCAAAAGGCAGATGGGGAGATACAGAGCACAAATGATGAAGTTCTGCTTAGCCCCAGACAATATCCTCTCTTTGATAAGCTCCCAAAACATCAGATTGCGATCAAGACTAAAGATCCGGTACAAACCAACTCTGAGGATGAAACTGGATTGATACAAACACAAACTCAAGATGCGATAAATCCCTTGCAAAGTGTTTACATAGCTGCTCCCCCCTCCCAAAGCACACAGGAAGTAGAGAATCTCTCACGGGTCACAGTGAGTGAAAGTCAAGTAAACACTGAAAGCCCGGTAGAGCCAGAGCTAGAGCCAGAGACCTCGGGAGGTGGGATGAGCGGAGAAGCGTCAATTAAAAAAATGCTATTAACTATACTCAACGAGATTAGGGATTTCAAAGTATCCCAGGCATTGGAGATTGCACAGCTGCATGAAAGACAGGCTAAACTGGAAGAGAACACGTCCAACACACCGAAGAGACTAGAGGAGGCCGAAAACCGTGTCTCAGATCTAAAGGACAAACTCTCGGCCATGCACCAAGACATGCAAGCTCTGAGCAGAAGTAAAAACCAGATGGAGCTAAAACTCCAGGACCTAGAGAATTACAACAGACGTTCAAATCCCGGAAGGCGCTGAAAGTACTGAAGTAGTCGAGTGGGCCGGGTCACTACTAAGGAGAGTAATGTCAGAGCTACAACGGGACCTTACAATCACTAGGGCCCATCGGGTCCCGGCACAGAAGCAACTTAATGCCAAATTTCCGCGTACAATACTATTGAACTTTTCGGACTGCAGAATAAAGGAAAAAATATTAAGCACCGCTACAGCAAAAAGATCTTTCTCCACTCCAGAGATTCAGCAGTTCAGAATATTTTCGGACATGTCCGCAGCTTCAGCACGCAGACGTAAAGATTTCGTCAAGATGATTGACACATTCAAAGGGAGGGGAGCCCAAGCGGCAATTGTTCAGCAGTCAAAGCTTAAAGTACTCGCTAAAGGAAAATGTCATATTTTTTCAGATACCCGCGATGCTCAATTACTCCTTGCAGAGTTGTCTGCGGGGCGGGAGTAAGGTCTGTTTCAGACCATGTAGAGGGTCGGGAAGGAGGCAGGCAAACAGCTCATTAGCTTAGCAAGCTGTTCGTTTAGGGGTGGACGGGGGTGGGTCAAAGGGCGCACAGGGATGCAAAAAAATGGCATCCAGTAAAGAGGGGTGGAAGGAGGGAATAGTGGATAATTCCGTCCTTCGAGGGTGGGGGGTTGGGAGGGAGGTGGAGGGGTGAGGCAATTACAAAAAAGAGAGTTCTTCCATGAGTGCTCAAAAAAAGTTGCTTATGAGTTAAAATACTACAGGGTGCATAGGTGTAATTTCGAAACGATAACTATAATAAGGATTAAGCCAATAAGGAGATCTATGTTACTTAGGTCATTTTCTGAAAATTTAAATGTTTCTTAGAAAAGTATATCTGAACATTGAATCTGCTAAACGTTCTAGAGGGGTATTATGTTTCTGGTCTGTGCTTATTGAGAATTTAAATGTTGCTTAGAAAAGTATATTTGAACACTGAATTTGCTAAAACTACTAGGGGGTAACATGTTCTTGGTCTGTGTTTATAGTCTTGTCTCATGATAGTATCAGCCATTTTAGATATCATAGGATTTCATAGGTACTGTACAAATCTTGATTTCACTTTAGTTTCCAACTGGTATGAAGCCTAATCAGATCCTTCCCTTGCAGCGTGTCAGTCTATGTACGTAGCACACCTTACGGAGACCTGATCTTTAGTTCCTTAAAGAGTGTTAGTATATCATGTCTACGGCCTATGCCTGTGGCCCCGATCTACCCTAACTATAGTCGTTTTAATTACTTATATGTTTCACATACTTTAGGTACTGTTTATACGATTTGTATGCTATATACGCACCTCAGATTTTTTTTTCTCAAACATATGTTTATTGAATTTTTGCCAAATAAATCACAGTATATCAATCACATTCTGCTCAGCGCAGTGAGCACCAACATATCGATAGCACTCAAATGGTGAAACAGTATACATTATCCAGAATGTGCCCAGCCCCGCTTCTAAAAGAAACGCTGAGAGATACAGTGGCTGTCACTGCGGGGATGCGGGCGGACTACTGTGGCAGCAGCCTTATGGAGCACCAGAATGAGGCACCTCAGCATTCGTCTGACAGGACATCTAGTCAAACGTTCTATCTGAGGGAATCTAGTGTGGCAATATTTGAAGAATAGAAAAACTAAATCTCCGAACCTAAAAACCCCAAACCCCCCCCCCCCCCCAAACTATGATGGCAGCAAGAACCTAAACTAAAATAGCAGCTGAAGGTAGTGGCAGTGTAATCAATATTGAAAGAGGTGTAATGCGCGGGTTGAAGTGGGACAGACAGCTGACGGGAGCCCCCGGGAAAGGAAAGCTAACAATGGTCCCCACTTGAATTCAAAATTCTTATAGTTGTCTTGAAAGATATCAGCCATTCTTTCCATGCTAAGAAGCCGCCATAGCCGTGAGTGCCGTAGGGAGATCGCCGGGGCCTCCCTCTGTTTCCAGGCGGCCGCTAAAGTCACCTTAGCCGCTCCTATACACAGCCACATGATGGCTTTGTCCGCACGTGTCTGGTGTTCTAAAGTAGGGTCTCGAAGTCCCAAGAGGACCTCCGCCATAGTAGTTGGAATGGGATACCCCAGAATATCTTTAATATGTGCTAGTATCTCTGCCCAAAATGGGCGTATCGTCGGGCAATCCCACCAAATGTGCTGAAAATCACCCAAGAGGCCGCAGCCTCTCCAGCAGCGGTCAGAGGTGTCGGGGAAAATCTTTTTAAGCCTGGAAGGGTGAAGGTACCAGTCCATCATGGTCTTTAGGTGGGCTTCTCGGAGGTCTACGGAGTGATTAAATCTAAAAATGTCGGACCACAAGTGTGTCCAATCTTTCTCTGGTACAGCGCGTTGCAATATCCCCTCCCACATAGCCATGTAACGCGGGCGCGGTGAAGTGAGGGTGGTCAGTAAAAAGTTATAGATGAACGATATTACCCCCTTCATTGTGGTGGACTTGGAGAGGAAGGATTCAAATCTGGTGGGCGGTCGAGTGGCCGCTTCCCGAACCTGTGGAGAGAGAGCCCAATGAAGCAGCTGGGTATGATGGAACCGTTCTGAGTCAGCCAAGTCATAGTCTCTTTTACAATTATCAAAAGTTAAGGGGTCGTAGTTGTGAAAGAGGTGTGTCAAGGCCAGACAACCCCCTTCCCGCCAAGCATCAAAGGGCCCCTCCTGCATGCCGGGGGGGAAAGCCGAATTAAAGTGTAGCGGTGTAAACGGAGAGGGAAAAGTGGTCCATCTATCATCCCCCTCTACAGAGTCCCACACTCGCAGGGTGGTTCGTGTGGGGGTGCTACAGTACACGTTCTTGGGTCTGTCTCGCTTGGGGCGCCAAACAAGATCCCATATCGTCCGTCCTGCGATACTACGGTCCATATGCAACCAATGTTTATCTGATTCAGGTTTGGACCATTCACTCAGCACTCTCAACTGTGCCGCTTTATAATATAAGTTGATGTCGGGGAGACCCATTCCTCCCTCCGCTCGGGAGCGACGCAATAGCGAGAACGACAAGCGGGCACGTCCCTTTTGCCATATGAACTGAAGGATCATGGATTTAATTCTGCGGAAGAAGTCCCTGTCGAGTTCTATCGGTAAGGCCTGGAACAGGTAGAGGAGCTTAGGGAGGAGAGTCATCTTGACAGCATGAATGCGGCCAAGCCAAGAAAGAAAAAGTGGCTTCCACCTCCCGAGCTCCTCCTGAATGCGTGCGAGACCAGGGGGGAAGTTAGCAGCATACAATCCTTCCACCCTGGGTGTTAACTGTATTCCTAAGTATTGTATGGAAGAGGTTGCCCATTGCAATGGAGTGAGGGGTTGGAGCCTATGGACCTCCTCCAGTGGGAGAGTAAGATTAAGAATATATGACTTGCCCATGTTTATTTTAAGACCTGCCACCCTTTCAAAGCGCTCTAACTCCTTCTGTAAATGGGAAAGGGAGTGCTCGGGCTCCGCGAGCGACAAGAGGACATCGTCCGCGAAGAGAGAAACCTTATGGGAATCTCCACTAAAGGGAATGCCGTGTATGTCGGGGTTGGCTCTGATAGCGACAGCCAGTGGTTCGATACTCAGGGCAAAAAGGAGGGGTGAGAGGGGGCAACCCTGTCGTGTACCTCTAGAGTGAGAAAAAATGGATGAAGGGATGCCATTTACCTGCACCCGGGAGCGAGGTTGAACGTAGTTGGCCCGGAGCATAGTGAGAAATTTAGAAGCAAACCCAAAGCTAGTGAGGGTAGCAAATAGAAACGCCCAGTCCACCCGGTCGAACGCCTTTTCGGCATCCAGTCCCACCAACACTGCGGGAATATGTCGTTTGTTAGCTTTTTCTATGAGGTGCACTATGCGTCGTGTGTTATCGTGTGTTTGCCGGCCCTTAATAAACCCTGATTGGTCCGGGTGGATGAGGTCAGGCATAAGGTCATTCAACCTTTTAGCCAATATAGAGGAATAGAGTTTCGCGTCCAGGTTTAGTAGGGCGATGGGGCGGTAAGAGGCGCACAATTGCAGATTTTTCCCGGTTTTTGGTATAACCGAGATCATCGCCTCAGAAAGAGACCCCGACGTCTCACCCTCCGTCGCCATCTTATTAAACAGGCGAGTGAGGTGCGGAATGATATCGGGGGCAAAGGTTTTATAGAAAAGAGCGGTGTAACCGTCTGGGCCCGGGGCCTTACGAGGCCTGAGTGCTTGTATGGCCGCGTTCACCTCCTCAGACGTGATGGGAGCAGTAAGTGCTTCATTCCAGTCATGCGACACCTGTGGAAGACTGAGCGTCCGTAGGTACTCCCTCTGGGCTTCAGGATCTAACTGATCCCCTGAATATAGCGTCTTATAGAAAGAGCCAAAGATTTCGGACTTTTCCTCATCTTTGTATGTGGTCTCCCCGTTGGTCTTCTGAATACCTCCTATATATTCCCGCTCTCGTTTACCCTTGAGCTGCCTAGCTAGGTGACTACCCACCTTGTTCCCTTGGGAGTAAGAGAGGCGTCGGAGCTTAAGGAGCGTGAATTCTGCCCTATTATTGTAAATGGCTCTAAGCTTGCCCCTCAATGCCGTTAGTTTACGAAGGTTATCTCGAGTGGGGTTTGCTTTATGTGTGCGCTCGACAGAAGCAACTTCAATCTCCAACGCCTCCCGCTCCCGAGCCCGCTGTGTGTTCAGTGCTGAGTTGAGAGCAAAACATTTCCCTCGGGTGACCGCTTTAAACGTGTCCCAGTTAGTGTATTCTGAGGTATCTTCAGGCTTATTAAAATCGAAAAACTCGATGATGCTTTCCCTCAATTTAGTACGCGATTCTTTATCCCGGGTGAGAGATGGTGGGAAGTACCAGCGTGGAGTGGTGGAGACATTGCCGTGCCAGGCAACGCAAATGGAAAGGAGACTGTGGTCCAACACTGAAATGGGAAATATCTTAGCCGCCTGGAGTGCGCCCTGCAGGGATTGGCTTATAAAAATGTAGTCTAATCGGGAGTATGTGTGGTGAACGTGGGAGTAAAAAGTGTAGTCACGTGACTGAGGGTGAAGTGTTCGCCAAGCGTCTAGCAGACCTAGATCGTGAAAATGTTGTTTTGTGGTGGGGGTAAAGGAGCCCAGGTCCGAGCGGAGTGCGTGAGTACTATCGAGATCCCTTTGCCATGTCAGATTGAAATCACCCAAGATCACCAACTGCCCTTCTCCGAAGTCCAAAATCCTCTCTGTTAATGTGTTTAAAAATGCTGCTTGCCCCGTATTGGGAGCATAAAGTGCCACAAAAGTGCACAGTTTGCCCATCAAGCGGCCTTTAACCATAACCCAGCGGCCGTCTTTGTCTGAGCGATGGTCCAGCTGTTGAAAGTTAGTGGTGGAATGGAACAGAAGGGCTACACCCCTATGTTTTGTTAGGGCAGATGATTTGTATATTAGGGGATATCGCTTGTGACGGAGGCGTGAATCCTCTGATCGGGCCAGGTGTGTCTCTTGGAGGGCCACTATATCAAGGTGATGATCTATGATATATTTCCACACTTTGTGGCGTTTCTGTGGGGAGTTAAGCCCCTTAACGTTCCAGGAACCTATAGTGATCGTCATGGAACTAGTGTAGAGGTGAACAACGCAGAGACCCCTTCTGCCGGTCCAGCCGGATGTGTGAACGTGACCTCCCCAAGTGTGTCTAACACCCATGACTGCGTCCCTCCCATGTAGTCTGAAACAAACACAGAAGCCTCCCAGAAATAAAATGTAAAAGCTGCCATCATCACCCTCCCCCCCCCCTCGACCCTTAAAAACAACATAACAAACAATAACAACAAATGCGGCAGAAAGGCCGCTAACTGGTCCCTGAGCGTGGGCAACCTACCCAGCAGGGACTAGGGGGATCAAGAGTCCGAGGACCCCGTCCGCGCCATCCGGAGGTGAATCACAAAAAATCTCTCAGGCGGTCATGGCTGAGATGTACACCATAGTCCTTTGTGGAGAACGAGAAAAGTCTCGGTGCTGGGTTGTAGAGGTGAACCATTGTTCTATATCCCTGTAGGATAAATCGGGGGCCTGAGGCCCCATCCCAGGCATGCGATAGGTTCCAGGTCAAAGGAATGAGTTGGGAACCGTTCCTTCGTAGTTCCACCGGGCCACTGTCAACATCGGACCGAAGCATGTAACACAGTCCGTCGGAAGAAGATGCTGTGTGAGCGCACTGCAGTAGATATTCCTCAAAAGGTCAAGCGGCATAGCAGTATCTATTTAGAGTATAGGCGCTGGCATTTTCATTTTCGGCCTCTCCGTGTGCCCATAAGCCATGTCGTCGTCTGTAATGGCCCTCGCTGAGCCTCTCGGGGGTTATCATGATCGGAGCCAGTCTCAGCCGGCGGGAGACCCAGAAGCTCCAGGCCCTCTCTTAGGTCAGTGACATGACGCTGTTTGTTATCGAGCTCAAAGCTGAGTCCGAACGGGTAGGTCCACCGGTATCGGATTTTGTCCTCTCGTAATTTGGTGGTAATGGGTCGGAACATCTGCCTCCGTGCCAGAATTGCTGGTGCTAGGTCTTGGTAGATCGAACATGATTGATTTTGGAAGGTGGCTGTCCCCTTGGTCCTGGCCGCTAGGAGCACCGCCTCTTTAACTTTATATGAATGGAACTTCGCCAGTATGTCGCGGGGGCGTCTCCTCTCGCCGGGCTGCAGGACTCCCACGCGATGGACCCTGTCTAGCTTTATTGAGAGGGTATGTGGACCCAGCATCTCTGCGAAGAGCCCCTCCAGGAAAGCCTCAAGGTCCGGCCCCTCCGCTCCCTCCGCCAGGTCCCTGACCCGTAGGTTCTCCCTCCGTGCCCTATTCTCGAGGTCCTCTGCCTTGAGCTGCGTCTGGTGGAGTTGGTCCTGGAGGGTGCGAACATCTTCCCGGAGTTCGGAGGAGAGGTTTTCCTGTTCTTGCTGTTGCCCCTCCATGTCAAGCACTCTGGTGCCCACCGAGTCAACATCTTGTTGTAGGGAGGTCAATCTCCCTGTAAGGTCCGATCTCAGTTGCTCTATAGAGGTTTTAATGTTCTGAGAGAGGTCATTGCATAGCTCTGTCTTGAAATCTTTTAGTGTAGACAGGAGATCTGCCTTCGTAAGGGCCATGCCCGCTGCCTCCTCGTCTCCGCACAGCGTCGGGCGTTTATCTGAGGGGCCAAAAAAGTCCGATACCTTGTTGGGTGTCTTAGTCGTCCCTCTCTTAGGCGGCATACGGACTGGCCCGGGAGGATCCCCACCACAGCAACGTCCGCGAAAGGAGACTCGGGATTCAGGCCTTGGGAACCTCCATCCAAGGCGTCGTCGGAAGACCAGTGGTACGAGTCAAGGCAGCGGCAACAGGCAGGCGGTGCAACGCAGGCGGGGCCCCCGTTCGGAGCTCTAGGCGACCCGCGGCCTGGTCAGGCCCGCTAAATGACAGCACTCTTCCCCCTGAGAGCTGGGCGGCAGGGGGTTCCCCCGGAGCAACGGACCGGGGAGAGCGTCACAGCTTGTCGCTGCATTCAAGCCTTGCTTTATTCCTCAACTCCAATTCGCAGTCCCGGCCCCTTCGATCTGGTATGAGCGCCACTCCGGGGGAAGCAAGTACTAACGGGGAGAGGGCACTCACAGTGATACATGCGTTCGTATGTCCTCAGTTGTTCATCAGGCAGGGCTCATAGACGCAGGAGGCGCCGACATCCGCTGAGGCAGCGCTCGGCAGGGAGCTAGTCCCGGGACTCCAGGGACCCAAAACGGAACCCGTCCTTATAACTCAGTTGAGACGCCATTTTAACGTCAGGCATTGCGGTAAATCGCCGGCGTCGCTGCAGTCCGGGCGAATTTTCTTAAGGGTACCCCCAGGTCAAGCTCACCGCATCTCTCACCGTGACAGTGAGGGGGAGACTCGAAGGCAGGAGCTCCCCGCTTCGCTACAGCCGGGAACGCTCAGCCCAATCGGGAAGCCGCCATTTTGGTCTGCGTCTGCTGGTCTCTCGCCACTCCTCAACGGGACCACTCCCGCGGCGCTAGCAACGATCAGAGGCTCCCGCTCTGTGCCTCACATCTTCCGTTGTGTCTAGGAGTAACTTACAGCGTATGGGATGCAGTAAGACCGCTGCTGTCTGCTCCGGAGCAATGCGCGGACCGGGAGCCGAAACGGGCTACGTCCGTTCGGCCATCTTGTCCGGCCACGCCCCCGCACCTCAGACTTTTGTTCTTTACGGATCTAAAGTGGATGTTGTTTGATACAGCACAGGGCACTTTATATAGTCTTGATGCAGACTTGACTTATATTAGCACTAGCCACTTTAGATATCATAAGTACTGTATATATCTTACAAGCACTTTAGTTTCTTAGCTGCTATGAAATTTGATCAGATGCTTTTCGTACTTTACAGGTTAAGTTATTCTTTCCTGGTATTGTACAGAGATTTGATGGTTAGTTGTATATTACACTTCTTGGGTCTATGCCCGCGGTCTCTGATCTATGTTAGCACTAGTCACTTTATGTATTTTAGGTACTGTAAATGTTATCAATATGCTATTTTTACACTTTATACTTCTGTTTTCTGCAGATGTAATATACGCATCTTAGAATATTTGTGCCGCGCACAAAGTGAGCAATACGATCCTGAGAGGCGCAAGATTGCGGACTGCATCTATAGAATCGGATTATAACATCACCAGTCATCTTTGATAAGTAAATTATGAGTAAGAAAAACTTTACGGTTCTTTCTCTTAACGCTAATGGCCTGAACAACAAGCGTAAGGCCCAGGCAATTGAAAGCTGGCTCAGAAGTCATAACCCTGATGCTATTCTGCTACAAGAAACCCATTTCCGGAGCCCATCTGATGCGAGTAAAATCTTCCAGAAATGGGCTGGCTTTCATTGTGCAGCAAGCGCGGGGTGCTCTCAGACGGGGGTGGGAATATGTGTAGGTAAACACGTACAATTCTAAGTAAAAAACACGCAGACGGACCCAGGGGGCAGATGGGCTCTTGTACACGGAAGCCTAAATCAGTCAAATCTTACTTTGGCTACAATCTACGCACCAGTTCTTGCTAACCCTCTACCCCTGCTCCAGCTTAAACAGGCTCTATCCTGTATTCCTGGCCCTATTATATGGGGTGGGGGGGCGATTTTAATTTCTTCCAGGACCCCTCAGTTCAGGGCCGGACTGTCCGGGACTATGTCGGGAACACAGTCAGGGACTTGGGCAAGGACTGGGAACGGGGTAGAAAACGTACACAGAGAGAGGAGTACAGCGCTGCCCAGGATCACACAGGAAGTCAGAGGAGAAAAGGGATCCAAAGGAGAAGCCTGTACAAAGGAACAAGATGGCTAAGACTCAGAAAGGAAGGGCACTCACAAGACTATTTAGCATTCAGACTAACTACACCCAGGACGGACGTGCAAGACATATATATAAATCAACATTAACAATAAAGGGAATGTGGGGTAAAGCACTCAGGAGCTCCACACGGTAAGACTGAAGCTCAGTAAGTTCCTCACCCACAATTGCTGTTACAGATACTGACTGAAAATACCCACATATAGGATATGTATGCAAAGGCAGGGTCTGTGGAGCTGATACCTATGGTGATGTTATAACTGTAACTCAAAGACAATACTCACAGTGAACAAGAAACACCACCTAGGTAGTCAGCTGTGCCCACGGATCCTGGCGATCAAACAGGAACACGCAAGGCAGTAACAGCAAAGGGGTAGAACTAAACACAAGCAAAATAGACAAGGAGCTAGCAAGGAGGAGTGCTTAACAGGAAAGGAAAGAAATCACAGGGCACACTTGGCAGAAAGCAGGTAACAAACATACAAGATAACAGAAGCAAGACGGCAGAAATAGAAAGACAGCAAACTAGAACTGGAACCAATGAAAGGGGAAGAAAGGCAGGGACTGGAAAAGGATATACAGAAGGGGAGGCTACAAGGGTATACTAGAATAGTGCAGGTTCAGGAATCAAGAAAACAAAGTAGCATAGAAGGCAGTGCTGGGGCAGGAACAAGAATTGAGCAAAAGTTCAGGAGTCAAAGTAGCACTGCAGGTAGTGCTAGTTCAAGAGAAGGGAAACTGTTGCAGTTCAGGAACAAGGAATGCTAAGGCTCAGGAGTCAAGGTAGCACTGCAGGCAGTACTGGTTCAAGGAAACAGGAAATAGCTACAGCTCAGGAAACAAGGCGTCAAGAGAGCACTGCAAGCAGTGCAAATCAGGAACAAGAGATAGCTGAAGCCCAGGAACAGGAACAAAGAATAACTATAGCTCAGGAACTCAGGAAACAAGGTAGCACTCCAGGCAGTGCTAATTCAGGTACAAGGAATAGCTATAGCTCAGGAACACAGGAACACAGGAAACAAGGTAGCGCTGCAGGCAGTGCTAATTCAGGCACAAGGAATAGCTATAGCTCAGGAATCAAGGAACAAGGATTAACTATAGCTCAGGAATCAAGGAATATCAAAAGCTCAGGAAACACTGGAAACAAGGATCGGCCTCACCGGTATACAGCTACAATGACCAACACTGGGCTGAAGGGAGCTGGGGCTTAAAAGATCTCACAGTAATCACATGCATCAGGTGTGAGCAGGCTAGCAGCAGCCAGCCACAGGTGAACTGAATTCCTCCACCCATCCTTGGCCTGCAGGGGTGGAGACAAAGTAGTGAGCAGGGGATTATAGGTAATGGAGTTTCCAGCATGAGCAGACTGGCTTCCACAAAACCTGGCATGGATTGGGAATGGATGTCACTTCCTAAATGGTGTCCAAATGCCTGGAAGTCAGGATATGCATACAGGGGAGTGTCTGGAAGCATATTAGAATACTGGAAAACCCCACAAGTAGGCCCCCTGGTGGTGGGCACGAGAGCACAGGGAGTGAATCGTGACACGGACTGGCCGTAGCGGGCACCGGGCGTTTCCCCGGTGGGCCGCCAGGGTGGGAGCCGGTTTTGGCCCCCTGGGGGCCATTTTTGTGACCGGCGGCCGGCAATATCGGCCCCCTGTAACAAATCGGCCGAAACTGGCCCTTGCAAACAGCTCGGCCGCACCCCTCCTCTCCCCCGGGGGTCCGGCCGAGCAGTTTGCCTGGGCCGGTTTCGGGGCCCAGCCCGGCCCTGCCTCAGTTGACTCTTCTAAGAAGACTCGGAAACAAAACAAGCCCCAGGTGGCTATTGCCCTGGCTAGCTGAAAAAATTACTTAGACATGGTAGATCGATGGCGTCTTCAAAACACGGGAAAACAGGACTTCTCATGTTTCTCGGCAAAGTACGATACGGCTTCCAGGATAGACTTTTTCCTGATTTCATATGGCCTCGTTATTAATACGTACAATCATATCCCGAACGCTTTCTCAGACCATGCATTAATTAAAATGGAAATAGCTGGAGCAGGACCAAAGGTAAAAACGCCCAAGAGGTGGTATTTTAATAAACTTAATCTGGAAAGCGAGAGCTGGTGCACAGAGATAGCCAATGAGATTAGTGCCTTTTTTATCAACAATACAGACTCCGCTCCAATAAATATAGTATGGGACGCATTTAAGGCTACTCTACGAGGGATAATTACATCAAAAGAAATCCCACAACAAAAGGCTAAAAAAGAAAAAAGATTAAAGATTGAGACAAGATTTGCACAGGCGAATACAGAGCATATTAAGGATAGAAATTTTAAGACAAAACACGAGCTGCTACAAGCAAAACTACAAATGCAGGAGTATTACTATCAATTAGGGGACGCAGTAAGTAAGACCTATCTCCAAAAGACATACGAAGAGAGCGAATACACAGGGAAACTACTTGCATGGCAGGCAAAAGAGAAGCAAGTCAAAAACAGAATTGAAAGCATCCAGGACGAGGAATCTAAAACACAACTAATTAGGACTGAGGACATCAGAGATGCTTTTTTGAGGCATTATAGGGAAATCTATCAGACAGACCAACAAATGCCTCCTGATCACATTGTAGGTTTTCTTGACAATCTACCAATACCTTCCCTAAATAGTGAGATTAGAGAGACATTACTTGATGAACTCACCATTGAAGAAGTTGAATTAGTGATTGGCTCATTGGCAAACTGTAAGGCGACCGGAGAGGACGGGTTGCCAGCAGAATTATATAAAAGACTAGCCCCAATCCTTAACGTACAAATCTTAAAATTGGCTAACCACCTACTTAAAGGAGGGGAACCCCTGGCCTCTTTCCACACAGCAGTGTTAGTCAGCGTTCTGAAGAAAGATAAAAACAGGGAAAAAGTCAACTCCTACATACCTATAAGCCTTCTTAACGTTGACTACAAGATCTTCACAAAGCTTCTCACAAACAGGCTCAATAGAACTGTGGGTCCACTCATCCATGCAGATCAATGTGGTTTTGTGGCTGGGAGACAGCTTTCTACCAACACGAAATTTTTAATTGAAGCATTAGATTATTTCCACAAGAATAGTATAGAGGCTCAGGTATGGTTTTTAGATGCTGAGAAAGCTTTCGATTTGGTATCTTGGGACTGTCTTTTTTTAATCCTTGAAAAGTTTGGCTTCCCAGAAGGTTTTATACAATTAATAAGAAGTCTTTATAAGGGCTCACAGGCGCAAATATTAATTAACTCTATAAATGTGGGCACTTGCCAAATAAATAGGGGTACAAGGCAAGGATGCCCCCTGTCCCCTATTTTATTTGCCCTTTTCATAGAACCATTGGCAATAGTTATCAGACAAAAAATGCTACACACTGCCCCACTACAAGGCATGACCAATATAAAGCTCTACGCCGATGATATTGTCCTTTTTTTAAACTCCATGGAACGCACCCAGGAGGAGATTCTAGGGATCTTTGCGGAATTCCAGGCGATAGGTGGTTATAAAATAAATAAGGCCAAGACAGAAATTCTGTTATGCAATTGTTCCGTCGATACGCTATTGCCAAATTTCAGACTAGTATATAATCTTCGACCGAAGAGATACCTAGGGATATATGTGACAGAAAGAGTAGAGGAGCTATTCCATTTGTATTATATTTCCCTGATACAAAAAGTTAAGCGCCTTTTAGCACGATGGAATCAACTTCCACTATCAATTCTAGGCCGGGTGGCTCTTATACGAATGTCAATCCTACCACTTTTTAACTTCTTATTCGCAGCAGCACCGTGCGCATTACAAACGTCTTTTTTTAAGGAGATAGATAGTCTGTTTTCATCCTTTTTATGGGCTAATAAGTCACCAAGACTAGCACTAGGCACTTTAAATTCCTCGATAGAGGAGGGAAGATTGCCCCTCCCAAACATAAGAGAATACTACCATGCAAATTTTGCACACAACAATCACAAATTTTATACCCAGTCTGACTCTTCGGAGATGGATAATTTTTTTATGGATAACATTTTAATAGAGTATAAAATTAAGGACCCAACGAAAATAGTTAAGAACCCTAAGAAAGTGCGGTACAAAGTTCTTCAATGGATTCTTAAACAAAAAACCCAATTGTTAGTATTTTATGGTATCCCCAGGATAAATGGTGCAACAAGTCTGTCTTATCTTTACACTAGGGAGGTCAAATTCTTACAAACCGGTATATTAAGAAAGTGGGAGGAGAATGGGTATAGGCAAGTGAGAGACTTTCTTAACTCAGTCGCCTGGAAAGAGTGGCCCGAGATAGAAATCGGGCTCCTTCAATCTAAGGACGCGCTTAAATGGTCATATATTAAAATAAAGCACTTTTTGGAAAATATTGATGCAGGAACTTTAACAGCAAGTTCAGGTATAAGCGAAGCTTTAGAAGCTCCTGATAAGCGGTCAGTAAGCGCTTGTGTGAAAATCTTTAATGATAATAAATCTGTTGTTACCTATGAAAAAATGCGAGATAAATGGTGGAGAATAGATGGTTTGCAGATCCCAAGAACAACTTGGAGCAGAATTAACAAACTTAATGCTACAGTAATCAGAGGTGCTAATTTTAAACTAATGCAATTTTATACAAAATGGTTAATTTATAGGACTCCATTGTTTCTGTATAATATATATCCCCAGATTGACAATAGGTGTTTCCGTTGTGCTAAGGAAGGAGGAGGCACTTGGTCTCATATTGTTTGGGACTGCCCAAAAATTGAGAATCTATGGGAAGAAATTGAAAAATATCTCAGGACTATCATAGGCCAATCTGTATCTATCGATAACTACATTGCAGTCCTCGGATGCTCTCCAAATGCAACATTGAACAATATGCAAGAAGAATGCTTATTTATATCCGCCTTAGTGGCAAGATCTTTAATTCTGCAAAACTGGCGAAGTAAAAATATACCTTCTTTTCAAGCATGGAGAGCTAAATTTTTCAAAGTTAAAGAACTAGAGAGACGGTATGCACTAAGATCAGGGTCACTTAGGAAATTTGAGAAACGTTGGAGTTCCATAGGAAATTAGTCTGGGATCTGGGTAAAAAGATTGATGTCTGAGAAATTGTGCAATATATGATTTTTTCATGTTTCTGACACTAAGTACGCTAAACATTCTCCTTAAAGAACGATTTACATTTATACCTATGTTACGTCGTCAACTCTATTTTATATCGAGCAACAGCGCACTTTATTTGTTTTTTGTTGTGTGAGGAATTGTGCAATATATGATTCTCTATGGATAATTTGTGTTCCTAAAGAATCCTAATTCTACTGTTTACAGATCGAGATATATATGTATTCTTGTCGTGTCGCTAATGGTAATTTATATCAAGCACTTATACACACTTTGCACTTTACCCTGTATTTATACATGTATATATTGTATCATGAGTTGAACTCTCAATAAACAAAAAATAAAAAATCGGACTCCCAAATAGTCAAATACCTTAACCTGGTCTAGGTGTTGTGCTCCAAGCCTCAATTTCCCCTTGGTTGACTTGTAGGGATTGAAGACCATGAACTTAGTTTTGGAGCAATTAATTTCGAAACCCCGCTCTTTACAAGCTGTTGCAAACTTGGTTAAAACTTTCTGGATGCCCATTGGCGTTTTCGAAATGAACAATGTATTGTCTGCAAATAAAAGACAGGGGATTTGCTTGCCAGCTAATTTTGGTGGGTCACCTCCACAGTCATAGAGATCATTAATGAACCCATTCATATACAGGGTAAATAATGTCAGTGCTAGCGCGCAGCCCTGGCGCACCCCCTTAGAAACAGGAATATTGTTAGTTAGGCTACCATCAGAGTTCCACCTGACTTTGGCATAATTGCCTAGATGTAAGCGGACCAAGAGTTGGAGCAACCCACCGGGAAGACCAAGCTCCCTAAGGGCAGCCCAAAGCCTGGTGCGCTCTGTGGAGTCAAATGCCGTTTTGAGATCGACAAACACGACATACAGGTGGCCCTTCTTGATGGTAACGTCCTTCCAGATGAGCAACAGGAACCGAAACACCTGGTCTAGGGTACTCGTAGAGGCTCTGAAGCCAGCCTGCAGGTGAGAGAGTATACTATGTTCCTCTAGCCAGCTCTGAAGATGTGTTAAAATCATTTTGCAGAATACTTTCTGTGATACGTCTATGAGGCTAATTGACCTATAGTTTGATGGGTCTCCCTTATCTCCTTTTTAGGTTGAGCCTAGAGTAGCGCGCAAGCGCTGCTTCTGGCGAAGCATTATGTAGGGGGTTTTCAAAGCTGACCAGACGCTCGTGCGTCGTGGCCTTTTTCGGGCGGTTACCCGCGCGGCCGACATCTGTTTCCCATTATCGTGCCCAGACGCGGGCGCGATAATTGGAAACACATGTCGGCCGTGCGGGCAAAAGGCTATGACGCACGAGCGTCTGGTCAGCTCAGCAGGCTGCCGCGCTCGCCCCCGCTCCTCTCTTGTTTCTTCATTGCTCTTTTCAAGAGCGCTGCTTATGTTGCGCTGCCATATGCGCATCCCAGACCCCAATGCTAATCCTCCTTTTTGTTTACAACCGCCACTTTTGGACACACTGTAATTATTAAATACAATTGAAGAACCGATCTCTCGCGTTTCCTTAACAATGCCCCAAAGCTTTAGCCACATGCGAACATTCAAGTTTTCAAATGTTAAAAATTAAATAAAACATCTTCAACCCGCATTTAGGCATTAATGTTTAAAAATACGATGTACAATGTAGGTAAGCTTCGTCTTTGCTATTTAAATATGGCGACAAACTTATTCTTGCCTCAGCAGAGCCATTTTCTATGTCCATTATCGTCCTCTCCGCTCTGCTTTCAATCTCTTTGGTAGTTGAAGTGTTGCATGCCGGTATACTGGAGGAACCGATTAATGTAGGCATTTGCTGTTGTATTGCGAAGGGTTTCCAGATCGGCATATACCCTTTCACATCTTAGACGGTGGGCGGATTAAGCCATGCACATTTCGTTTTTTCATTTGTAGTGTTTTTGTGTAAGCTGTAGGATGTGTTAGCAGCTCCTTGGATGAACGTGCTTTATTTTCCAAATTGTTTTCAGTTCCATGGCTGAAACTGCTTTTATTTTCGGTTTGGGAAAAAAAAGGTTGTTTTTTTATAATGTAGTGTTTATGTATTTATTGAAGCTGTTTGATGTTTTTGCAACTCCTCGGATGAAAGGGCTTTCTTTTGTGTTCAAAACGGATCGTGTTTTTCTCTTTCGAACAAATTGTTTTGTAATTGTGTATTTCAGCATGGAAGGGCCAGGGAGGTGCTGCAGGAGCCTCGTGACACTGTGCATCGCAGGCACTTGGGGCACGGTATGCTAGGTTGCACTGCTGCCCTGCGTGTGCCTCGAATGCTTATCTCCTCTGTAGGGGTGACGATCAGCTGCAAAAGAAAGCTTCCCAATTACGTTATTATAAATAAACCACCTACCCCTCGCTCATCTGTTCCGCTGTAAATGTATCAGCTACAACAGCCTGAAAGAGGCTTATGGTCCTACGCCTACAGGAACCAAAGAAAGACACACCAGCCAAAGCTTGCAGCCATCTAACCATAACGATATTTCAAGGACTACAACAGTCTAAATGTTTGCCCAGAATATTATCTAAAACAAGTCTTGCACCACACTTCTTTGTTGTCTTTGCACAAATTTAGGTCGTATTCCTACCGGAACCAAAGGAAGACAGACCAACCAAAGCTTGTGGCCACAACGATATTTCAAGGACCACACTGTCTAGATAGCCCAGAATATTATCCAAAACGAGGCTTGCACAGCACTTTTGTTGTCTTTTACACAAATCGCCTCCATGGTGTCTCTTTCATGACTTTTCGCAGTTAAGGATGGACGGAGTTTTGGAGTTCATGATCACATGCTAAATGTAGAAACTTTCCAGGGAAAATGTCCATTCTTCCGGATCTTTTCTTGTTTATAAGTTATTATATGTAAACAGGGATTCAGAAACAGCGTTTTTGAGCAGTTTTGTAGGTAGACTTTCATCTGTGCATCACATTTCTGTTCACGTTCTGTAGATGGAAAAGTTTAGAGAATAAAGCCTGCTACAACCCAACCTATTTACCCTTGTAGCGCAAACATTAACTGTCTCCCCAGCTGCCGTGGGCATTTGCATTTTAGAAAATGCAATCTCATTTCTTTTGCTCCTAATAGTGGCATGTTGAATGGCTGACGCTTTGTATAATGCATCCTGGGTGTTAAACTGCCATAACTGTCCATCAGTTTGCACAACACCATGAACCTATACGCTCAACTTAACATGATATGGTTGGTCAATCGCCGCGGGCCCCTCCACCTCACTCTGCGACGATCTGGTTTGCTTGTCTCCCATGACCCTTCTCTAAGCTGGTGTGCCTCCCCGCTTCCTTCCGCTTGCTGCCCACTTTTCTGCGTCCACCTGACCCTTCCAGTTATCCACTCTAATGCTTCGTTGTGTTTTAGTTGTTATTTAGTCAAACTTTGCTGGCTGTCTCACGATGCGCTCGTCCTTTTCATTTTGTTTTTGTAATATTGGGAGTCTCTCAATTGCAATGGGCTCCTTCTGTGATGGGTTCCTATGCCTTTTGACAACCTCGTTGTGTTGTCAGTTGTCCATATTATGAAGTATTTATGGCAGTTGAACTAGCTTAAAATACCTGAGGTGACCATATTTCTTCCTTTTCTGAGTCTTAATTTAATGTATAGACACCTATGTGTTTGTTACTATTATATTTAGATACAAATTGATAACGGAAGTGCTTCTTTCCTTTAGGAATGTGTCTGTTGTTCAGATCACTTAGGTTTTGGTCATTCAGCAATGAGTCTCCCTCAGATAAATAATATCTCCCAGTTGACTGGCTACATGTAAGCTTCATCTGGCTGTCAAACAAGCTCTAAAAAGTCGCCTCCACAAATTAGAGCTTCACGCTGTCAAATTTGCCTACAGTCAACCAAGAACGTTGTACGAAAGGATCTTTCTCATGCATTGCTATGGGAATCTGCAAATGTTTTTCCAGGTCTTCGTACCAGCCCTGTCTTGCAACTTTCAAACAAGCATTGGCATAGCCAATAGGTCTCGCCTTTGGGACCTTATAAGTGTTTAGCCATGCAACAGTTGATGTTGTTGCACCAAGGATATTGTGCTGCATAACTAAATACTTATAAGGTCCCAAAAGCGAGACCTATTGGCTATGCCAATGCTTGTTTGAATATAGGTATTATTTCAGCACCCTTCCATGATGCAGGGATATTCCCACCTCGTGTAATAGCAGTGAAAACTGGGTGGAGCAAAGGGCCCCATATATTGGGCACAGATCGATACAAATCACCTGGTAATCCATCTAACCCTGGTGCTTTTCCAGACTGCAATGCATTAATCGCGTTCACGGTTTCCTCTAAGGAGAAACTAGTTACAGCTTCTACTGGATGCTCTATATTACAGTCACTGCCTGTCAGTACTACCTCACTCTCCAGCTCGGGGACCTTTCCTGAGTATAAACTTTGAAAATACTCTTCCCAAACTTGAGGTTGTAAGTGAAAATCAGTTTCACTAACTGGCTGTTTTGCCCCTTTGGAAAGTAATGCCAAAATAGCTGAGATTCCTTCGATCTGGACGCCTCCACTAGTGTACACCAGTTTTCTGCCTCCCAAGCCCTTTTTGCCTCATCCTGTACTCTATTATAGACTCTTCTTCTGTCTATTATATCAATCCTTATTCAACTGCCAAGGATAAATCAATTCTAGCATGCCTACAGTCCTCGTTATACCACGGGGCAGCATTGTGGGTTACTACATTTGGGCTGCACTTTTTGCTAAAATAGGGCTTAATGCAGTTTGATAGGTGTTGGAAAGACATTTAAAGTCTGGGCCACCTCTTTATAAATGTTCGGTAGAAGCTTTTCATCAGCAAGTACCTGAGGCCATTTTATCCTCCTGTTATTATTGGTTGTAATGACAGGGGCCAACACTGAATTTGTCTGGAACTGCTGAATGTTAATGCCAGATAGCTTCAGAAGCAATGCATTATGATCACTATCCTCTCGGTTTAAAATAATCATATCTTTTATTTGTGCCCAAAGGTCAATGTCTACCATAATAAAATCAATCCTGCTCCTGAAGCTTCCCCTTTTAAACGTAAATTTAGCTTCAGCATCTGAGGGTGTCCGCCCATTACAAGCGCGAACCCCATGGGCAAGGGTAAATGACAGGACTTGCTGTCGGACCTTAGTACTCCTTTTCAGGGCCGGTATCTCAAGCCTTTTTATACCTCTAGTTTGTTCTTCCTCCTGCACTAGTTCCTGCACATAACCTATAGGTTCATAGGTCGTATTAAAATCACCGGCTACAATGAGATGATATTCTTTACATGAGTTGTCAAGAAAGTTGGTGAGCGTTGAAATAGTATCAGAGTCCTTATGGGGACTAGTAAACCGATTATATAGATTAATTATCCTAACATGGAAGTTCCCTTTTAATGATATAAGATCTAATCCAAGGATCTCCTGTGAGCCTATGTTTAGCTGCTTAATTTTACAACCCAAGGTTATCTTAATCCAGATTAACAGACCTCCAGCGGGTCTACCAGCTGTTGAGCGTCTAGCTTCAATGCTAAACGTGGTGTAACCCACCCTGTAGTGCTGCTCAGTAGCCCAGGTTTCTTGGAGCAGAGATATGTGACTACTATCCACTAGATTGCCCCACTCCGGGTTATTTAATTTAGACTTTATCCCTGCAATATTCCATGAGATAATATTTAATTGCTTGGCCTCATCAGGGCTTCCTTGAAGCTGGAGTCCTGCTGTTGAGTTTACTTCTTCACAGCCTTGAGGACATATTTGATGGCCAGTGGGGATAACCAAACTTCGAGTCTCTAATTCTCTCGGGTTATTTTTTGTAGTGTCCCTTCTTAGTTGACTAGGTAAAGCCATGTCGTGGGACAGCGTCCTTTTAACACTGCCCATCTTTAGACAGTCAGGGATATCCAGCTCCGAGAGAGCTTTGTATCTATTGCTGGTTGCAAGGGGGAATTGTTCCTTACGTGCATGGGGATAGTGGGCTGTACGAGTGTCTGTTATAATGGCAGGACCCTTATGCTTAAGATATCTATAGAAAAACCCCAAAGGAATAATGCCAATCCCTTGATCAGGGCCCCACCCAACATGTTCCCTCCTGCCTCTGATCAATTTCCCTGCTAGGGCTGGAGACCTACAGTTAATCACCACGCAGTCTCCACGGGTAGACTTGTGTAAAGGACCAATCCAACTCACTCTTCTTACAAACAGAATGTCACCATAACTAGTATTTGTATAATCAGAGTTAAGGGATAGCCAGTAACAGACTTTATTTTTCAATTGGCTTGTGGTTTCCTCAATATTACCCTGTAGCATGGGGACATTGGTTAAAATCGCCACGTAAGGGCAGCATTCTGGTGGAAGGTCCAGATTAGTCCTGTATGAGGAAGGATGCATGTTAGAGGTGTCATCTGTTTGTGGATTTGGCTGTCTAGTAGGTACAGTGACATTAACATTTTGTGCAGCATGACGCGCTCTTGGGCTACTCCCTATGTTTAAATCCCCTGTTGAGTAATCAACTTGTCTCAAGGCTAGGTCTTTGGATGTACCTTCCACTTGACCGTCAACTGATTTTGGAGTGGTAACTGCAAGAGGAGGTTGTATGGCTTTACTACTGTGTCTTCCTGCCACGTTAGACTGTCTTACTGGTTCTTGTCTCCCCCCCAAGGCAGGGTATTCCCGACCTGTAAACCCCATTTTTACTGCCCCAACCGTGAGTTTATTAATACTCTTTTGAATATCACCCACATTAGCCTCAGGTTTAGCAAGTCTATCCATGATTGGTGAAAGATTCTTTAAGAGTATGTTGTCCAAGTGTTTCTTTAGAGTCTCTATGTCATGCTCGGATAGAACTGTAGAGGCTGGTGGCATAGGGTGAGATCTTGGCGGTACTGTTAATGTGGTTGTGGTGCTTTTAGTCCCCTCCTGTGTTAACAACTTTGTTTTGTTTTTTGATCTAGTACTTGCTCCCAGCGGCGGTTCTTGATGTTTCATTTTCCTCTTCCTTTTAGCTGGTAATTCGATTGTCGGGGATGTAGTAAGGCGGGGTGGGGGTGGGGACTTCATAAGGGCGGATTGGTCTACTATTGTCTGTGTGCTGGTAGGAATTCCAGACTCTGTATCCCCAGGCGCCCTGTTAGGAGTGTGATCCAGATTCAGAACAATGAGTGATCCACCCTCCACGGACAACCAACGTTCCACCACTAGGATTTCTTTATCCAAGGCTCTGGCAGCACGAGTCAAAAAAAAATCAAGGGTAGAGTTTTGGAGAGTCTTAGGTGTGCCCTCCATATCACCCGTTTGCTTTCGCTTTGCCATTAAATAAGCAATCACAGCCCCACAAGGTATAAACTTTAACTTAGCGCTAGGACACAATCAATCTTACTTGGCGTAGATTATGGACTCCCCAACGAACTGCCACGTGCCACCAAGTGACTCTGAGCCCGGTATGGGAATAGAGAGTAAAAGAAGAACAAAAACCAAGAGGGTAGGCCCAGCCCAGCCTCCTCCGGGTGTGGAAGGGCCCGCCCTTGGCCCGGGCTTCGCCCGCGCGCTTCCCGGGCACGCCCGTGCGCATCCCACGCTGTGGGAGCCCTGAGCAGTTGAAAAGCACCTCCTGGCGCGTGAACAGGCATCAGCGGCTCCTGCCGCGAAGTGTGTTGGGGGATGGAGTCCCCGTGAGGCTCTGGCTGGCCCCCGGCAGGCAGTGATTGAGGAAATGGGCTCCCATGCCGCGGGAGCCCTGAGCAGTTTAAAAGCGCCTCCTGGCGCGTGAACAGGCGTCAGCAGCTCCTGCCGCGAAGTGCGTTGGGGGATGAAGTCCCCGTGAGGCTCTGGCTGGCCCCCAGCAGTCAGTGATTGAGGTAATGGGCTCCATAACAGTAATTTACAAAGGGAGCACTTGCACTTTGGCACTGAACAGCAGTAGCAAAGTGCCAAAAGCATCGAGACCAGCAAAACAGAGTCCAACACACAGCAAAAACACAGGAGGCAAAAGCAAAAAATGCAGGGAAGACCCACGCCAATGGTGCCAAGTCTAACAATCACCAAAAAGGCGATCTCACTAACATATAAAAAATTGATAAATCATGCACCAGAACAATTAGCCCACTTAAGGGGGAAATGGGGAAAAGACATCCAAGATATGCAAGAAGAGGAGTGGCTGGAGGCACTTGCCTCCCCTCGGGAGGTTGCGATTAGAGCCCGTTTCCGCCTGGTGCAACTTAAAATCCTCCATAGGGCCTACATTTCATGCACCACATTGGTAAAGATGGGGAAACTAACCGAAGCTTTCTGTCGTAGGGGCTGTAGAATGGAGGGTACATTCTTTCATATAATATGGGCTTGCCCCAAAATTCAAGAATACTGGACTACAATAATCCAATGTTTAAATGAAGTGTATGGGAGTGAGTTGTTAAGTTCAGCAAAATGGTGTCTCCTCAATGTGTAGGAGGCCACAGATTTGGGGAGTGGAGACCAAATATGGGTGATTTTAGCACTGATGATTGCCAAAAGAAATATAGCACGTGTTTGGGGTTCTGATGCGACTCCCTCCCTGAGGGACTGGAAGAGGGATATGGACTGGTGTGTGGTGGCGGAGAAGGCGGTGTATACCAATAGAGGATGCCCGCGCAAATGGGGGAAGATTTGGAATAAATGGAATGACTTTAGAGGCAACCCAGGCACGGCTCCAGAGCCACAGAGGAGGTGGGAAAAAAGGCAGGAGGGAATTGATTAAGGAAAGAACAACAGAGGAATAAATTGCAAGTGGGGTTGTAAAGAGCGTTAAGAATGTTAAAGCTGTATTCAGGAGAGGTGACAGTATATTTATTTTGCGGTAAATGTATCTGCTTTGTTGGTTCTTGAAATAAAAAGATTTAATAAAAAAAGAAAAAAAGAAGAAGCAAATATAATTTTTGGCAATTCATTCCAATGTCTTTGGATTCGGAATAGACGGGCTAGGTGGTACTTAGGTTTAGGATTCTGGAATCGGAATGGAACACTGGATTAATAAATAAAATAATTAAACGGTCAGCGATCACGATACTATTAGTCGATCAGAATAGATAGGTCAATTTTATTGCAATTGTCGTTTCCTGTCAAAAAATCTTTTTAGAGCGTTTAAAAAAATATTTCATTTGTTTCACACCAATCAATTTTTGTCTCTTTATTATTATCTTACATGATCAGCATCCAGGGGCAAGAAGACGACAGGGTCTGGGGCGGGAGCTGGAGATGCCTCCCAGGGCCAGGATCGCTCCTCTACAGAGGGCTCTGCTGCTGACCCCAGTAAGTCTTCCTGTTGTTAATATTAATAATTATATTTCCCTAACTTTTACTGCACCTTATTTTTTTTTTAGCTATTATTTCCGTTTCCTAATTCTATTTTTTACCAAATCTTCTTCGATCTATCTGTTTCTAAATTCTTCTTATCCCTGCATTACCTACCTACTTAGTTATTATATTTCTAGTGTCTGTTTTTTTTTTTACATCAATCTCTGACTCTGTACTACTATTAGTCTGTCTGTAGCTTGCCCAGTTGGCCACTCTTTTTCTTTTTAAAAAGTTTTAAAACTCAGATTCACCAATAGCTCTAGCCACTGAGTCCAGTCCTTTGGGTTGTCCTCTTCTTGAGAGGCTTTTCGAAAATTGCCACCAACAAAATGCCCAACCAGATATTTTACTATTTCTGATAGGGTAGGACATACTACTGCCTACTCTACTCTAGTACCCGATTTGTACTAGTAGTGATGTATGTATTGTATTTTCAATCTTGCCAGTGAAAAAAAAATAGGGGGAGGCGTATATGGCATCTAAAAAATGTGTAATGTTTTTTCTAGGCGGTACGCCCACCAGTGCCGGGGCCAGCGGCAGGGCAGGCGACGCCAGCCAGGAGGGAGGAGATGTGGCAGCTGCTGCAGGGGTGGGTGAGCCAGCAGCAGTGGCGGGCAGTGGTAAGTTATATTCCTTACTTATTGACAATACACACTCGCTGCAAGAAGAATGATGAGACAAGTTTACTTTGAATGGATGGATGCCTGGATGGTATTCAATCATAGCATAGGTGGAGACTGTCACTGGATGAAGACAATGTAAAATAAAAATAAACCGTGCCAGAGTAGCAAAGCCAAGGAGAATAGAATAAGATTAGAATTAAAAAAAATATGATGCTAGAAGAGCAATGCAATGATAAATGGAAAAATCGCTGGGAGTAGAAACAAGGACTGTTTTTTCCAAGGTTTTTGATTTAAGTTTGTATTTCAGAATACTCCCTTGTCTCACAGTAGTTTGCAAGCACAGCATATATTGTGTATGTATGGATGTACCCATACCCACCCATTATCAATCGCCTCCCTCCGACTCCGAGGGCCACTCCCTACCTATGTCATTTTCAACTGTGTCAGCCTGCCATGGGTGGCCTATCGGCTGCATGGTTAGTGTTACACAATCCATCAATAGTACCTCACGTTGTCCCACATATAATCAATGATCATTTGGTTCAGATATCATCTGCCTTGTTGTAGTAGTCAGGGTTAAAGTGAAATTGAGCAGTTGCCATTCAATTAACAGAGTATGGCCATAATAGAAAAATAAGATAATTGTGTAGTTGTAGACTACAGCTGCCCCACCTGCAGACAGTAGTAAATAAAAATAACGTGAGTCTGCGACACAAGTATGTCTGTCTAGGGCGCAAGCTGACTGAGCTGGCATGCCTACAAGGTTAATTTAGCTAAACAAGAGAGAGAGAAGAAGAAGACTTGTCTACTCCATAGTGCCTAGTAGTAATGCCTGAGACTCCCACAAATGTTAGAGGCCGAGGAAGTGGGAGGATACCACAAATGTTATGTACTGTGCTTGCTAGTGCTACTGTGCCACTATGTGTATAAATAATTTTGTGTTACTGTTTTGCTAAGAGTATTGGTTACAATTGTCTTTTTTCTTTCTTGATATAGCTACTCCTTCCCAACCGAAACCACCACCAAACAGGAAGGAGGGAGCAGCCATTGCCCGGCCCCGAAAGCTGGAGGCCATCTGTACAGAATATCGGCGGCTGGTGGCTCTGGCGGAGGAGGAGGAGGCGGCAGCAGCTGCAGCCTCCGCCAATGCCCCGGGACCCAGCCAGGCCCCCTGAGTGCCTCCAGTGGTACGGCACCACGGTCTGGCAGCTGCCCGCCGCACTTCTTTGAACACTGCTGCCCACCCTTGTGGATGCAACTGTAAAGCATTCAAGTGCCGCATGCTCCTCCGGATGGCGCGCCTAGAGGAGCGGATAAAGGTCCTGGAGAGTAACCAGCGAGCCCGCCGCTAGAACTCGGTCACCTTGCCCCTTTTTTAATCTTTTTTTGGGTGGGTGGGAATTGGGCGTTGGGGAAAAGTTGGGGTTTATTTTTATTTATGGACAATGGAGTGGACATTGGACTCTTATCTTATGGACATTGGTTGGGGTTAGGGAGAGGGGTGGGTCACGTGTTGTGGGTTTTTTCCATTAGTTTATTTTGTTAGGGGAATAAATTATTTATACTTTACATACGATGTTAATGTTTTGTGGGGGGGGTTACTCTTTTACTTCACTTGGGGGCACATGCATCAAACTCAAAAATACCGATTCCTAATTTGCGATAAATAAGGAATCGCAAATTAGAAATCGCTATCCGCTATGCATGAATCCATTCGCGCAAATCTACCGATTCGCTAAACATCGCAAAAACTATTTGCGAGTAGCGAAAAGCGAGGCGCAAATTCAGAAAACCCACCATTAGCGAAATCTCTATTAGCGAGCTCGCAAATAGCGATTTCGCAATTAGCGAAATCGCAAATAGCGCGTCGCCCTGGGAACATGCTGATGACATCACAACCAGGAAGTCAGCCAGCCCATGCTTCAGTCAATGCCCAGAGGAGGAGACAGGAGGAAGGAGAGTACTGGAGCTGAGCTGAGACAACACCCAAGATTGTTCCCTGCAACTGACTGTGCACCAGGATGGGGAAAGCAACAACAGGGGACAGTGCCACGCCCAGGAAGAGGAAGCTGAAATTCAGCGAGAGGGAACTTGAAAATCTCATTGAGGGGGTGTCCACAAACCATGACAAGCTCTTTGGGAAATTGTCCCTGAAAGTGCCTGAGGCTGACAAAAGGAGGAGCTGGCTGCGCATCAAGAGCACGGTCAATGCAGTGGGAGTCACACACCGCAGCATTGATGACCTAAAAAGAGGTGGTATGACCTCAGAAGCCGGGCCAAGGAACGCATCGCAGAAAGGCTGAAGGAGGCAAGGGCCACAGGAGGGGCACATCTACAGCACCCAACAACACAGCCCTGGAGGACCTGGTGGAGGCGACAATTCAGCCTGAGGCAGTGGTGGGAGTAACCCAGCTGGACACATCCGGCGCGGCAAGTACCTCACAAGGTAAGATGCATGCAAACATAGAGTCCTACGTAATGTCCAGTGGAGCACATACCCCCAGGCCAACCCCAGTGTACAGCTCAGAATCCAGTCCACGTTTTCCCTCTTACCCCCAATGCATCATGGGAGTCGTAGTCATGTCAGTCAAGTGGGTATCCAACACAACACTAGCAAGCAAAACACGCCAACACTGCATGGCAGTCAGTGATTCAATGTGAGCCAAGTATGCATGATGTCACACAATGGGAAGGCGTACACATATTAACATTTCACTGTTTCACATCACAGACGCAGCTGAGATGGACTCGGAAGACAGTGACTGCCTACACATCTCTGAGACTCCTGCTGAGACAGATGTGGAGCCACCAGATGCCCCAGCATGCACACCACCCGCACCTACCAAACGCAGGGCCCAGATCCCTTCACTGCAGCCCATGGAATCTGAGGTGGCCCCTGAACCCACCCCAGCAACCAGCCAGCCTCCTGTGACCACGCCACCTACACCACAGGCACAGGTCCAACGTGGGCGGAGGCGAATTTCAAGGGCCCGCATTGCTGTGCAGGTAGACCAGGGTCCAAACGTGTTTGCTGGTGTGGAGTCACAGATGTTACGTGTGCAGCGCATGCAAGCAAGACACATGGGCGCAATACAGCTACAGATAACCAAACTGGCAAAGAACATCAGCCTAATGACAGCATGGCATGCGTTTGTGGAGGGGAATAGGCAGACCAACGCAAGCATTCAGGAGCTCACCAAGGCAATGCTTGCGGGCCAAAGCACAAAGAGGAGAAGGCATCGCCAGAGCATAATATGCATGTCAGCCTATACCAGGGCCAATAACAAGCTCTGCAACACCACTGCGCAGCTGGCACGTCGCTCCGTGGCAATGCAAATAGATCTGGGCCATTACTGTGGGGATGTTGCTAGGGCCCTAGGACAAGTGACCACCGCCGTGGAACAACTCCAGGCTGGTACTGTTGGCGGCAGCAACTTGACAGGGGAGGAGGGAGTGAGGAGGCCTCCAGTCTTAGCAGCCTGTCGATGCCAGTGACCACTGCCAGGAGGCGCAGTTCGCGCAGCTCAAACCCTTCAGTTGCGCATCATGGTGATGTGGCCGATGCAGGCGAAAGACGTATGGGTGTGCGTGGCAGGAAGCGCTAGCCAGGCATATTCTCCTCAGTTTGGCCATGGTGACTTAACCATGGTCAATTGCAGCCTAATGATTGCTAACCAGCACATGGTATTGTTTATTTAACGTTATTCACCTATGCAATCATAGTTATGATTAGCACACATCTCTGTGTGGCTACCCATTGATACATGGGCTCATGTTAATAAATACTTTCATGTTCAGCATCTAGGTGTCATGTCTCATTATTGCCTGCCTCAGAAATAATGTTGGGTGATGTCTGCACGTCTCCTCTGCCCTTCTCCTGTGTTTGCCACTTGCGCCTGTCGGAGTTGTGCGGGTGGTTGGTTGTCGCCATCTGGCTTACTGTCGGACACCTCGATGTTTATGCCTCTGCTGGTGGCAATATTGTGCAGAATGGCACATGCAGCCACGATCCGGCAGCATCTCTCTGGACGGTACTGCAGGGCTCCACCAGTATTGTGCAGGATGCAGAAGCGGCTTCTAGGTATTCCAAATGTGCGTTCTATCACATTCCGTGTGCTGATGTGTGCAGCATAGTACATCCGCTCATGTGGTGTTGATGGGTTGAGGATTGGCGTCAGGATATAGTTACGCACGGTGTATGCGCTGTCACCTACAGGGTGGAAAGCAAAGGGTTAGCCACAATGATGCATTTTCATTTGTTTGATTAATGTAGCGGATAGTTATATGTGTGTACCCAGCAGATGTCCTTCTCAGAATTCACCCCTGAGCAGACGCGTGTGGATGCCACTGTGTCAGAAGATGTAGGAGTCATGGCTGCTCCCAGGTAATTGCGCCACGCTGCCCGTAATGATGTGCTTAGCATTGCACACTACTTGCACATTGATAGAGTGATGTGATTTCCTGTTCCTGAAGATGTATTCATTCACTGCTGGTGAACAAGTAGGGACATGCGTACAGTCTATGCAGCCAATCACATGGGGGAATTGTGCTACCTGGTAGATGTCCAGTTATGTCTTATTCAACTCCGGGGGGGTTGTGGGGAAGCTGTTGTGGGTGTGGATCCTTGTCATCATGGCGTCATGGAAGGTTTTGAAGAAACGTGAAAGGGAGCTTTGTGATTCCCTCCAGCTACAGCTACTACCCCCTGGAAACTGCCTGACGCAAGTTGGTGCAGGCAACATTGGACCTGTACATATGCGGGGATGGCATGGGTCCTACGGGTCTGACGCTGCATTAGGGGTTCCAATTCTGCTATTGGGTGCATGGTCATTGCACCGTCCAGCCTGTACTTATCGTATTTCTCATCCTCAGTTTGGACCAGCACTGTGATGCGCACTCTGAGGGTCCTCTCCTGTATCCACCTTCTTCGCTGCCCTGCTGCATGGGTCCTCCTCCTCCTCGCCATCACGTAGTGTGCAGTCATTGTGGAATGCTTCATGGGCCTTCTGAGTCTGTTTGAATATGTTTCCGATAGGTTGCACCTGAATTTTTAATGTTTTCAGACTTTACCACATGATTGTGATTCCCCTTAATCTGCACTTGCAAAATAGCGAATTCATGGTTATTCGCTATTTGCGAATTTACATGCATTGGTTTGCGAGTCCTTAGGGACTAATCGCTATTAGCGGTGGCTGTTGTGGGACTCGCTATTAGGGATTCGCTTTTGGGGTTCTCGCATTTTTTGCGAGTCCCTATTTTTGCGAATGTGTTGGGTTTTGCGTAAATGGGTTGATGCATTGGGAAGTGTTGGTTTGCGTTCGCAAACGGTCTTTTTAGCGATTCGCTGTTTTTGCGAGCCCGTTTTTGCTTGATGCATGTGCCAGTTGGTTTCCTTTGCTGCTGCTGGGCCGCAGCCAGTATTTGATTGAAATAATCTGCCGATAGTGTAACACCAACAAATAGATGCAGTACCCTCACTTTTGACTTGTCCTACTAGTACTGTCAGTCTCTCCTCCTAGTCTATGCAATCTGCACCTGGACTCGGAAGGGTGTGGGTGTGTGAATTAATGAATTATTTTCCATATTATTAATTATGCCTCCCCCAAACTTCTTCTCTTACCTGTGATTGATGTTTATTTATACTTAGGCGAAGCGATGGCTGCATGGTGATGATGGTTTGGTTTCCCAAGGTGCCATGGTGGTGGTGGTAGTAGTAGTAGACACTGACAGTAGCATTTGCAAAAAAAGAAAATGGAACAGTCAGTCACCTGAGTGAGACTCGGGAACGAGTAGTAGAAGTACAGTACACAAGAAGACTGCCAAACAAGAAACCATGATGATGATAAGCAATGCTAAAGTAAAATAAAACATAATGGTGGCGGGGATAGCCTAGTACAAGTTACAAACTGAAGTTGACTCGACCTATGAAGTGGACAAGCATAACCTTTAGTGCTGGAAGGATGATGAATCGATGCCGGCAGTTAATTATGATGGACTATGTTCCTCTGGAAACAAAATTGAATAGCGAATGCTGAGCATGGGTGGGCAAGCAGAAGAAGATCTTGGCCCTGCCTTGAATTAGTGTTGCTTTCACCACATCTGCCCCAGCAAGGGTGTGATCAATTATTGGTGTAAATTTAATTTAGTCACACCTCAATATAAATCACACAACCCGGGGGAGGAGGGTTAGGGTTTGATGAATGGTTGGGAAGGGGTATTTGACGGAAAGGTTTGACAAAGACAAACACTACACATGGACAACACACAAGCTTGGCATACGACCATCATAAATCTGTTAAGGAAGAAAAAGGAAATGCATGCATGATGATGACTTGATGAGTAGTACTAGACTAGTAGTACAGGGCAGCAGTATAATATTAATTATTATTATTAAGCAATTGCCTTGCCTGTCTGCCCCCAGAGAGACCCAAGTTACATACATTTTATGCAGGAAGGGGTGGGAGCACACTGCTGACCTCCCAGCACAGTTCGCCCCTTAGCATCCTGGTAAATGCAGTTTGTAGTGCATGCTTACTTGGTATTTTGCTGGAGTGTTCCACCAAAGTTGGTGCAGATTAGTGCTGTCATCTCTAGACACATGTGTTTCTGGATTTTAACCGTCATCAGTAGAGAACAAAAACGATTTTCTTCTGGGGTTGCTGAGCAGGCTGCCACACATTTTACAGGTCTCAGTACCTCTCACAGGCGCACAGGTGCATCTCCACTACCTCGTCAGCTCAATGGCTCAAGGGAGCCTTTTTAAACAGGAAGGGGTGGGAGCACACTGATGACCTCCCAGCACAGTTCGCCCCTTAGCATTCTGGTAAATGCAGTTTGTAGTGCATGCTTACTTGGTATTTTGCTGGAGTGTTCCACCAAAGTTGGTGCAGATTAGTGCTGTCATACCAAGTAAGCATGCACTACAAACTGCATTTACCAGAATGCTAAGGGGCGAACTGTGCTGGGAGGTCAGCAGTGTGCTCCCACCCCTTCCTGTTTAAAAAGGCTCCCTTGAGCCATTGAGCTGACGAGCTAGTGGAGATGCACCTGTGCCCCTGTGAGAGGTACTGAGACCTGTAAGAATTGTGGCAGCCTGCTCAGAAACCCCAGAAGAAAATCGTTTTTGATCTCTACTGATGACGGATAAAATCCAGAAACACATGTGTCTAGAGATGACAGCACTAATCTGCACCAACTTTGGTGGAACACTCCAGCAAAATACCAAGTAAGCATGCACTACAAACTGCATTTACCAGAATGCTAAGGGGCGAACTGTGCTGGGAGGTCAGCAGTGTGCTCCCACCCCTTCCTGTTTAAAAGGCTCCCTTGAGCCATTGAGCTGACGAGCTAGTGGAGATGCACCTGTGTGCCTGTGAGAGGTACTGAGACCTGTAAGAATTGTGGCAGCCTGCTCAGCAACCCCAGAAGAAAATCGTTTTTGATCTCTACTGATGACGGATAAAATCCAGAAACACATGTGTCTAGAGATGACAGCACTAATCTGCACCAACTTTGGTGGAACACTCCAGCAAAATACCAAGTAAGCATGCACTACAAACTGCATTTACCAGAATGCTAAGGGGCGAACTGTGCTGGGAGGTCAGCAGTGTGCTACCACCCCTTCCTGTTTAAAAAGGCTCCCTTGAGCCATTGAGCTGACGAGCTAGTAGAGATGCACCTGTGCGCCTGTGAGAGGTACTGAGACCTGTAAGAATTGTGGCAGCCTGCTCAGCAACCCCAGAAGAAAATCATTTTTGATCTCTACTGATGACGGATAAAATCCAGAAACACGTGTCTAGAGATGACAGCACTAATCTGCACCAACTTTGGTGGAACACTCCAGCAAAATACCAAGTAAGCATGCACTACAAACTGCATTTACCAGAATGCTAAGGGGCGAGCTGTGCTGGGACGTCAGCAGTGTGCTCCCACCCCTTCCTGTTTAAAAAGGCTCCCTTGAGCCATTGAGCTGACGAGCTAGTGGAGATGCACCTGTGCACCTGTGAGAGGTACTGAGACCTGTAAGAATTGTGGCAGCCTGCTCAGCAACCCCAGAAGAAAATCGTTTTTGATCTCTACTGATGACGGATAAAATCCAGAAACACATGTGTCTAGAGATGACAGCACTAATCTGCACCAACTTTGGTGGAACACTCCAGCAAAATACCAAGTAAGCATGCACTACAAACTGCATTTACCAGAATGCTAAGGGGCGAACTGTGCTGGGAGGTCAGCAGTGTGCTCCCACCCCTTCCTGTATAAAAAGGCTCCCTTGAGCCATTGAGCTGACGAGCTAGTGGAGATGCACCTGTGCGCCTGTGAGAGGTACTGAGACCTGTAAGAATTGTGGCAGCCTGCTCAGCAACCCCAGAAGAAAATCGTTTTTGATCTCTACTGATGACGGATAAAATCCAGAAACACATGTGTCTAGAGATGACAGCACTAATCTGCACCAACTTTGGTGGAACACTCCAGCAAAATACCAAGTAAGCATGCACTACAAACTGCATTTACCAGAATGCTAAGGGTCGATCTGTGCTGGGAGGTCAGCAGTGTGCTCCCACCCCTTTCCTGTTTAAAAAAGGCTCCCTTGAGCCATTGAGCTGACGAGCTAGTGGAGATGCACCTGTGCGCCTGTGAGAGGTACTGAGACCTGTAAGAATTGTGGCAGCCTGCTCAGCAACCCCAGAAGAAAATCGTTTTTGATCTCTACTGATGACGGATAAAATCCAGAAACACATGTGTCTAGAGATGACAGCACTAATCTGCACCAACTTTGGTGGAACACTCCAGCAAAATACCAAGTAAGCATGCACTACAAACTGCATTTACCAGAATGCTAAGGGGCGATCTGTGCTGGGAGGTCAGCAGTGTGCTCCCACCCCTTTCCTGTTTAAAAAGGCTCCCTTGAGCCATTGAGCTGACGAGCTAGTGGAGATGCGCCTGTGCGCCTGTGAGAGGTACTGAGACCTGTAAGAATTGTGGCAGCCTGCTCAGCAACCCCAGAAGAAAATCGTTTTTGATCTCTACTGATGACGGATAAAATCCAGAAACACATGTGTCTAGAGATGACAGCACTAATCTGCACCAACTTTGGTGGAACACTCCAGCAAAATACCAAGTAAGCATGCATTACAAACTGCATTTACCAGAATGCTAAGGGGCGAACTGTGCTGGGAGGTCAGCAGTGTGCTCCCACCCCTTTCTGTTTAAAAAGGCTCCCTTGAGCCATTGAGCTGACGAGCTAGTGGAGATGCACCTGTGCGCCTGTGAGAGGTACTGAGACCTGTAATAATTGTGGCAGCCTGCTCAGCAACCCCAGAAGAAAATCGTTTTTGATCTCTACTGATGACGGATAAAATCCAGAAACACGTGTCTAGAGATGACAGCACTAATCTGCACCAACTTTGGTGGAACACTCCAGCAAAATACCAAGTAAGCATACACTACAAACTGCATTTACCAGAATGCTAAGGGGCGAACTGTGCTGGGAGGTCAGCAGTGTGCTCCCACCCCTTCCTGTTTAAAGAGGCTCCCTTGAGCCATTGAGCTGACGAGCTAGTGGAGATGCACCTGTGCGCCTGTGAGAGGTACTGAGACCTGTAAGAATTGTGGCAGCCTGCTCAGCAACCCCAGAAGAAAATCGTTTTTGATCTCTACTGATGACGGATAAAATCCAGAAACACATGTGTCTAGAGATGACAGCACTAATCTGCACCAACTTTGGTGGAACACTCCAGCAAAATACCAAGTAAGCATGCACTACAAACTGCATTTACCAGAATGCTAAGGGGCGAACTGTGCTGGGAGGTCAGCAGTGTGCTCCCACCCCTTCCTGTTTAAAAAGGCTCCCTTGAGCCATTGAGCTGACGAGCTAGTGGAGATGCACCTGTGCGCCTGTGAGAGGTACTGAGACCTGTAAGAATTGTGGCAGCCTGCTCAGCAACCCCAGAAGAAAATCGTTTTTGATCTCTACTGATGACGGATAAAATCCAGAAACACATGTGTCTAGAGATGACAGCACTAATCTGCACCAACTTTGGTGGAACACTCCAGCAAAATACCAAGTAAGCATGCACTACAAACTGCATTTACCAGAATGCTAAGGGGCGAACTGTGCTGGGAGGTCAGCAGTGTGCTCCCACCCCTTCCTGTACATACATTTTATGGTCTGTTGTATTGGGCTTCCTTTTAAATCTAGCAAAGAAAATTAAAAAATATCTGTAGGAGTCAAATATAAGCAAACATAATAAACAACAACACACTCTGGGGCCGATTCCGATCTCGGCCGGTAGGGCTCCGAATCGGATTCGGCTTTACCGGATCCGATTCGGAGCCCTGTTTCCCGACCGAACCGTACGCGGGTCCGGCCGAGCGAGTACGATGCGAAATCGCCGACCGACTCGTCCGGGCATCCCGACCGCTCCGACCGACTCGCTCCCGGCTCGAACCGCTCCGACCGACTCGCTCGGACTCGACTCGCACCGCGCAATGGAGACGTTTCCCGGCCGGGTAAGTACGATGCGCGCCGCGAGCAGTCCGACCGAGCCGCGCCGTCCGGCTCGTAAGAGCTGTCGGAGCCGTACTTTGGGGGTCCGTGTCGGACCCCCCTGTACGCGTAGCCGCGCGAGTCGCACACAGGGGGGACCCATGGGTCCCCCCTACCTGTGCGTGTACGGCGCGAATCGCTTCGCCGCGTACCCGCTGTAGGGGGCGCACTTGTCCGACTCGCACCCATTGAGTCAATGGGAGCCCGCGTACGCGTTGTACGACCGGCTCCCATTGACTTCAATGGGAGTCCGACCGACTCGAGTCCGATAACATACGGACGCATCGTACTCGTTCGGTCGGACTGCACGGGTCCGATTCGGTCGGAAATCTCTCCGGGTCCGGCTCGGTCGGAGAAATTTCCGGCCCGAATCGGAATCGACCCCACAGTCGTAATGATTGAAGAGAAAAAATGAATCAAATGAAATGATACTATAACTATGTTATGGTCAAATTGGGAGTTGCATCTCGGCATTCCTCTTGGTCCTTCCTTCCATGGACGCTCCGTCCGTCAATCTTGGGTGCCTGCCTGGCGGATGCGGATTGGTAAGGTAAGTGTGAGTTGTTTTTCCCAGTATAGCACAGGGTAAAGGCCGGCCTGTAAATGTAGATGGAAAAACAAAAGGGATATTGAAAAATCAAGGAGAAAAGTAAAGTTAAACTGCATAAATTAAGGAGGAGTGCAACAAGAAAACTTTCAGAGGCGGCATGGCTAAATTATGTCTACTCTGTTTCCAGCATTAACCTACAACAACAGGAGCAGGCCCGCCCACCCAACCTCCACTTAGCTTAGATTTTAAGCCAGACAGCACTGAACACACATACACAGCAACATAGCATCTTCCAAATTAAATAACTAAATCAATGCACCGCTGTCAGTCATTTTTTTGTTCGATCTGTTTATTAAAGGTTTTTTTTCTGTTTTGTTTTGTATACATGAATACAAAATAGTACAATGTCAGGTAAAGCACCACACAGTACCAATAGGTGGTCATAAAATCCAGATAATGAAACAACAATATAGCTATATGGTTACATCATTAGACATATACAATATAGATAATAACATTTAGTACAGGGCATTAACTATAGCATTTTCCTCCCATACTCAAAGAATCTGAACGACTGCATTGCGGTGCTCCGTAGCTGCAACTTATACAACATGCAACAGTTTACATAATCACGCGTCGTATGGCTTCACTCCGCCATATCACATAGATCAGTGCATAGATTCAAACTTTTATATGAAACACCAAACTTGGGAAGAAACGTATCGGGGAAGGGGAAGAAAGGGAAGCAAGAGCCACAGAAAAGGAGGAAGGGGAATCAAGGTCCCCCAGCGACAGAGAGCAGGGTCTCTACAGCTACTCTAAAAGTTCACCATCAGACTGCTAAGAATAAAGATCGTCTAGTAAATGGAGCAGGTGTTACAGACAATATATCAACACTCCCTTTGGGACATGGGTCTACTAAAGCCAGTCTCATTGGCCATCAGGAAGGGGAACATCTAACGGAGCCTCCAACACTAGCAGCCCCTGCAGCGCATACAGCATAGCATTCCATTCAATGGAGATGGGAAATTTGCGCAAGCCCAGCGTATCTTCCCGTATCAGGGAGACCGCTTCAGCCTTCGCCCAGTTCAGCATGGAGAGAAACCAGGCTTTCATCGGAGGGGACTCCTCGGACTTCCACCTACGAGTAATCAATCGCTTGGCCACAATAAAGCCCAGATCATAGAACCTGGTGGATGCTTTATGTTTTTTATTTCTGGAAAACACACCAGTGATGCACGACTCCCATGTCCTCAGCACCTCTCTATCGGTGCAGGTGTGTAACGCATCTAGCACCCCCTCCCAGTAGATCTGCAGAGCGGAGCATGACCAGAGCATGTGTAAAATATCTACCATCTTACAGCGTGGACAGCACTCATCTTGTCTGTGAAAATACCAATTGATTTTATCCGGGGAGAGATATGCCCTATGCACAATATAAAATTGAATTAACTTGAAACAAGCGTTTCTGGGGACTTGTTTAGGGCTTTCCAGGACCATAGACCATTCCTTTTCCGAGTAAGGCCTCCCCCGGTCTGCCTCCCATTTAACTCGCAGTGGTGTTAAGTCCGCCAAGGTATGTCCCCTGATCGAGTCCGCGAACCATTTCACCAAGTGGCATCCTGTGCCCATTACGTGCACATATTGCACTAGGAGGTTCGTCGGGGGTTCCTGCGTTATGTCTCCCCACCAATGTCTCATTGCGGCCGTCCCCGAGGCATGATTCAGAAATTGACCGGGGGTACATCATCTTCGTTCGTGATAGCGAGAAACGATCGTAGTGTTCCCTCGTCATATAGGTCTCTTAGGGTGGTTACACCAGCGTCCACCCATGAGGCAAGGTCAACATTCCGAACACGTTCCCGCCCGGTCGGTATTCCCAGTATGGGTACACCGGGGGCATATGGTATTATACTTTTAGTAAGATGTAGTGCCCTGCGAAAGCATTTCCGGGCTATCGATACCAGCAAGGGAAGAGGTTCATTCAGTTTATTACAGGGATGAAATAAATAAAGAATCCTGTCTAGGGAGTACGGAGGATCCTGTTCCGCCGAGTCCGACAAATGAAGCTCCCCCACCCATTTTGCCACCCATAAAATTTGAGACGCCAGGTAGTAATGCTGAAAGTTGGGCAGGGCCAGCCCCCCCTTCGAGCGAGGAAGATATAGCTTCATCAATGCCGCCCGGCATCGCGAGTTATTCCAGAAAAAATCACAGGCAATCTTCTCCAAAGATCGGAAAAAGGACACGGGCAAGTGGAGCGGCAAGGTAGGGAAGTAATAAAGAAGACGCGGTAACATTACCATTATGATTAACTCCACCTTGCCTATGACTGAAAGGGGAAGTGTCTTCCAGAATTCAATTTGGGACTTGAGTGCGGTAACCGCCCTTGTGATATTTCCATCCATAAGGTCTTGTGTGTTATGGTAGATACGAACACCCAAGTATCTGAACGCCACCGGTTGCCACTGCACCGCCGTCCCATCTACGATCCAGCCCGGATCCACTGTAGTAGGATTAAACGGGTATAGACAAGATTTACCCCAATGGACCCCTAGCCCAGACAGTGATGCAAAAGATGTCAACGTGGCGGGGATGACCTGTGGAATCGCCAGGATATCTCGTACATACAACAAAATGTTGTCTGCATAAAGCGAAACGGCATGCATGCCATCCCCAAGGGGTATCCCCCATTCCGATGCTGAGGCGCGTAGCGCCATCGCTAAAGGTTCGATTACCAAAGCGAAGATCAGGGGGGAAAGGGGACATTCCTGACGAGTCCCCCATCCAATCAAAATGGGTTCGGAGAAAAGAGATCCCAGCCGCAATCGAACCATAGGGGCACCGTATCCAATAAGGCTTAATATATAGGGTCCAAATCCGTAACAGTGGAGCACAGCAAACAGGAAAGACCACTCGATTGTGTCAAAGGCCTTCTCCAGGTCCAGCACGATACAGCCGGCCGTTGACCAGTCCGCAGTATTACAGCTCATCACCCTTAGCAACTGCTGAATCTTAAGCGATGTGTTGCGAGCCAGTACAAATCCATTCTGGTCCTGGTGGACCAGTTGAGGAACCAACGGCCCCAATCTACTAGCCAGGATGCCGGCTAATATCTTATAGTCCCCATTCAGGAGTGCCAGGGGACGATACGCCCCCACGGAAGTAGAATCCCTACCTGGTTAAGGGAGTGTAATCAACATAGCCTCCATCATTGAGGCAGGGAGGGCAAGAGATTCAAGTGCCTCCGTGTATACCCGGAGCAGCTGGGAGCCCAGGGGGTCCGCATACGCTTTATAAAATTCATGAGGGAGACCGTCAGGGCCAGGGACCTTGCCAGACGGCAGAGTCCTCATTGCACCTTGCACTTCATCGAGCGTTAGCGGAGCATCTAGGTCAAGTCGCTGGTCAGGTGACAAGACTGGAAACGGGAGTCGCCCTAAAAAGTGCTGAATCGCATCTTCCGAGGGCTGCCGACCAGCTCTATACAGCTGCGTGAAGTGAGCCGTCAGTTCCCTATGGATCTCCAACTGTGTGAATCGAAGCGCTCCACCTGGGGAACGAAGAGCCGGAATCTGTCTACCCGATTGCTCCTGTTTAATCAACCAGGCTCTGCACCGCTGTCAGTCATACCACTACACTCGCCTCCACCACTACACAGACATGTAGGTCTGGTGTTGTTGTTCTTGTTTACCTTTTAGGCCACTTCATGAAACGCCCGAGTTATTCCATCAATTATCTCCGATCCTACTGACTGACTGTGAGTATGGTATGGTCATCATGGTGTCCAACTCTGTAGTGTACCGAGTGAGTCCAGAATCAAAAATGCAATGGATCGGCCTGCAGTAGTACAATTTTGTTATTGAACAACAAGAAGGGAAACATTGACTTGAATCACTTTTTTGTGTGTAGATTAAATACTAGTAAACATCATGCACAACAACAACACAAACACCAATCGCTCAGAGTCATCGTCCAATGCATGCCATCATTTACCTGTTCTTACGGGGCAGTCCCTCTAGGCTCAGAAAGGAGGAGAGCTATAGTTAGGTTCTTTGGAGGGACTCAACTAGGCAGGCACACATTTCACATTTGTTGTACTATTCTCCATCCAATGTCCAGTTTGAGGGAAATGGATTTAGGGCGAGTCAGGACTGGAGCAGGACTTGGAGGAGTGGACTCACTTCTTCACTGACTGCACACAGTTGCAACTCAAATCCGGCAATAAAAGAGTAAGACGGTGGTGATGGATTTGTTGCGATTCAAACCAGAAAGACAGTGACACACACAAATAATAAAAGTAAATCATATTCCTTAGCTGTATCTTTTTGGGGGGCTTTTTGGGGGCGTCAAAGCAAGAAAGAAAGTAACAAGTCAAAAGCCTAGTTGTCAGGGAAGTAGAGCTCATCCTCAAACTCTGGTGGTTCACCCAGAAGTAGGCCATCTAACACACTACTTCCATGACCTAAGTCGCCGTCATCATCTTCCTGCTGTGCTACTTCGGGAATGGTATAATCCAGTGGTATAAAGTACTGATTCATTTTGATCATGGTTAACCTCTCCACGTTTTAGGGCGAGAGACTGGTCCTTCTCACTGTCAGAACGGCACCAGCAGCACTGAAAACACGCTCAGAAGAGACACTTGCGACAGGGCAAGCCAGATAGTTTATCGCCAGCCTGCTGAGCACTGGCCACTGGTGCCTTTTCCCATACCAATACAGCAATAGGTTTTGATCAATGTAGACGTCTGTTGGGTCATCCAGATAGGCCTGGACCATCCGCTCAATGCTCATGGGTGCTCCGCTTTGATCGGCCTCTTTTGCTTTTGCATCAGCACTGGACTTAAAAAGCCCTTGCTGTAGAAACCATTCCTGTGCTGATTTTGGGGCTGATGCTCCTGTTCTTGTTGTTGTTGATGTTGTTCTTGGTGTTGTTGGTGGTTTTGGCTGCTGTGAGCCAACGGCACTGCCCTCAGGCTCTGAAGTTGAACTTGAAGCCGGCTGCCCTGCAGTACTTGTTGTGCCCTGGAGTAGCAGGCCTCTAATTCCCAGCCGTTCTTTTTCTAAGTGACTGGCTTCCACAGCTATCCAAGTTTTGTAGTTGGCAACATCCCCTTCTGAAAAAGGAATGAAAGTGTGCAGTAATGGTTTGTACAGTGGATCCAGAATTGTGGCACAAATGTAATGGATGGATGACACAATGCCTCTTTGCACCCTTGTATTTTCAGATAAGCGAAGGGTTAAGCTCTCCACCAACTCATATGCTTCTTTTTTTCCTCCACCCTGCAGACACCCCCTTCAGCTGTTCCTGTAGCATGTGCAACAATGGGATAGCTTGGCCCATAGTACAGTCCTCCTTGCTGACTTCACGTGTGAAGAGCTCGAACGGAAGTAGCATCTCTGTCAGGCATTTAACTAGGCCCCATTGGTCCATCTCAATGATCATGCCTTTTACAGTAGCATCCCCTCTTTGCATGACATATTCATTGATTGGTCTATACTGCTCAAACAGATGTCCAAGCATGTAATAAGTTGAGTTCCAACGTGTTGGCACCTCCTGGATGAGTGCTTTAACTGGCATTCTATTATCACGTTGTCGGGAAAAAATCCTTTAAGCAGTGAAAATCATTTAATCACCACATCTGCAACAAAAGGAGTACAAACAGGTTTATTGCATATGCCAGACTAATACAGCTTGGAGAGCGACCATGCTACAAGAAAAGCACACGCCAGTCTCAAATTACACACGCTGTGAGTCTAATCTTATAATACTAATTTTGGCAAACATCCATACCAATAATATAATGTGAACAATTGAAAAAGCTTCCTGCTTTTCCGTTATGTCCCACCCAGATTACATACATTTCCTTCAAGCGCAGGTTTTTCCTGTGTTCGTGACTTCTAGAAGTCACGCCACACTTACAGACTACGATTGGAACATTCTTGCTGCTCCGAATTTCCTGTTACATATTCAAGTCAGGAAGTTTCTCAGCAAACATACAATGAGAAGAAAAAACACTTAAGTCAGATCGCATTTAGACCTTTTTTTGAAAGCAGGCTGTAGGTTATTACCAGATAAAATGTGCAACTTAAACATGCACTTTTAACCACACATGTAAACCGCATTATACTGTTTTTCTTTCTTTACATGATAATATTTCACAGTTTGTGGGCAAGTGATAGGTAAAACAGAATAATGAACAGAATAATTAGGGCCTAAATCTAAATTAGGGTTTTGATTCCTTTCAACGTCAAATGATCCTCAGCTGCTTCCGGGCTTTAAAAGAATGGCTGAAATGTGTGCAGATTCTTCTGCAGGTGGTCAGTAAGTTGCGGACTTGGTCTTCTTTTTTCAGAAAGTCTTGAACAATGATGTTAATGCAGTGCGCCAAACACAGGACCCTGAAATAGCCACCATTGGCCATGGCCTTAACTATATTACTTATATTGGGATAGAGGAGCACTCCTATTTTTCTTCCTTTCTTAATAATAGGTGAAGTTTCAGTTGAATATATTTTTTTGAGCTTTCTAGTAGTATATGGCATAGTCATACGGGATGGGGTAACGCGTTTTTTGTGTTTTTTGTTTTTTTGTAAACATTAGCTTTTTTAAATGAAGCACGTATTTGTGAACTTAGATTGTTTGAACATGGCGCTCATTACTGCACCGTTCAGATATGGCGCTTATTTGTATAGGGTTGCGGTGAGTTAGTTGTCCGTTTTCTATAGCGTTGGTTTTTGAGAAGACGTCATACGCACAGGCAATATATGCGTCTCTAGGTTGAAGCGAGTATGGAATCGGAGGATCGTGGTTGTTTGGAAACGAGTTGGTTTCCACAGTTGAAAAGGTGAGACGGTTTGTGTGTAGGAAGGTGTGGACTCTTTGGTACGTCGAGTTGTGATCTAGGGATTTTAATAATAATCTATGGTGATTGCAGGTACCGGATGCCCTGGGTCTTTGAATTGACACGATTACCTTACGTCATCGATCGGACAAGCATTGTGAGGTTGGTTTATTTTTCTTTGGTGTATACATTGAGAAGTACGACCAGGGAAACATGGTTTTTTGACATTGGTGTACATTTTCCTCTAGGGTTTATCACTTCATGGATTAAAACCAGGTACAGGATTTTGAGTGAGTTAGACCACGCATGCGGTTGTATTGATAATACAGGATTGGTTCTGGTGAAGGCTATTTCCTTGATTCTAATCTTTTTCACTCGTTCGCTTCTGGTTGACGGTTGTTTTTTTTCATTTTGTTCATTTTTTCTTCTTTTTTCTCTTGGTTATTTTTTCTTCTTTTTTCTCTTGGGAATCTCATCAAAGAATGTCAATGGCAGTAGTATAGAAATGGTTGTTATATGTTTTTTTTCTATAGCATAAATTCTATGTAACAGCTTTAGAACTTTTGTATATTGAAATATATGTTTTCCTGCAGGTTATATTAAATGAGAATATGTTTGTGTTGTTTACAGAAACTAGCCCCTGAAGAAGGGCCAATGGGGCCCGAAATGCATTGGGCGGGCATCAAAAAGAACTATTTCATGAATTGAATTGAAAAAAGAAACACGTTGTTTAAAAGAAAATTTCATTTCTGTGAAAGAAACAGATTAAATGTTTAATGTGTATTTAAAATGCATGTTAATGTTTCATGGTGTTTATTTTCAAGGTGTTTAAGCATCATATTTTGAATGGATTATTGAATATTCATGAGTAATTTGTATTTTGTGAACATAGCAACAGCTTTTAGGCTATTGTGCACGGAGGTCAAGTGCTTAAACTTGAATTATGTTGTGAAGTCTTAACTATATTACTGCCATTGTCCGTGGCAACAAAACCAATGTTAAGCCCTCTTGGTCGCAGCCATTCAAAGACCTTGCTGTCAAAGTCTTCCAAAATGTTTGTAGAAGTATGAGATTTCTCCAAGGCGAACATGGCTACAGTTGCATGTTTCTGAGTGGCATTAAAAATCTCAGCAGTGTCAACAACACCTGCTGCAGATAACTTTTCTCTAACCCCCACAAAAGAGATCCAGTGTGCAGTGATGCACATGTAATCAGTGGCTTGGCAACTGGTCCACATGTCTGTTGTCAGGTGGATAGTGTGAACAGCACTCTGCTGCAAAGGTTGTCCAAGCAATTCTAGCACATTGTGATGTAGTGCTGGAAGAGCAACTCTGGCAAAATAGGACCGGCTGGGAACCTTTCGTTTTGGGCAGATGGCTGTCACAAATTCAAGAAAACCCACCCCTTCCACAAAAGAAAAAGGGAGGAGGTCCAGCGCTAACATTTTAGCCAGCTTTGCGTTGTACAAGCGTGCAGTTGGGTGATTGCGTTCGTACTGCCCCTCCGACCTAAACATGCTGAGAATGGTAGCCTGGATTTTTTTTATTTTCTGGTGCCACTGATGCAGGTGACTTCTTGACGTCAGATGTTGTTAGGTCAATGCACGTTTTTTCGTTGCGGTACTCTCTTGCCTGGGACCCCTTGGTGCCTCAGCCTGACTCTTGTGCCACTGCGATGTTGCTGATGAGGATGTGGGCAGTACCACTGCACTGCTGGGGACAGGGCTACTTTGTGTACCAGAGAAAATGTCTCCCTCTTGTTCACCTTCCACCGTGATCGGATCTTCTACTTCTTCATCCCCACCAACAATGGGTGCAGTTTTTTGGCCGCTAAGGTGCGCCTCCCACTGGATCAAGTGGTGTTTTTTCAGATGGGTTGTTTGGCCTCCGGTACCATAGTTTGTACTAAGCGTACCCCGACTAACACCTTGTCCACAAATGGAGCATATAGCAATGTTCACCTCCTTCCTGTTAACCGAAAAGAAGTCCCAAACTGGGGAAGTCAACTTTCTGGCGCTGCTGGTGCCACTTGCAATGCCTAATGAACTGGTAGGTGGGTGTGAAGTTTGACTCTCTGCAGTACCTACTTCTACTGAGGTGGTTGTGGTGGATGTAGGTCGCTGCCGGCGAAATATGGAAGCTGGAGGTGGTGTTGGTGGTATCATCTGTGTTGTTGGTATCCGTGCTACATCCCTCACAGCAGTTTAGGATGGGGTAATGTCGGTCTCCACTGGTGCGGGACTAATGTCCATGATGACTGGCTCATCATCATCATCCTCCTCTTCTACATCTACCTCCATAACGCTAAGACTTTCTGGAACCTTCCTTTTCCCTAGCCTTGTCTTGTGGGCGTGGCGTGTCTCCAACTCAGACGGAGGCGGGATCCAAGTGGCGTCTAGATCATCAGAAGGGGGTCTTGGAGAAGAAGTTGATGGACTAACCATCCTTTTCCTTGCTGGGGATCTGGAAGACAATGGATCTTCTGAAAGAGTGGCTTGCTCTTCTTCTTCCTCTGCAGGAAGCTCGATCTCCTGAACTGCCCCTACTTCGGGAGGAACAACTACTATTGGTGGTGGTTGCGGCTGTTATTGCCCACTTATCTGAGTTCCCTGCATTGATTGGGTACTACTTTGCGATAACGATTAGTCAATTTCAACATCACTGTTTGTCGGCGTTGGACTCATGATTAGACTGGCTGCCTCTGCAACAGACATGGGCTTGGGCCTAGGTTGGTGTAGGTGGGTCCACTGATGCGGGGTGCTGCTCCCAGCTTGCTCCCCAGACACCACTGCTGCAGGCGCAATTTTTGGATTCCCAAAAAAGGTCTTGGGCGACACGCCGGTCTTGGTAAGTGGCAGTACCTTCTTCTCACTAACGACTTTCTTAGTACTGGACCTGGTACCTTTCTTTGGGGCCATCTTGAAGATGTCAGTACAAAAGGAGGGTGGGTCCCAGAGGGACAAGTTCAAAATACATAATTTAGATTACGCAAGCGCGCATTCAATTCTTTACATTGAAATTTCTTGTTCAATATTATTTATTTCATAGCGAACATCCATAAGATGTAGGAAAACCAGCATACATCTGGAACATATATAGCAAACAGTTTGAGAGTGCCCAAACGGAAAAGGGAAAGGGAAAGGGTTCGTGGGTGCAAGTAGTGAGGGAAGGAAAGGTAGTGACAATATATACATCAGCAGTAATATTTACAACGAAAAGGCTTGTCCAGTCTGCCAAATGAATATATACAATTGGATTGCCATTATGTATGGGGAAAGGACACAGTGTGCTTCACTGTTGCCCACATTGGCATAAAGAACATTGTTGACGTTTCGACCCCAAAATGAATATGTAGGTAACTCTGATCCTTACAACGGGGGTCTTCCTCAGGACTGTGTGTGGGGCACCATATGCCACCAACAACTGGGTGGTAATATTTGTAAAGCTGGGCCTGAGGGCTCCTGATGCAGACTGCGGAAGGATAGCAACTTGGTGGCGCCAGTGAATGACGTGTTCGCAATCGCACACTCTCGCGGGACCGTGCGGCCGGCTGCCAAATCTCGTGGGGCTCGTGAACAGACGCAGCTGCCCAGGGTTGAACTAAGGTTTTGCCAACGAGCCTGACTACTTGGCAAGTTAATTACAGGGGAGGTCGGACAACCACACCATATAATAAACCACTTTCCTCACAACAAGAAACCCCAGTTAGGGTGAGTCAGCAGACCTTTTACCTAGGAGTGACAAAATAGCTTCTCCACATAGGTATGCAGATAAAATTACCTGTGTCCCTGGACTAGAAGTCAACTGTCAGTCACTGCATATCCTGTTTCAGGGGCAGTGATCACTTTCACTCAGAATGGGGGTACTCTTTAGTGTCCCCAAGTCTTCAGAGCACAGTTCTGAACACCATCAATAAAGCAAACAGACAGTACAGGAGGGCCACAGTATCCAAGCTGTGCATAGGATCTGTCCCAACGTTTAATTTATCATAAAATACAAATAATGTTCTAATGGTCAGAGACTACATAGTCGACTTCTTGCATTTTCTTGTTTAGGAATGTTGTTGATTACTACTGACTGGACTTTCCTCTTCGGTCTCTCGAGGCTTGGACAGTGATCCAGCGGGTTACTAGCAACAAGCATTCCTACACCGAATACTCACCTGGGCCCATTCATTCACACTACGCTAGCAATTTTCGCTGGTGGGTCAGTTATACTCTTTATCAATATCCCTGCTACCAATTACTTTTCTGATTGAAGAGTAATGACTTACCAATGGACCCTTTGATAATTGGGAAGTTTAAAATGAGTGACATTCAATACAATCCATAATCCTGAAATAATCACTGAGTCAGGAAGTTTTAAAATGTTTATCTAAAGTTTAGCAGAGTAAATTACAAAGCCACATAATACTTAATCGCATATCCAGGATGAAGCATACTAATAATCAATTATCGATCAATGACAGTCCCTCAGAAAGAAGAAGATAGAAACAGCAGCACAGCTAAAGGTTGCATTTATATTTACCTAAAAGTGCGAGAACCAAACCCCTTGGCCAAGGAGTTGGAAAAATAGGTCCAAGAAGGATGCAGACCAATAACCTTTGGACCAGGTTCAGGACAGGACAGGTGACCTCTCTATCAACGACGCCTGCGTCGTTCCCCTCTCTGATACTTCGCTTCTCCTTGCTTCTCTCGAGTCGTCTTCTAGGAATCCACCGCCCCCAACTCAGGACCTCTCTGGACAGTGAATCAGCCTAGTTCTGCTCTGCATCAGCGTCTGGATCAATGAATGTAGCATCGCTTCCTCACAACTAATTAACTAATCTATACCTATTATACCCTTCTACACCCAGGTACCTCCCATTAATGTTTCAAAATTATGGGCCCACTACTTCTGATTGGACGGGGACAGGGGGTTGATCCTCACACCATGTCAATTTAGTTCAATTTTGTAAAGCCCTTTGTCTGAAAATACCGCCCCTCACAATTAATACATTTGCTTTATTTCCCACCCGTCTCACGACAAAGTTTAATACATTGTTTTTATAAATTGTTGCAATTTTGCAGGAACATCGCGAATGCAGTGGAGTTGGCCACCAGGTCACGGCCTTGGATGACGTCCAAGTTGACTTCATCGCTGTGCATTGTTTTTCCGGGCGCATGCGTACTTCGCATTGGCTTCAAGCTGCCTCTCCGTTAACCCAGGCCCCATTTTACGAACTAATAAAAGTCAAAGAAGAAAACATTAAAATCACAAATAAATGTCTTCACTGTATACCCATTATTTCTACTCTATTCCCATTTAATTATAAATCTATCCCGCATTAGCAGCATTAAAATACCACAGTTTTAATTGCAACAATTGCGCAAGCTTTAGCACGTGAAAACATAAAGCAGCCATTTTAATACATACTGCGCAGAAGCAAAGTGTTCCCTCCAAGCAAAGAAGAGACGTCATACCACGTGATATGGTTGACACATGCGCACTGAAATTCCTGCGCTTTAGCGGCCATTTTGGATTAGACAAGCGTTACTTATTAGCTTAAACACATAAGTAAGCTTCATTCGTATAGTGTTCATGTGTGCATTTGTTAGTAGAGACATTACAAAGTTTAATAAATTAATACTGTGAGAGGATTGCTTACGAGCAAGTCTCATTGTGAGTTCTTGCTCCATCAATCCCCTCTCTGATGGCGTTTCTGAGCCATCAAATACTACCCACAACCAGATACCAACTTTTAGCATAAAATTGTCTCAGCTTCATTTTTACACTTTCTATTTTTATCATCTCCTTTCAGTTTCTTGTATAATTCACTTTTCAGATCTTCTAGTTCAATTTCATCAAACTTTCGTTTCTTTCCTTTTCCTGTCACTCTATATTTCTCATTCTTTCTACAACATTTGCACCATATTATTATTGACAGTACTATTATTGCTATCCCTGCTAAGGGTACTAATATTTGACCTATAAGTCCTTTCCCTACATTAGCAAACCAGGTACCAATTGACGCTATACTATTCGTCAATCTTTCCCATACACTATCAACTTCCAGTGGTTTTAGTTCCTTCTCAAGTTTTGTTATATTCTGTATATACGTTCCAATTTCTGCACTTTTGTCAGGTATGTACGTGCAACAATGTTTCGTTTTCAATAATTTACAGACTCCGCCCTCTTTTGCCAGTATTATATCAAGAGCAAGTCGATTTTGCATAACCATTGATCTAATCGCAACCATCTCAGCATTAATCATTAGAAATCCTCCAGCAGTGTCCGTTGATAAACGATCAACCACTGTAGATAATTTACATATTTTCCTTGAGTTCAGAATTATTCCCACTGAAGGTATCAATGCACCAAATATGTCACCTACAATTTCAGAAAAACTAGCTCTTTTACTACGTGTTAATTCACTATTATTTTCATTGCTCCCAGTGTTCCTCTTTACGTGGTATATTTTTGGAAATACTATTCCAAAATAACAACTTCCATACCACTGTGCAGGAAGCCTAAAGTAAGCCTTAGTCCCACACACATAATAGATTCCAGGAAAAACTGAATCTGTTCCTCCTTTTAGTCCCCAACCTCCAAGAATTAAGAAATTATGTTCACATTCACTGGTACCGATGAAAATATTGTTATAATCAGTCTTTAACCTATGTAGACAAATTTTCCCTGTCTTTACAAAATCCAGAGCCATAGCAGCTTGAGCCTTGCCAGGTGTGTAACTACCCTCTTTCTCAGCCCAAGGTAGCAGATGAGCCTTATGCTCAGATGCTTTCTTTTGGAAATGTTGTCTTCTATCTTCTACTAAATTCAAAAATATCTTTTCTTCTTCATGTAACGAACATGTTAGATTGCTTCTATGTGCATGTGTTATATCTATCGACTTCATTGTTAGGAAAAATTCTCCCATAAACTGTGCATCTTGACTACTAGCACTGGGTTCATATTCTTTTGAATCGGAACCTCAGAAAATATCACATCTATATTTGAATAGTAATACTGAAGTCTCCCTGTTTTATAAAATAAACTAGTCAATACACTACATGATATGCCATAAGTTAATGGTAAATGATGATATGTTAATCCTTCTGCTACTGATTCGGGTAACTTCATACAGACATAACAATTACTAACTTCCATGGTATGTACATACTGAAACAATAATTTTGTGAAAACATTTAAACTAGTATCGTTATTTGTTACCACATGATGAAACTCTGGTTCATCTTCTGCTTCTAATTTTACTCTATTACTTTTCAAGTTATCTATCCTTTCCTTAGTATCGTTGTTAATATTTGTATCCATTATCATAAGGTAAGGAATTGCTACGTTCACAACTAACCATACTACAAGCACCACTACCAGACTACATATGCATATAGCACAGCATCTTTTACAACATTTCCATTTCGGTCTCCCAGAAACTCTGTCGTCAGGCATTTTGACAAGCAAGATTTCTCTTCTTATCCTTTTCTTTCAAGACTTTTAACGTTATCAAGGTGGTTTTATTTCTTTCTCATAAGTCAGTTCCGCACTTGTTCTTTCGTCACCACTTTCACTTGACTCTGAACTCTCGTAGTCTTCAAGGATTATATAAGTCCAATCAGGACCTTTAAATTTATTGTTCACAAGTTTTAGTCTTTTGCTTTTTCGTTTTTCAGTTCCACTTGTTTGTTCAGTTAGGCTTGTTACTTCATTTACTTGTTCTGGATCTTCACTTCTGGTTTCTATGTGGTATTTCACTCTTTTAATGACACTAGGCCAATGATCACCTTTTCTGGCTTTCTTTGTTTGCACTGTCTCTTCACTTCTTATTTCTTCTTCAGAAGTTCTCTTATTTTCAGGTTGTGGCACAGTTTGTTTTTCTTTGTTTTCAGTTTCTCCTTCTATTTGTTCTTTTTCAGGTCTTATTGGTTTTTCTTCAATTGCTCGAGTATGAGTTTCTACTAATTGACCCTGTTCAGGATTGACGTCTTCGTGCTTGAGAATTTCCTGCTCGCTGTTTTCTTGATTTTCTTCTTCCTGAACGTACTTTTTTTGTTCTAACTGGTTCTGATCAAGGCTTATTGCACTTTGTACTTCTGCAGCCTGACCACGTTCTTCTAAACCTGTCTGTCCCTGCTCAAATTCTGTTGTTTCGTTGTCGTTTTGAGCCCAATTTCCTCTCCCTATCTGGTCCTGCTCAGGCTCTTTTATTGTGTCATTTTCTTCTTCCTGAGCTGCTTCTTCTTCACCTATCTGGTCTTCCCTAATTTCTTCAAATTTTGCTCGGCTTCTTGTTCTGTTGTAAACTTCTGGTATCTCGACCACTGGTATCCAGTCCTGACTTGTGCTCGGTTGTTCTTCCTCAGCTTCTCTTGAAACTCTCACCTGGGATTCTTCAGCTGGCCAACCTTCAGCTTCCTCAGTTATTGATGCTGTCTGAGGATCTTGTCCTTCAGGCTCTGGCACCCTTTTGGTGTGGCTTACATGAATCCAATTAGGCAATCCTGCACATTTCACTGCTGTGTTCGTAACTAGTATGACCTGACAAGGTTCGCCCCACCTGGGTGATAAACACGTTTCTCTGGTATGATGTTTCACAACCACCCAGTCTCCAGGGTTCAGATCATGCTCTTGTTCAGGCTGCCTGGAAACTGCGTCTTCTCCAAACTGGTGAGAGACAGAACGCACTAGATCAGCCAATCCTTTGCAATAATCTAGAACCATATCATCAGTTATGTTCAGCAGTTTATTTGTAGGTACATGTGCTTGTCTCATTGCTCTTCCCATGATTATTTCATGGGGACTCAATCCGGTGTTTCTATCAGGAATGCTTCTGAGTCCCATTAACACAAGAGGCAATGCATCTGGCCAGTCTAGCGATGTTGATGCACACATCTTTGACAGTCTTGATTTTATTGTGCCATTCATTTGTTCAACCACTCCAGAAGCCTCTGGGCGGTACGCACAGTGCAATTTCTGTTCAATTTGGATCACATCGTTATTAAAGTGACTTCCTCTATCTGATTCCAAAGTTACTGGGAAATTGAACCTAGGAATGAGTTCTCGTAGCAACAGCTTTGCGACTGTAATACTATCATTCCTTCTGGTAGGGTAAGCCTCCACCCACCTTGAAAACAGACACACTATGACAAGTACATATTTCAGTCCTTTACATGGTGGTAACTGTATAAAATCTAGCTGCAATCTCACAAAGGGACCTTCAGCCTTTCCAATTTTTCCCAAACCAATTACTGTTTTCCTTCCTGGATTATTCATTTGGCAAGTTAGACACCTTTGGCAAAGACTCTCTGCTGCAGCCCTAAACTTTGGATTATACCAACTTTGTCTGAACAGTCTAATCATGGCATCTCTCCCCACATGTGTGTCTCCATGATACATTCTGGCCATTTGTGAAATCAGACAGTCGGGCATGACTGGTCTGTCGTCTGTGTATACCCATACATCGTCATCTGCTCTTCGGGTACATCCTATTTTTATCCAAACATCTCTTTCACTCTCGTCAGCATCGTCTTGCAATCTTTTCACATCATTCCATGTTTCAGGAGGTGCACATAACATAAGTTGGCAGCTGATTCCCATCCTTTCAACCTTTTTATTTACTGACAACCTGTTTTTGGCACAGTGTTGAGCCACCAGATCTGCATATCTGTTACCGACTACCACCCAGTCATCTCCTGACTGGTGTGCGGCACATTTTACCACTGCCAATTCTTTTGGTGATTGTATTGCTTCTAGTAGTTCTTTTAAAAACTGTCCATTTTTGATTGGGGATCCTGAAGAAGTCATGAAATCCCTCTGCATCCACAGTTGGCCAAAGTCATGCACAACCCCGTACCGATATTGACTGTCCGTAAATATGGTTACTCTTAAATTTTTCCCAATTTTGGAAGCTTTGATTAGAGCAATTAATTCAGCTACTTGTGCAGACTTGACTCCTGGTAAATAAGATGCTTCGACTACTCCAGTTAGTTCACACACAGCATAGGCTGCACTCAGTTTACCATCCTCATGCCTTAGGCATGAGCCGTCCATGAACAGCTCCCTATCTGGATCTTTTAGGGGCGTCTCCTGTATGTCAGGTCTCGGTTTTGTACATAATTCTGTGACCTTTAGACAATCATGTTCTGGATCGTCCTTAACTTCTTCAAAAATTGGATCTGGCAATAATGTAGCAGGATTCACGATAGTGCACCTAACTATGGTCACATTTTCAGCACCAAGGATAATTTGTTCATACCTTGTCATCCGACTAGGTGTGAGATGCTGAGTTCGAGTTCTTGTCAACAAGATCACAACTGCATGTGGGACAAATACTGTTACAGGATATCCCATTACTATTGACTCACTTTGTTCAATGCTCATGCAGGTAGCAGCGACTGCTTTCAAACAGCCTGACAATGCTGCCGCCACTGGGTCCAATGTAGCAGAAAAATATGCTATAGGATGCCTATCTATTCCATGTCTCTGAGTTAACACTGAAAGTGCACAATTTTCTCTTTCATAGCAAAATAGTGCGAATTCTCTTGTATAGTCAGGCATGCCCAAGGCAGGTGCCTCACACAATGCATTTTTTAATTTTACAAAGGCACCAGCACTTTCATCATCCCATTCAACTGGATCTTTGGCTTTCTTTTTGGTTAACTGAATTAAAGGTTTTGCTAGTAGTGAAAACCTTATTATCCATTGTCATCAGTACCCTACAATTCCAAGAAACATTCTCACTTCTCTTTGTGTTTCTGGCATTTTCATTTTCTTGATTTATTTTTATTCTATCAGATGTTATTCTTCTTGTTCCTCTTTCAATTTGGTGTCCCAAATATTTAACTACTGTGGTACAAAACTGCAGTTTTTCAGGCGACACTTTATGTCCTTCCTCAGCCAAATGGTTGAGTAATGGGGCTTTGGAATTTGCTCCTATGCGGATGATACCCAACTGACAATAGCCATCGGAAATGGGCATGATGACACCAGAGCCAAACTCAACAACTGCCTTACTGAGATGGCAACCTGGATGTCAGCGCACTGTTTAAAGTTCAACGCAGAGAAATCTGAAATCCTGATTCTCGGCGGAGCCAATCATAACTGGGACACATCCTGGTGGCCCCACTCTTTGGGTGCGGCGCCAGCACCAAAGCAGTGCGTAAAAAACTTGGGCATCATCATTGATAACACCCTATCGATGCAGGACCATGTGCGGATCCTGTGTGGTAGAAGCTTCGCCACACTGAAGCTCCTAAAAAGGCTCTTCCCCTGGATCCCACTGGAAAGCAGGAGGACCATCACACAAGCCCTGCTTGTCAGCAGGTTAGACTACGGAAATGCACTTTTTGTTGGCATGCCAGATTACCTTTTTAAACGTCTGCAGGTGATACAAAATGCAGCGGCTAAACTGGTGTGCAATGAGGGCAGATACAGCTCAGCGACAAAATGCCTGAAGCAACTTCACTGGCTGCCCATGCGCCAAAGAGCACGATTTAAACTCTTAGGACATGCACATAGGGCACTTTATCGCACAGGCCCCAAGATTCTCCAGAATAGAATCAAATTCTACGTCCCGCTCAGGTGCTTAAGGTCACGTTCCTTAGCATTAGCTGAGACCAAGAGAATCAGTAAGAGCAGGGCAGGTGGACGCACCTTCTCGCACCTTGCAGCACTTTATTGGAACGAGCTTCCGCTGGAACTACGGCTAACTGCAGAACACATGGCGTTCAGGAAGAAACTTAAAACTTATTTATTTCCTTAGCACTGCCGCTACCCCCCTCAATTAGACTTAACTGACTCATCACTCTCCGGCTACACTAGCGCCGTGATATCCCAGTTGGATGAATCTCGCGCTTTATAAATAAATAAATAAATAAATAAATAAATAAATAAATAAATAATGCAATTGAATCTTCAACACATTCATCATGAGTGTTGGATGCTACCAGTAAGTCGTCTATATACTGTACCTAGATTGAACTCCTGGGTAGCACTAATTTCTCCAAACACCCTTTTAGTATTTGATTGAAAATGGAGGGACTTTCTGTGTATCCTTGAGGAACACGATTCCATACATAGACTTTATTTTCGAATTTAAACGAAAAGAGATATTGGCTATCTGGGTGCAATGGTATTGAAAAGAACGCTTGGCATAGGTCAATCACAGTAAACCATTCTGCACTCCAGGGTATCTGATATAGGATTACTGCAGGATTTGGTACTATAGGACAACAAGGTACCACAATTTTATTAATTTTGCGCAAATCCTGAACAATCCTATACTTTCCACTAGGCTTCTTCAAACCCATGATTGGTGAATTACAAGGGCTACTCATAACTTCTTTTAATATGCCTTGTTTTACCATTCTGTTAATTTCCTCAACAACTCCTGCTTTTACCTCTGCACTCATTTTGTACTGTCTAGTATTTGGGAAAATTGCACCTTCCTTTACAGTGATTTTTACTGGGTCTATTTTGACCATAAGTCCTACTTCTTTCCCAGTGGAAATCCCATACTTTGGAATTTACTGTAGTTCTTAGTTCTTCTGGTAATTCGTTTTTCGTTATCAAAGAGAACATTTCATCTATTTCTGTACCTTGCTTGGCTATCATAAACTTATAAACATGATCTTCATCCGGGGTCTGTATTGCAACACCATCCGGTGTGCAGAAAATAGTACAATTCATTTTGCACAGTAAGTCTCTACCCAATAAGTTTACTGGACTAGAATCACACACTACAAATTGGTGCATTTCTCGGAAGTTTCCTATTTTTACTTCCATTAGCTCAGTAAGGGGTGTTCTGATCTTTTTATTAGCTACACCTACAACTTGGATAGCTTCTCCAGAGAGAGGAAGGTCTGGGATATCTGCTGTTCTCACAGTAGACCTGGAGCACCAGTGTCCAAAAGGAAAGTGATATCATTACCTCTTACTTTCCCTTCAACATATGGACCTGACTGATCTACCGGCAAGGATGCGCCAAGTACGCATTCTTTCTCCCCCTCTCTTAGGCACCGTCATTGATGGTCATACAGACCAAATTCATCCTGTAAAAGAAACTGTGAAGTCACATAGTCATTCTTACCACTTCCTCCTTGATATCCGACGTCTGTACCGTGCTTTGCTCTGCTTACATTACCCTGTATAGGGGCAGGTGGCAACTGACTCTCAGGATTTACACCCTGCTGTGAGTCATTCTGCATCTGTGGATTTAAATTTTGATTTGGGCCATTATTATTTCGAATCTTTTTACATTCATCCTTCCAATGCCCCAACTTTCCGCATCCATGACAAGGACATTTCTTTTTAGCCTCTTCTCTACTCATTCGTCCTCTCACTTTACCACCATTCCCTGTGTCACCATTCATTCCAGAATCTTTTCCTTGATTTTCATTTGGATTATCCAAATTAATTCCCTGTCGCTCAGCCATTTTCACCTGAGCCCACATCACTTTCTCTTGCAGTTTCTTGTGCCTATCCTCAATATCGTCTCCACAATATTTTGCATATTTCAAAATCTCATCTATGGGCTTCCCTTGCCAGCACAACATGTGCTGCTTAATCATTTGACAAATCTCTGGCTTTAAACCATAAACAAATCGGTAGACAAACTGACTCATATTTTTATCTCCAATGTCCTCAAATCCACTATATTGTTTGAACACCTGTAATAGACGTTCATAAAAGGCATGTACCGACTCATTTGCTTCTTGGGTGGTCCTGTCTATTTTCACCCAATCTGTTTCCTTTGGTGGTATTTTTCTCTTCAGGTAAGTTATTACCTGCTGATACTTTTTCATTACATCACTTGACGGAGCACCTGTTTTTGCATCTCTAGGATACTCTTCACTCGGCCAGTCAACTGTAATTTTACAATCTGTCCACAAATCGGCAGGTACCACTATGTCGAACAAACCATCCAAATCTTTCAACAATACCTTTGACACTTTCACAAACCTCTCAACCTGCTTGTACCATTCTATAGGCTTTTCTCTCAACTTTGGAAAATCATTCGTAAATGACAGAATATCTTGTCTACTCCATGGAACATGAACGTAACCTCCTCCAGGTACTTCCCGCATTGGGTACATCTGATCTACTTTCCCTGTTTCTTTCAATAAATATTCAGAAGTCGATCTACTGTACCGGGCCTCTTCCTTTTTCTTTGTCCATCTAGCTTTCCATTTATCTAGATCTCCCCATTTCTGTAATACTGACATTAATTCTTTTCCTTGTAGTTTTCGGCCAGAGGCATTCATGTTTTCTAGATCCTTGTCAGAAAAATCTGCTCTATAGGGCTTCTGTAACACATTTGACTTCCCTATCTCAATCCTCATCTGTAAGGCCAAATCTGATAATTTCTCATGAAATATCTTTACATTTCTAGTTATGCTTCTACATACGAACAATAGTTCTTCTTCATCGTAAGTATTTAGACGATCTACTCCTACATTTCCTGCTATCATTTCTTCTAACTCGACTTTTAATTTGTAGATGTCCATGATCTTTGGGGGTGAACTCTGTCTGTCTGATCCTTGTGCCCACCTTTCTAAGTCTTCTGGCGTTACTGCTGTGGCACTCTTAGTTCCAGATGAGGTTACTATAGTTACATCTTTGGAGCAACCAGGTGTTATCCTCCTAGGAGTGCTATTTACAGATCCTCGAATCGGTAAATCCATTAGGGATATCATAGATTCACAATCACTGATATGGTCATCAATTATTAAAGTTTCAGGTTTGGGAGTCTCTACAGGTGTAGGCATGACTAGAGGTTTCGAATAATTTACTTGGTCCCCATATAAAGGAACCACTGGACCAATTGTTACGGGTATGGTCAAGGAATCAGGATGTACATTCAGCTGTGTTATTTTCTGTATCAATTCTGCTCTGTTTCTGTCTATAGCCTCTTTTTCTTTATCCTGAAGTACCCTCTTAACTGGTGGATTATGCAATACTTGCGGTACCAAGGGTGTTCTTAAAATTGGTGCACTTGGGGTACATCCACTTGTCCCTTCCTGATAGGGTGGCGGGTTCTTTAATATTTCTTCCATAAATTCATCTTCAGAATCTCCAAACCCTGTCAAGTGTTTTGTCTTTTCTGTGCATTTGCTCCCTAATGACTCTTCTGTCATAAATACTGGATACAAACCTTCGGTAAGCATCGCTCTTCTCCATTGCTTCATTTGACTCTCTCGTGTCTCATTTTGGTGTCTAGGGAAAGATCCCCTATAACCCCTATTGCTTCTGGGTCTATCACGTTCAAATGCCTCTGTTTCCCATTCTTCTAGGGCTTCGTATTGCGTTAATCTTGTTCTGGGTTCTAAGTCATTCATTCTCATTCTCAAATTTTGAAGAATTCTCCCATTGAAAGTACCATTCTCTGGGAATGCTAATATTCCATAATTTTTAGTATATTCTATCCAATTTTCTAACCATACGCAAGTATGATAACCTCTCTCCATCATCATGAATGAAGCAGGCGTTTTTGCTGGTGGAATGATAATTCCTTCTCTAGTTTTGATGGGTTTATCCTTCTTAAAATAATTCTTAACCTTTTGTAAAAATGACAATTTTCTCTTTTCTCCATACATTTTGGGTAAATATCTATGTATCGAATTATATTCTGCAAAACCTAGGAATCTCCTGTCTGGACGGGTTCCGGTTAGAGTCGGATCGCGTTTCCACATATAATCTCCACTATCTACTAATATTTCGACTTCTATGCTGACTACCAATTAGATTCTATCTAACATTTGTCTCTGAACCATTCCTAGCGCAGCTTTTTTTTGGTGACGTTTGTCTGACGACCCCTCCTTTACAATCTGCGCTTCTCTGTCCCTCGCTGTTTCAACCAATACCAGCGCGACACCTGTGACGTCAGTATTGCTCCTGACTACTGACCCCTCCTTTACAATAGTTGTTCCACGCCCGCTGTTTCAACCAATCCTAGCGCGGCGTTTGTGACGTCAGCTTCCTCTCCGGCAGCTGACCCACCCTTTACAAAATCGTACGCAAAACTTTTATTTTCTTTATACTTCTTATTAAAATTCAGTAACAACATAAAACATTCGCTATCGTGCCAGTTTCGCTAAATTGAAAAAATAGTTTCTCTCACACTAAGTAAAACCTTTCCGTTTACTAAACATACCCTACGAGTAAAACCCTTCCGTTTACTCTTCACGTAAGCTTCAGAAATACCTGTTACTTCTTCAATGTTACCCTTTCTAGGTGATATAACATCAAATTTTACCAGCGTATTCCTTTGCTATTACTCACACGCATAAGTCCCTAACAAGTACTGATAGCCCTTCTTAACTTTTCAGTACTATTTCTGCCTGACAGATAACCTCACTGCAGTATGGCTTCCACTTACCATCCGCTATTCAATTTTCCCCGGGGATTCTAGACAACATAAAACAAAACTTTTGAAGAAACGGATGTTAGTTTATAAAAATAAAATTCTCATTACCCAATTAACAAAGTGCAACCATCCTCTGATACCAGAAAACTGATCCAGCGGGTTACTAGCAACAAGCATTCATACACCGAATACTCACCTGGGCCCATTCATTCACACTACGCTAGCAATTTTCGCTGGTGGGTCAGTTGTACTCTTTATCAATATCCCTGCTACCAATTACTTTTCTGATTGAAGAGTAATGACTTACCAATGGACCCTTTGATAATTGGGAAGTTTAAAATGAGTGACATTCAATACAATCCATAATCCTGAAATAATCACTGAGTCAGGAAGTTTTAAAATGTTTATCTAAAGTTTAGCAGAGTAAATTACAAAGCCACATAATACTTAATCGCATATCCAGGATGAAGCATACTAATAATCAATTATCGATCAATGACGGTCCATCAGAAAGAAGAAGATAGAAACAGCAGCACAGCTAAAGGTTGCATTTATATTTACCTAAAAGTGCGAGAACCAAACCCCTTGGCCAAGGAGTTGGAAAAATAGGTCCAAGAAGGATGCAGACCAACAACCTCTGGACCAGGTTCAGGACAGGACAGGTGACCTCTCTATCAACGACGCCTGCGTCGTTCCCCTCTCTGATACTTCGCTTCTCCTTGCTTCTCTCGAGTCGTCTTCTAGGAATCCACCGCCCCCACCTCAGGACCTCTCTGGACAGTGAATCAGCCTAGTTCTGCTCTGCATCAGCGTCTGGATCAATGAATGTAGCATCGCTTCCTCACAACTAATTAACTAATCTATACCTATTATACCCTTCAACACCCAGGTACCTCCCATTAATGTTTCAAAATTATGGGCCCACTACTTCTGATTGGACGGGGACAGGGGGTTGATCCTCACACCATGTCAATTTAGTTCAATTTTGTAAAGCCCTTTGTCTGAAAATACCGCCCCTCACAATTAATACATTTGCTTTATTTCCCACCCGTCTCACGACAAAGTTTAATACATTGTTTTTATAAATTGTTGCAATTTTGCAGGAACATCACGAATGCAGTGGAGTTGGCCACCAGGTCACGGCCTTGGATGACGTTCAAGTTGACTTCATCGCTGTGCATTGTTTTTCCGGGCGCATGCGTACTTCGCATTGGCTTCAAGCTGCCTCTCCGTTAACCCAGGCCCCATTTTACGAACTAATAAAAGTCAAAGAAGAAAACATTAAAATCACAAATAAATGTCTTCACTGTATACCCATTATTTCTACTCTATTCCCATTTAATTATAAATCTATCCCGCATTAGCAGCATTAGAATACCACAGTTTTAATTGCAACAACTGCGCAAGCTTTAGCACGTGAAAACATAAAGCAGCCATTTTAATACATACTGCGCAGAAGCAAAGTTTTCCCTCCAAGCAAAGAAGAGACGTCATACCACGTGATATGGTTGATACATGCGCACTGAAATTCCCGCGCTTTAGCGGCCATTTTGGATTAGACAAGCGTTACTTATTAGCTTAAACACATAAGCAAGCTTCATTCGTATAGTGTTCATGTGTGCATTTGTTAGTAGAGACATTACAAAGTTTAATAAACTAATACTGTGAGAGGATTGCTTACGAGCAAGTCTCATTGTGAGTTCTTGCTCCATCAACAGCAGAGTGCTAACGTGTTTCTATTTACAAACAGTTCCCTATTTTGTTTTACTTCTATATCTGGAAGGGTTTTTACATCACTACTGACCTCTGTTCCAGCTGTTCAGAGATGAGCCAGCACAACCACCTCATCTTGAGCAGGAATTGTGGCTAGTGTACTCTTTTGTGGTTTTCTTATAACCCATGAGGCTGAGTAGCCTGAGTGGCAATGTTTTTGGGAGTGCCATTTATTTGGTCAAGTGTTTTTGCTCTTTTTCCTCAAACCATCAGTTGTTGGCTCAAGGTTCCAACAACTCTACGAGCTATCATTTGTGCTGAGTTGGAGTGCAGGATGCCATTTGGTGAAGCTATCGCTTGTATGGTGGATGTAAACTTTTCTAGCTAGTGTGAAAGAAGTTATGATTTTATTAAGGGCCTGGAGGAGAGGATTATGCTGCTGTTTAAATTACTGACTCAAATAGCAGCCAAGAAACAAGCAACAATACCCTAAATGCAAACAGGTCAAAAATTTAGACCACATGGTAAAAAACAGCCAAGCAAAGAAAAACGATGGGGCTGATTAAAACTTTGGCGGTGCGGGGCGGCACACCACCGCCCGCACTGCCAAAGTCGACTGCCGCCTACCCGCCATATTAGGAGTTTTCTCTTTGTCTGGCGGGCAATCCTTTGGTGTTCCCATGGCGGTGCCTTTGAAAAAGGTACTGCAATGTGAACGCCAAAGCAAGTTCCTGCACTGCTTGGACTGTTAAGTCCATGCAGTCCAAGATCTGGGTGTGCATGCAGACAGGGTGGGCACACCATGTGCCCCCCTGCATGTATACCAGTGTACAGGGGCAACAGGGGGCCCTGTAGGGCTCCCTTTGTTTCCCCACCACCAGCCTTTTATGAAAATACTGGCCGTAGGGAAACTCAGAATATGCTTAGCGGTGCAGCAGCGTCACCGCCAAGCATATTGCTGCCCCAGACTGCTGCGCCACCGCCAGGGACTGCCGTTCCCTGGTGGTTGCGGCTGTCCCAAAACGGTCTGACCCGCGTACTAGTAATACGGCAGTGGGACCACTGGTGTGCCAGTCCCCGACCGCCACCGCACCTCCAATACGGGTTCGGCGGTCCGATGGACCCCCAAACTCATAATCAGACTCTAAGTTATTAACACTTCCACAATACTATTTCTTTGCAGAGGGGTAGGTGAAGTACACCATCCTAATCCACTCTGGCACCCATTGGTCCTCTGATCCTCCTAGGACTGCTTCTCTCCTGCTGCATCTATCAAAATTCTGACCTAACAATATATAAGTTACTATTCGTACCGTACAATCAGTCTCCTCCCACATTATGACTTGAAAGGTCATTGACTTTTTCTCCTTATTCCCCTTGCCAGTCCCAGTTGTTTTTGCCAGAAGTAAGACAAGCATATGCAAACTCAGAAGCTGATGGTGCCTTATGTGTGGATGACCCACAAATATGCATTAGAATATCTGATAATCTTGATAATCACTGAACAGTAATGTTGTGCCTCATCCAAGGTCATCAATATCCCACCATCCACATCAATATGTCACCATCCCACAATTCACAGTTGCAAATGAGCTTAACGTAGATAACACTGCAGGTGGAGGAGCACCTAAAAGCATTCTTTCAAAAGTGTTATTAACTATAAAATCTAATATGAACAAGTTGGCTGTAAGGGCTTTGAGGGTCTATCTAAACTGTCCATATACCAAGACTATCTTTCTATATATATATTTTGTGTGTGTGTGTATGTATATACACATATATATGCATATATATGTAAATATATAGTAACACCATTATTGAAAGCATAAATTTTACATTATATTAATTTTATTTTTTCATATTTTAAATTGATAACTATAAAAAGAATATATATTTATATATACATATATATATATATCCAGAAAACTCCGCGGTAGCTTGATTCTTTCAAAAACGGAGCACGGACCACATGTTATCTTGGCAGTGTCTTTTTTATTGTTCCCCAAACACCTCTACAGCCATGACGCGTTTCAGCCCTGCCTGGGCCTTGATCACATGACACGCTCTGTCAGGTAAGTGGATTTTTTTATACTTTTTGCTAGTGAAACTTTTAAAGTGATAGGTGTTTAAGTTAAAATGCATAGATATAGACAAAATATAAACAGTTATTTATATTAAACCAGGTGATGTGTTTTGATTGAAGCCTGCTACAAATACAATACAATTTTCAATGTATAATACACAATTGTTTCAAGGCTGTGTCATTATACATAAACACAGAGACAATGTGTCTACCATCAAAGCATTCAGTTAGCCATAAAATGTGCTATTTTCCGTATGATGTGTAAACATTGCCTCTCATTGACATCTGGTTTTGAATAATAATACTGAGGTAAGAAATAAAAGATTTAGGTAGTTGTTAAAAAATCCAAATATATAAAAATACCGGCTTGAATGCCACATAGCACCAATTGTTTTGAATATCTGTCTACTTAACACCTGCTGTTAATAAAGTGTATATAATCTCCTCTAAAAAAGTGCTAAAAACCCATGTATACAATCCTAAAAACCTAATGTAAAAAACTACCTAACCCTGTGTGTGAAATCTACAATAAAAACAAATTGTAAAATTGTAATGTCTAAATCTGAAATTAGCAGCATTGGACAAGGAAAATGTTTTATATATATATATATATATATATATGCAAAAACAGAAGCAGAGAACTCTGGGTAGTTCTCAAGTTTAGGTGGAAAGCAGCTCCAGTAAGTGCACTCTCAACACCAGCGACACTCTAAATTTGCTCACCTCAAATGTCTGCTTTTCTATCAAAGTCTTTAAGCATAGGATTAGCACAGTGCTATCCACGCCAAGATAGAAAGGGACAAAGGGGCCGATTCCGATCTCGGCCGGTAGGGCTCCGAATCGGATTCGGCTTAACCGGATCCGATTCGGAGCCCTATTTCCCGACCGATCCGTACGCGCGTCCGGGCGAGCGAGTACGATGCGTATTCGCCGACCGACTCGTCCGGGCGTCCCGACCGCTCCGACCGACTCGATCCCGGGTCGAACCGCACCGACCGACACGCACGGACACGACTCGCACCGCGCAATGGAGACGTTCCCCGGCCGGGTAAGTACGATGCGCGCCGCGAGCAGTCCGACCGAGCCGCGCACTCCGGCTCGAAAGAGCTGTCGGAGCCGTACTTTGGGGTCCGTGTCGGACCCCCTGTACGCGTGGCCGCGCGAGTCGCACACAGGGGGACCCATGGGTCCCCCTACCTGTGCGTGTACGGCACGAATCGCTTCGCCGCGTACACGCTGTAGGGCGCACTTGTCCGCATCGCACCCATTGAGTCAATGGGAGCCCGCGTACGCGTTGTACGACCGGCTCCCATTGACTTCAATGGGAGTCCGACCGACTCGAGTCCGATGGCATACGTGCGCATGGTACTCGTTCGGTCGGACTGCACGGGTCCGATTCGGTCGGAAATCTCTCCGGGTCCGGCTCGGTCGGGGAGATTTCCGGCCCGAATCGGAATCGGCCCCAAAGTCTTTTGCCATTTCTACAGCAAAGTCTTTAAGCATAGGATCAGCACAGTGCTATCCCTGCCGAGCTGTAAAATGGCCAAAGCCTTTTAATACTCCAGGCACAGTATTACAGCTTTGGATTGGTAAAATACCATCCAAGCCAACCTGACATTATATTAATTTTATTTTTAATATTTTAAATAGATAACTATAAAACGAATATATATTTATATATATATATATATATATGTATACACACACAAATTAAATAAACAAAAACAATTCAGTTACAAAATATATTAATTAATTTAGTCAATAAAAAATATTAAAATTTTAAATCCCAAAAAACATAAAGATACTATAAACATTTTAAAAAATTATATAAAATATAAAAAAAATACACAAACCATACTCTAAAATATATTTAACCAATATTAGGAAAAGTATTGGAGTCTGGGAGTATTAGATATACTATTCCCACTCCAGTTTATGCAACAGTAGGGAAAGTGTTGGACTTAGGAGGGGTTAGATTTACTATTTCTACTTTAGTCTGCACAACAGTAGGGAAAGAGTTGGACTTCGGAAGGGTGAAATTTACTATTCCCACTCCAACCTAAGCAACAGTAGTGAAAGAGTTCAGTAGTGAAAGAGTTACATTTTAGAGGGGTTAGATTTAGTATTCCTACTCCAGCCAGCACAACAGTAGGGAAAGTGTTGGACTTCAGAGGGGTTCAATGTACTATTCACACTCCAAACTACACAACAGTAGGGAAAGTGTTAGACTTCGGAGGGGTTGGATTTACTATTCCCACTCCAAACAGCACAACAGTAGGGAAAGTGTTGCACTTTGGATGGCCTAAATTTGCTATTCGTACTCCAGTGAGCACAACAGTAGGGAAAGCATTGACCTTTGAATGGGTTAGATTTTCTATTCCTACTCCAGTCAGTACAATAGTAGGGAAAGTGTTGGACTAGGGAGGGGTTAAATTTACTATTCCCACTCCAAACAGTGCAACAGTAGGGAAAGTGTTTCATTTCGGAGGGGTTAGATTTACTATTCCTACTCCAGTCTAAGCAACAGTAGAGAAAGTGTTGGACTTTGGGTGCATTAGATTCACTATTCCCACTCCAGTCTAAGCAACAGGAGGGAAAGTAATTCACTTCAAATGCATTGCACATGTGAATAACCTTATTAATTTAGAAAAAATATTAAACTCTTAATATAAACATTATTAATTACCATTAAATAAAAGATATATATATATATATATATTTATTAAATAATATAAACAAATAAATATCTAAATAAGAAAGAATGGAAAACATCTAATTAAACATAACAAATTCAACTTCTCTAACTACCAAAAGAAGATAAAATCATAAGTAATAGATTTATTTCAATTAATACATTAAAAACAAATAAAATAAGTGGCATAGCACAAACAAATTTTCACAAACACTTACCATACAATAAATTAAAAATGGTAAAAAATGATAAATTGCTAACAATATACATAATTAATATATAACTTATAAATGTCCATTATTATTTAAAATATATATATGTATATATATATTTTCTTCTGAACAAACTCATTCAAAAAACATAAATCACACCATTTAAAAATATATGTGTAATACACAGATAAATATTACAATCCATATAAAAAGAAATTAAACTTTAGCACAATTACATAATTATTCATAACTTAATTATTTTACATAATTAGTAATTAAGTAACAAATAATGTACAAAAATATATTAAATTACATTTAATTTTATGTAACTTCTCACCCTAAACCCCAACAGCCCACATCTAAATTATAACTAAAATAAATTAGTATTAAATAATCTACATAATCAAATAAAAAATTAATTAAAATGTCATAAGTAATAATACATTAATTATTATTTAATTAACTTCCCACTCTCTACACCTACAAACCGAGCAGCCCGCACTTAAAACATAACTAATATAAATCAGTATTAAACAATTTAAATAATAAATAGTCAATTAAATAATTAACAAGCAATAATTAATTGTTAATTATTACTTAACTTCCCATCCTATACCCCTACAAACGCAGAAGCCTGCATCTAAAATATAACTAAAATAAATCATTAGTAAACAATTTACATAATTAATAATCAATTACATAATTATTTAACAATTAATAATTACTTTTCAATCACTTAATTCACTTTCTACCCTATCCCCCTACAAACCCAGCAACCCATTACAACACTATAAATTACTAATGATAAATAAAAAATTCTAACTCTAAAATTACAGACTATACTTTAAAAATTTATAACAATTATACAAACAATGGTAAAACATAAATTAATATATAAACTAAAACACATTAAAATAATTTAAAAACGATATCTTTTTAAACTCTATTCCTGAAAATTATATTAAAAACAAAAATATCCTTTAAAAAGATCCTGCTTGCCCAAAAAAATGATATTCTTGACAACCATATCTTTGTATCATGATATTTTTGTATCACAATATTTTTCCTGATATTTCTGTCTCCTGATATTTTGTACTCTAAATTTTGCCTAAATATCCTTGTTTCTGCCTGGGAACTTCCTGTTATGTTGTTTGCTATTGTAACATCCACTGCTCCTCTTTTCTTAGCAGTGCTCAGAAGTTACCTTGTTGTAATCTGAGCACTATAGAAAAACAAAAACCTAAACATAAATAACTTTGAATTCAAGGATGCAAAAATGCCCTGACTCTTCCCTATCAAAAGATGCAGAATCTCACTGACCAACAAACAAATGCTATTGCCTATAAGGAAAATACGGACATCGGACTATTCAGGATCATTTGCACCTTAGCACTATTCCTGTTCCAGGATGGTAACCAGCAGCGGCCGGCAGAGGTAAACGCGGTGGGGTGGTGGGGTGGGGCGGGAGGGGGGAAGAAGACGGAATAGGTATAATTAAATAAATAAATAATACATATTCTGTCGTCTGTCGGCTTCCCCCCGCCGCACCCTGCCCCTCCCCACTGCGCTTACCTGAGTCGGCCGCCGCTGATGGTAACCATGATCACATAAGCAACTATCATTCGGTCTACTTCATTCCACTCCAAGCACAATCACATTTACACGATCATTGTCACATTAGATGTGCATTGCTCATGTTGCTTTTAGAAGTGTTGTGTTTTCTTTACAGCTTGTTGTAGTTTATCCCTGGCACCACTGATCTTAAATGCAGTTGCGAGTGGTGGTTGAATCACAGTATTGTTATCATAGGGTAGAATTGTTTGCTTGTTCCAAGTAACTGTGAGCAGAGAGGTGGGACTTGTAGCGCTTTTTAGGATTCGGGGAAGGGTAGCGTTAAGGGGTACTAATAGGTTGGGATTGTTCGGGATTGGTAGCATTAAGAGATAATTAGGGGCTTTTAGGATTTATGAAAGGGTAGATTTATAGGGTATTAAGAGTTTCTAGGGTTCAGGTAAGTGTTGCAATAAGAGATAATTCAAGGTTTTTAGGGTTCAGGGTTGTGTTGTGTAAAAGGGTACAAAGGGGTTTTTAGGATTCAGGGGAGGGTAGCATTGAAGAGTACTAAGGATTTTTTAGGGTTCAATGAAGGGTAGTAATAAGGGAAAGTAAGATGTTTTTAGGTTCAGGGACAGAACTGTTAAGCGATAGTAAGAGGTTTTGAAGGTTCAGGGAAGGCTTTCATTAAGGGGTATTGGGGGGAATGTAGGGTTCAGGGAAGGGTAGCATTAAAGGGTAACAATGATTTTAGGGTTTAGGGAAGGATTGCAATAAAGTTATGGTGTTTTTAGGGTTCAGGGAAGGGTATGTAAAGGAGTAGTAAGTGATAGTAGGGTTCAGGAAAGAGTCGCTTTAAGGGGTATGAAGCAGTAAGTAGGGTTCAGGGATTGGTAGCGTTAAGGGGTGGTTAAGGCTTTATAGTGCAGGGAAGAGTAGTATTAAGGGGTAGTACGTGGTTTTAGAGTTCATGGAAGGGTAGCATTAAGGGGCACTTCAAAGTTCAGGAATGGGAAGATTTAAGAAAAACTAAGACATTATTAGGGTGCAGCTAGATAAATTAAAGAACACATGTAATAAAGGTGACTTTTAAAACTCAACACTTTTGGAATTGTCATTGGCAATAATGAAGGACTCTAGATTAATACCTCAACAATGTAAACTCAACATTAATGTAGTCGACATTTTAAAAGTCAACATTATTGCATATAACATTTTGCCTAGCAATCCCTGACATTTTGTTTCCTTTGTGAGTCCAGTATTCAGAATATTTCCTCATTCTGCAGTGCCTCTGGAGTTTTGTGAAATTGCTGTTCTGCATGCTTACATTTGAAAAAGGTGGTTGTGAATTTCAGATCAAAATGGAAATGTAGTTTTGTTTTCTGGAGGTGGCTACACTTTGAGCAACTGGCAGGAACTGGCTGCTTTTACAAAATGGCCGCCAGCCACATAGCCAGGCCACAACAACAAGAAAGGGAAGATAGACAATGCAGGCCTATGGCAAAAGCACACTGGCTGCCTTCACTAAATGGCCGCCAGCCACATGGTCAGTCACTCACAACAACAACAAGCAGGAGGCTTGGAAAACAATGAACTCAAGCAGGCCTATATGGACACAGACTTTACAAAATGGCCCCTGGCCACACAGGAGGCTCAGCCAAGGCAAATGCTGGCCCACTATTACAAACACACTCACACACTGGCCAGACAAAGGAGGCATCCTAAACAACACAGTTTTAATACAACAATCCACAGGGCTAAAAAAGGTTTGCAAGTTACACAACAACCACACACATCCAACAAAAGCATTTATTTAACACACATAAAAAAAGTGAAATACCCCAAAAAAACACATTTTGCATTTCAATCCAATGCCATCCATGCCCTAAATGATGTTTAAATTCAACAGACACCACAGAAACAGTTGTTTCATGCACCCATGAGTAGCTCTGGGCCTATTGGTTGGAAAAACCCATTGGCAGACTAGGCCACATAGTGAATCAATTCAAATCAATAATATTGCAAATTTATTAGAAAATGTAGTGAACTGTGCTCCATTTTGTGCTGGATAAAACATAAAAGAAGAAAAAATTGCATGCAAAACAACAACCAGCAAGGAGGCAAGGCCACCACAAAGAAGGCTTGCAGGCCTAATGCAGAAGCACACTGGCTGCCCCTTCACAAAATGGCCGCCAGCCACATGGCCAGGCTACAACAACAAGAAAGGAAAAACAGACAATGCAGGCCTATGGCAAAAGCACACTGGTTGCCTTCACAAAATGGCCGCCAGGCAGGCCACTACAACAAGAAAAGGAAGACAGACAATGCAGGCCTATGGCAAAAGCACATTGGTTGCCTTCACAAAATGGCCACCAGCCACATGGCCAGGCAGGCCACAACAACAAGAAAGGGAAGACAGACAATGCAGGCCTATGGCAAAAGCACACTGGTTGCCTTCACAAAATGGCCGCCAGCCACATGGCCAGGCAGGCCACAACAAGAAGCAATAAGCCAAGAGGAACAAAGGAAAGAAGACATGCAGGTCTATGGCAAAAGCACTACCACCACCACAAAATGGCCACCAGCCACATGGTCAGTCACTCACAACAACAGCAAGCAGGAGGCCTGGAAAACAATGAACTCAAGCAGGCCTATAGGGACACAGACTTTACAAAATGGCCCCTGGCAACACGGGGAGGCTCAGCCAAGGCAAATGCTGGCCCACTATTATAAACACTCTCACACACTGGCCAGACAAAGGAGGCGTGCTAAACAACACAGCTTTAATACAACAATGCCAAAAACAAAAATCCACAGGGCTAAAAAAGGTTTGCAAGTTACACAACAACCACACACATCCAACAAAGGCTTTTATTTAACACACATGAAAAAAGTGAAATACCCCAAAAAAACACATTTTGCATTTCAATCCAATGCCATCCATGCCCTAAATGATATTTAAAAATTCAACAGACACCACAGAATCAGTTGTTTCATGCACCCATGAGTAGCTCTGGGCCTACTGGCTGAAAGGCCTATTGGCAGACTACTGGGCTAGTGAATTAAATAAATATTGCAAATTGATTTCAAATGTTGGAGAAAATGTAGTGAACTGTGCAACATGTTTCCTTTATAAAAGAAGAAAAATTACTTACAAAGAAACAACTAGGCCCCTACTGAAACTACAGGCCACCCACCACAATACATTTTAAAAAAACGATGAAAAGTACAAAAAAATGTAGGTGCAATCAAACAAACAACAACAATTTTCAAACTAAGAGGGTCATTACGATGGCGGGCGGACCAAGTCCGCCCGCCACCGCAACAGCAAACGGGACCGCCCGCAAGAGGTGCGGCGGTCCCGCCATGTGTATTAGGATGCCACCGCCACGGTGGCATCCCGTATTGTTCACATTGCGGCGGGCGGTGCTGGCAGCAGCACCCGCCGCAATGTGAAAAACGCATGTTGTGCATTTGAATGCACAACGTGACAGGCACCGCGCGGTGCCTGCCACCTTGTGCATTCAAATGTAGGGGGTACCATAGGTACCCCCATGTGCACCCCCACACCCCCAAAACCCTGGGGGCCCATAGCGGGCCCCCAGAAGCAAAGACCGCATGCCTTTCCATGGCGGCAACACCGCCATGGAAAGGCTGCTTTCTGCCACCATCCTAATATGGATGGCGGTGTGTTGCAGACACGCCACCATGTTAGAGCCCTTTTCCGCCCGGTCCCCTGTCAGACCGGCGGAAAACCGGCGGACGGTCTTTCCGTCCGCCGGGGTCCCCCCCGCCATCGTAATATGGCGGGGGGAACGGAGTGCGGGCGGTGAAAAATAGCGGGCGATCCGCCCGCTATCATAATGACCCCCTAACTTGTGAAATCTCAAATTCAAAAGTCCTCAAATCCAATGATATATGATGCAGCAGACACAAAGAGGGATCCTTCTAGCTCCAAATCCAAATGAAAAGTTAACAGGAGATGGATAAAGCAGTGGGAGGAGCCTGCTGGACAGGAGCAGGAAGTTGGATACTCTGGGACACTTCCTTCATCTTCAAAAAAAAAAGTTTAAAAAGAAAAAGGACTCCTTGCACAAAAAGGTACAGCCAAATGTCTGAGGAGTTTTTTTAATCCAAATCATCATTTGGAGAAGGTTTTGATGCTGCTCGAGAGAGATTCTTCTCCGGATTGCAAATTCTGCGTGTTCGGGATCGCGATCTTCACAAAACTTCCACCGGAAATCCGATGGCGCCACTGAATGACGTGTTCGCGATCGCACACTCTCGCGGGACCGTGCGGCCGGCTGCCAAATCTCGTGGCGCTCGTGAACAGATGGGAAATCTCATCGGCGATCGCAGGCACCCGGTAAGTCGCTCCCGCACGCGCGAAACCGCATTTTGGGCGTTTGAACACAACAAAAACTCTGCTCCGTTGCAGAGCACGGAGTTTTCGGCAACTCAACGCAGAGTTGCCAAAAATCCACAAACTCCGCGAGCGGAGTGGAGTTTTACGCCCAGGGCTACATGTTGGATCAGCGCTTGGCCACGTCCCCCTGTTCTGGTACTTCTAAATGCTTTGCATTTGTTCCCTTGAAAAAGCCTGACTGCTGAAAGACGCAGCTGCCCAGGGTTGAGCTAAGGTTTTGCCAACGAGCCTGACTAGTTGGCAAGTTTATTACAGGGGAGGTCGGACAACCACACCATATAATAAACCACTTTCCTCACAACAAGAAACCCCAGTTAGGGGGAGTCAGCAGACCTTTTACCTAGGAGTGACAAAATAGCTTCTCCACATAGGTATGCAGATAAAATTACCTGTGCCCCTGGACTAGAAGTCAACTGCCAGTCACTGCATATCCTGTTTCAGGGGCAGTGATCACTTTCACTCAGAATGGGGGTACTCTTTAGTGTCCCCAAGTCTTCAGAGCACAGTTCTGAACACCATCAATAAAGCAAACAGACAGTACAGGAGGGCCACAGTATCCAAGCTGTGCATAGGATCTGTCCCAACGTTTAATTTATCATAAAATACAAATAATGTTCTAATGGTCAGAGACTACATAGTCGACTTCTTGCATTTTCTTGTTTAGGAATGTTGTTGATTACTACTGACTGGACTTTCCTCTTCGGTCTCTCGAGGCTTGGACAGCAGAGTGCTAACGTGTTCCTATTTACAAACAGTTCCCTATTTTGTTTTACTTCTATATCTGGAAGGGTTTTTACATCACTACTGACCTCTGTTCCAGCTGTTCAGAGAAGAGCCAGCACTACCACCTCATCTTGAGCAGGAATTGTGGCTCGTGTACTCTTTTGTGGTTTTCTTATAACCCATGAGGCTGAGTAGCCTGAGTGGCAATGTTTTTGGAAGTGCCATTTATTTGGTCAAGTGTTTATGCTCTTTTTTCTCAAACCATCAGTTGTTGGCTCAAGGTTCCCACAACTCTACGAGCTATCATCTGTGCTGAGTTGGAGTGCAGGATGCCATTTGGCGAAGCTATCGCGTGTGTGGTAGATGTAAACTTTTCTAGCTAGTGTGAAAGAAGTTATGATTTTATTAAGGGCCTGGAGGAGAGGATTATGCTTCTGTTTATATTACTGACTCAAATAGCAGCCAAGAAGCAAGCAACAATACCCTAAATGCAAACAGGCCAAAAATTTAGAACACATGGCAAAAAGCAGCCAAGCAAACAAAAACTATGGGGCTGATTAAAACTTTGGCGGGGCGGCACGCCACCGCCCGCACTGCCAAAGTCGACTGCCGCCTACTTGCCATATTAGGAGTTTTCTCTTTGTCTGGCGGGCAATCCTTTGGTGTTCCCACAGCGGTGCCTTTGAAAAAGGTACTGCAATGTGAACGCCAAAGCAAGTTCCTACACTGCTTGGACTGTTAAGTCCATGCCGTCCAAGATCTGGGTGTGCATGCAGACAGGGTGGGCACACCATGTGGCCCCCTGCATGTATACCAGTGTACAGGGCCAACAGGGGGCCCTGTAGGGCTCCCTTTGTTTCCCCACCACCAGCCTTTTATGAAAAGGCTGGCCGTAGGGAAACTCCGAATATGCTTAGTGGTGCAGCAGCAGCACCGCCAAGCATATTGCTGCCCCAGACTGATGCGCCACCGCCAGGGACTGCCGTTCCCTGGTGGTTGCGGCTGTCCCAAAACGGTCTGACCCGCATACTAGTAATACGGCAATGGGAGCACTGGTGTGCCAGTCCCCGACTGCCACCGCACCTCCAATACGGGTTCGGCGGTCCGATGGACCACCAAACTCATAATCAGGCTCTAAGTTATTAACTCTTCCACAATACTATTTCTTTGCAGAGGGGGTAGGTGACGTACACCATCCTAATCCACTCTGGCACCCATTGGTCCTCTGATCCTCCTAGGACTGCTTCTCTCCTGATGCATCTATCAAAATTCTGACCTAACAATATATAAGTTGCTATTCGTACCGTACAATCAGTCTCTTCCCACATTATGACTTGAAAGGTCATTGACTTCTTCTCCTTATTCCCCTTGCCAGTCCCAGTTGTTTTTGCCAGAAGTAAGACAAGCAAATGCAAACTCAGAAGCTGATGGTGCCTCATGTGTGGATGACCCACAAATATGCATTAGAATATCTGATAATCTTGTTAATCACTGAACAGTAATGTTGTGCCTCATCCAAGGTCATCAATATCCCACCATCCACATCAATATGTCACCATCCCACAATTCACAGTTGCAAATGAGCTTAACGTGGCTAGCACTGCAGGTGGAGGAGCACCTAAAAGCATTCCTTCAAAAGTTTTATTAACTATAAAATCTAATATGAACAAGTTGGCTGTAAGGGCTTTGAGGGTCTATCTAAACTGTCCATATACCAAGACTATCGTTCTATATATATATTTTTGTGTGTGTGTATGTATATACACATATATATGCATATATATGTAATATGTTTGAGTACGTATTCCAGTACAATCGTTCAATGGTTTCTAGGGTGGTTATCACCTTTGTCTATTTTCTTTAAATTATTCTCACATTTTGTTCATTTAATTTTCACATTAGTACTGTCACAGGGAACGAATTTCCACATGCCGATTTTGTTAATTGGGAAGAGAGGACGTGTGTACAATAAAGTTTATTGACGAAGTACAGCAGCATTGAGTGATGCCACTGGAGAAAGGGCTTTCTGAAATGATTAGTGAATAATATAATATAAGATCATTTTTTAAGAATGTTTTCAGATGTTGCATATAATTTACACAATTTGTGTCTTATTTAAATTGTACAATGCAATTCCAGGAGGCATATTACTTGATTACGTGTACACTTATATGTAACTCTCACTAGCTCTAAGATGGCTGCCGTCTTTGCGTGTAACACTATGACGAATGTGAGTCCTTTATCTATTGTGCTATCCTTGATGTATGTGGAAACCGGTATTTAACTTTGACTGATAATTGACTTCCTACGTGTGAGCAAGGCTTTATGCCGAAATGCGTAGCATGGAAGCGACAATAAACTTCCTGATTGAACTTTGCACAAGTCCTGAGAGTGCATTATTTTCGTGTGTTCACGAAGGATTCTTTGGGATTAAGGTACCGGGTGCTCTCCCGGGGTATGCACCACCCTCCACGGGTCCCGAGGTTTCGACGAGCGTTTTTCTGTGGAGTATTTAATTTTGAAACCTGCCTTGGACCGGGCGCTGCCGAAGGAGGATCCCTCAGTGACGGATTGACGTTTATTCACGGACACGTCCCAGAGGTAAGGAGACGGGTTTGGGCTTCTCGTGAAGAGGGCGTGACGTGCAGGGATACCGCACGTTGTTTCCAATTTTTGGGGTGGCCTGGCCATTGTCACCTTATGTCTCTGGGGGTGGGGATCCTCATATAAGACCCCAATAAGATTGGCTAAGGGGCAATATTTACTTATATTAGGCAGCGGCAGAGGGAACTTGAGATCGCTCGGGTGGATTTGTGCATTTCCCGCATTTACATGGGACTGTTCAGGAAGAAATAGGAAAACTACTGTAACTGACATCGCCTTTATGGAGGAAGACATTGAGAGGAGGGCGGCAGCCCAAGCGCTGTTTGCCAGGGCACCAGGGGTGAATATTAAAGCATCAGCAAATACTCATCAAATTACAACCAATGAGGAGAAGATCAGGAAATTGGGGAAATTGGAGAAATTGCGCAAAGCAGAGGTATCTAAATGGTGGGAGGCCATATCCTTGCAGGACTATATAGACAAGGGCATGGTCCCGAGAGGATTAAGAATTTATACAATACCATCATATGAAAAACCTAATCCGAAAATGTTAGAGGAATGGGCTGAGAATTCAGCGACAAGCTCACGAAGAATGCTTGAAATCTTAGTAAAGTAGGACAGGGAAACATTATTACAGGAGATCAAGGATATGACAGAGGAGCTGATGAAAAATTTGGACACTGCAACTTTCAACAAGGAGATGGAAAATCTTAAGACACATATAAAAAAACATGAGGATGAGATTAAAGAGCGCAAGCAGTGGAAACTTCATAGAGACTGTGAGGACTACGAGCATGGCCGAATTCTGACTTTTAGTAGAAAATATGACCATATATATAAAAATCAAATGCCAAGTACCAGCCAGACAACAAGAGTATCAGAAAGCTCAATGTTGGAGGAAACGTCAATCAGTGGGAATGAGACGGATAACTCAGCGACATCAAGTAATATATCGTCAGAAAAGGAACAGGGTACGCGACCTGTCACTTTTTTAGACCAGTACAGGCACCTCCGAAGGGGCCGCCAAATACAAAGAGAGGCACTGACATCGAATCCCAAAGGACAAAGAGGACGCGGAAGAGGAAGAGGCACAACAAAGAAAGAAGAAAACGAGTCAAGCAAAGGTGGAAGAAGAGGCAGAGGACGGGGGCGCATGGGACAACAGGCAAAAAGCTCCAAGACATCAGAATGATGGACAATGAAATGGTGAATAGAACAATTATAAATCTCTCAAAAAGAAACATGAGTGATACAGAGAAAAGAACACTGTGTTTAGGTCTTTCATTCTGTCCCTCTATGCCCTTTAATTATGCAGAGACTTGTGTGGACCTCTTCAAGTTTATACGCAAACTAAAATTAAAAAAATGGCATTTGCTCAAACCCAGCAGAACCAAAATGCAGCAGGGTGATAAAGTGATTGATGAAACATTGGATTTTAATATAAGTGATGTTGACACTCTTATAACGATGCATCAACTTGAATCTAATATTTGTGATGATATTAATGAAATGTCTATTGAGAATGTACTAGAGGATCTGAATATATCGTATGATCATACGGCTAAAACACAATTTAAACCACGGTCTACATTCTGTCCCCCTCTAGGGCACGATAATATAGACACTTTCCATGATGTAGTGAGTAGCCACCTCATAAGATTCAGACGGAAGGAATGGTTTAGAACCCAAGAGAGACACAACCTCACACTATTACAAAAACAAGCCTTGTTATCTTTAGAAGGGGATTCGGATATTGTGATCCGCCCTGCGGATAAAGGTGGGAATGTGGTAATTTTGGACAGGGATAAATATGCAGCAGAAGCCCTCAGACAACTCTCTGACTCCAGTTTCTACACAGTAGTCAATAAACAGGTATACTCACAGAGTATAGAAGAGATCTGGGAGAAATTGAGTAATTGGAAAGACTGAGGCATACTTGAATGGGAAGAGTACTGCTACTTAAAACGGGACTTTCCCATTCTCCCTGTTCTGTACCTCCTCCCGAAGGTGCACAAAGATAAGAATAACCCCCCTGGAAGACCCATAGTATCATCTAAAGGGAGTGCGACAGAGAATATCTCAAAATATGTAGACTACTTCCTTAGGGAGTATGTCAACCATCTCCCTTCCCACGTTAAAGATACCAAAGATTTTCTTGGTAAAGTGGAAGATCTACACTGGGAGAGGGATTTTCTTTTGGTCACCTTGGACGTCAGCTCCTCTATACCATCATAAACCACGAACAAGGGATTGAGGCATGTAAACTATTCTTACAAACCAGAAACATCAAATACAAAGCACATACCACCATGGTTCTTGAAATGATTGCTTTTTGCCTCGCTAATAACATCTTCATGTTCGATGGGACATTATATAAACAAATCACCGGAACCGCGATGGGAACGTGCTTTGCCCCTAGTTTCGCAAATTTGTTTTTGGGCAAGTGGGAGAAGGAGATCTTCACAGAGAACCCTAATTACACTGAAGCGAAACATGTCGTCATGTGGCTTCGGTACATTGATGACATCTTTATGGTGTGGAAGGGTAGTGAAGAAGGAGCCACTGACTTCATCAGGAAACTTAACAATAACATCTATAACATCACTCTCACAAGCACTATGAGCAGAATGGCAGTAGATTTTCTTGATCTTAAAGTTGAGGTTGTGGGGGATACTGTCCATACTAGACTCTACCGTAAGGAAACAGCAGGCAACACTCTACTGCATGCCCTCAGCAGCCACCCGGATCCTCTCAAATGGAGTATCCCGTATGGGGAGCTGCTGAGGGCCAAACATAATTGCAGCACAGATGTTGCCTTTAAAGAAGAAATGTCCACCATGGTCAAAAGGTTTCGAGCTAGGGGCTATCCGCAATGGGTACTCAATCAAGCTATGAAAAAAGTAGAACTGGTACCCAGAAGTAACACTGTACACAGGAGCACCAACAGTACAACGGACATACAGGATCAGGAGAGTGGTACTAGGGTTATACTTACATACAATAGGAACGCTAGGAACATCAGGCGGATTCTATCCCAACATTGGAATATCCTCAAAAGCGACCCTCATATCGGTCCCCTTTTGAATGAAAAACCCAGCATCACTAACAGGAGAGGCCACAGTCTGAGGGATAAACTAGTACACAGTGACATTACCATCCAGAACACTGAGAATGTACAAGGTCTAAGTGGTTTCTTTCCCTATGGGCATTGTAAGGCCTGTAAAAACAGTTACATGAAGAAGGAAGTTTCGGGAGGAGGGGGCAGTAAGAAAAACATCAACCAATTCATCACGTGTGGCACTCCCTTTGTAATTTACTGTTTGGAATGCCCGTGCAAACTTAAGTATATTGGGAGTACTATCCATCCGGTCAAGAAACGTGTCCTCGAACATATGAGGGCAATCACTAATAAAGACCAGCAATACCCAGTTGCACCCAGTGTAAACCCTCTACTTTCTCCAAAAAGTCTTTGGTATCTCTAACATGGGAAGGGAGCTTACTCACAAAGTCCCGGAGGAAATGATCCACATATTTAGAGATATTTTCGGTGGCGCTGCCTTTAGATGATACAATAGGTCTGCCAGGTGGATTATTTTTATCTTTGTGGACCTTCGGTTTCCACACTACTAGAGTAAACACTTCTCTGTACCACAGTGTAAAAAAATTGACCAACTGGAAGGATATGGGCATACTCGAGTGGGAGGAATTTTGCTTTCTCAAACGGGATTACCCCATTCTCCCAGTTATGTACCTTCTACCGAAGGTCCACAAAGATAAAAATAATCCACCTGGCAGACCTATTGTATCATCTAAAGGCAGCGCCACCGAAAATATCTCTAAATATGTGGATCATTTCCTCCGATACTTTGTGAGTAAGCTCCCTTCCCATGTTAGAGATACCAAAGACTTTTTGGGGAAAGTAGAGGGTTTACACTGGGAAGAGGATTATCTCCTTATCACACTAGATGTGAATTCACTCTACACCATAATTGAACATACACAAGGCATAGAGGCTTGTAAACAATTTTTAAGCACAAGACACGTCAGGTTTATGGCCCATACAACCATGTTGCTGGAGATGATAGAATTTTGCCTCACTAATAACATCTTCCTTTTTGATGGTACTCTCTACAAACAGATCACAGGTACCGCGATGGGGACCTGTTTTGCCCCCAGTTTTGCGAACCTGTTCTTGGGCAAATGGGAACAAGAAATCTTTATGGATAATTCTAACTTTCCAGAGACAGAACAGGTTGTGCTATGGCTACGTTATATTGATGATATTTTTGTGGTGTGGAAGGGAGAAGAGACTGAAGCCAAAGAATTTATCAAGAAACTTAACACCAACACATATAACATCAGCCTTACTAGTACACTTAGCAAAACATCAGTTGAATTCTTGGATACCAAAATTGAGGTCAGTGGGAACACGGTGCAAACTAAACTCTTCCGTAAGGAAACAGCAGGCAACACCTTGTTACATGCCCTTAGTAGCCACCCTGATCCACTGAAATGGAGCATTCCTTATGGGGAACTACTTAGGGCCAAACGGAATTGTAGCACAGACTCGGCATATAAAGAGGAAAGATCAACCATGATTACTAGATTCAGGGAAAGAGGTTACCCACAATGGGTACTCAACAAGGCAATCAAAAAAGTGGAACAGGTTGAACGTATAGATACACTGCACACAGTAGTAGATAATACCACGACAACCAAAGACCAAGAAAGTAACACAAGAATCATCCTCACATACAATAGGAATGCCAGAATGTCAAACAAATCATCACTAGACACTGGGACATCCTTAAGAGCGACCCAAATATTGGTCCTTTGATTAATGATAGGCCGAGCATCACATACAGAAAGGGTGTGAGCCTTAGGGACAAACTAGTCCATAGTGATATCACTCCTTACAACACCATAAAAGACCAAGGATTGAGAGGGTTCTTTCCATGTGGGCATTGTAGGGCCTGCAAGCACAGCCGCATGCGTAAGGAGTTTTCCACAGTAGATGACAAAAAGAAACAGATAAATCAATTCCTCACATGTGGAACTCCTTTTGTAATATACTGTCTGGAGTGCCCGTGCAACCTCAAGTACATTGGGAGCACCATCCATCCTGCCAAAAAACGGGTACTTGAACATTTGAGGGCTATCACTAATCAGGACCAACAGTATCCAGTGGCACGCCATTTCCAACAACACCACTTCTCCAACAGCAACCTATTAACCTTCTTTATTCTAGAACACATTCCTAGACCACCTAGAGGAGGGGATAGGCCACTCAGACTCAGACAGACTGAATCCAGGTACATTATAGATCTCCAGACTAAGAGCCCAGGGGGCTTAACATTGACGAAGAGTTAAGAATACACCTCTATACGAAATAACTAGGTCTCTGCCCTATAGTATATGTCCGGTCTTCCTAGGGAATTCAATACACATGTTGTAACTGTAATTCATTATCGTGTAAAGTATGTTTCTGAAAAGTAACAATTTTAATCTTTGTATCTCTTTTTCTTTTCTTTTCCCTTTTATCACTGCAGGAGGAAAGGAAGGGGCCCATACTACGGAGGTAGTACACGATCACGGGTCCCCTAACCTTTTTCCAGAGGCACATGGCAAGATCACATCACTTCGGTCTAACACTCCTATCTGGTTTGAACATTTGTGTCTGTTCTTAGCTTTATGTTATTTGTTGGCTTGCTATTGAAAAGACATTGTTTCAACAATTTTGTTCTATACGATAGTGGGGAAAGTTTCATGTGTGGGTTTTGTATGACATAATTAGTCACACTACATTTATCTCCTAGGGCACTGGCCCTGAATGAAAGTACAAGTTGTATTGTGGATATTGGAGTCTATCGAGGATACGTTCCAAGGTCACCGATGTACATACACACGACCTCCCACTTAGCCTTACGGGATTTCGACGTTATTTGGCACTTGCCATGGACTGATATTTGACCTTTTTGCCCCATGTACATACATTTAGAAGCCACCTCCTTTTATTTTCGATTACTATGATCGTTTATTACTGAGACAGACTTAATTGCACTTTATGTAAATATTTGCACACTTTCTTTTCACGGGAGGTACCAGGAATAGCCACATGTAGTTACGTTAGACAGTATTGGTACACCGATTTAATGAATGACAATATAGGATTACAATGTATATACTGTTTTATCATGGCCGCCACAATCAGCTTTATCATATGTATTTCAAAATGTATTTATCAGTTTTCCATCTGATTCCACACAGATAGTATGTGTTATGCCATAACGCAAGGCATCTATATTTGTAATGTATATAACAAGAGCATGTAGATTAACTACAAATGATGGTATTTTATCGCGGATTTACTCATTCAAATATGGCCGCCATGAGTACGGCATTTTTGAGCTGGCTGGTAGTCCTTTGTCACTGTTTATGTATAATTCATGGCACTACTTGCTGGTATATATCACGGACTGTTTGTGAGTCTCTATACGTGTGAGCAAGGCGTAACTGCCGAAACACGTTGCGTTAGAGTGGAATAAACTACCTGAACTTCATTTGGATTGTGTCCTGAGAGTGCACTTATTTCGTGTTGCGAAACGAACTTGGTTATATATATATATATATATATATATATATATATATATCACCCAACATGGCTCCTTCCGGACAGCGGACACCCGTGGAAGGTGGTGCACACGCCAGCGGAGCGCGCTGGCAGTAAAATCCACACAAGACAGTCAAAATACGTGCGCTCTCAGGATCAAGAATCCACAATCCAAGTTAGCTTGCAACCAGGTTTATTCCACCACAACGAGTTTCAACTGCATCCGCAGCCTTGATCACGTGTACTACGTGCACAAAAGTAAAACGTGTTTTAACACCAGACGTGAAATCAGCAACATAAACAAAGGACATCGTATTTTGTCTTTGGCGGCCATGTTAGAGTGGTAAAATGCAAGCCACAGTAGTAATGATACATCAAATAACACAAATACATGAATACATGGGAAGGTCCACACTATCTCATGGTAAAGTTGATGTATAGCAAATACATAATAAAACAAGTGCATGGATAAAGGAGCGCTCGGCTTGTGCATAAGTGTTGACTCTAACGAACCGAAATACAACACAAAATGTGTGGCTGGTCTGTGAAAAGATACATGGGTGAGCGCTGCAATGTGTCCGGAAATCCCATCATGCCTAGCAACGCCTAATCCCATAGGTGGTCGCGTACTCCTCAGACGTACTGTGATATGCAAGTCCATTAGTACAAAGACTTGACCTCCGGCAGCCTATGCGCGCAAGTTACTTAGGTAAGAGACATAGTTCGCATGGTGCACGTTACTATGCTATAGGCAACATGATGCTTATTAACATACGCTGTGCTTGGCTAGGGTAAGGGACATAATTCGCAAGGTGCTCTACAATAGTCGGGACGCAAAGTGCATGTGTGACTCAGTGTAACTTGTCACACGGTAGGCGCTGCATTGGATCCAAGAATGTCGGTGCCAGAATACGACGCACGGTGCGTGTAACACTGCTGGACGCATCACAGTACATGTTCACTTGAGCCTGTAGAAGGTGACTAAAAAAACACACAGACCAGTCATACTGCAATTCTGCCATGTTGCGATCCCCAATCTGGTGCTGACGTATCCAAAAGGTGTAATCCCAAAAGTGATTTCGAAGAAAAGGTTAGGTGACCCGTGTAAGTGAATAGGTCCCTTCCTTCCCTCCTGCAAAAGAAACAAAACAAAGCAAAAATTAAAAGCTAATGAGTTTATAGAAGAACTCAACAGGAATGATCATAATATACAGCTCACAGGTAACATTAGCGACAGCAGTGTGGAATACCTTGATGTCAGAGTGGAGATCAGACAGAACAGTATACATACTTCCTTATTCCGCAAAAGCACGGCAGGCAACAGTATCCTTCATGCCCTCAGCAGTCACCCTGAATCACTCAAGTGGAGTATTCCTTACGGTGAACTGCTGAGGGCAAGAAGAAAATGTAGCAGCATTGAGGCATACAGAACAGAGAGTACCAACATGATTGAAAGATTCAAGGCCAGTGGTTATCCCACATGGGTACTTAAGAAAGCCGTAGATAGAGCAGAGGGCGTAAGCAGAACTGACACACTTGCAGATAAGGCACCCATTGAGGAGGAATCATTGGAAACCAGCACCAGGGTTATTATGACCTATAACTCTGACTCAGACAACATTAGACGCATCCTAGCACGCAACTGGGAAACCCTGAAAAGCGACAATAGCATAGGTCACGCTGCTGCCCCTGATTGTGCTCGTTTTTTTCCTTTCTGTGCCCCCTTGCTGCCCCTGATTGTGATCGTTTTTTCCTTTCTGTGCCCCCTTGCTGCCCCTGATTGTGATCGTTTTTCCTTTCTGTGCCCCCTTGCTGCCCCTGATTGTGATCGTTTTTTCCTTTCTGTGCCCCCTTGCTGCCCCTGATTGTGATCGTTTTTCCTTTCTGTGCCCCCTTGCTGCCCCTGATTGTGCTCGTTTTTCCTTTCTGTGCCCCCTTGCTGCCCCTGATTGTGCTCGTTTTCCTTTCTGTGCCCCCTTGCTGCCCCTGATTGTGATCGTTTTTCCTTTCTGTGCCCCCTTGCTGCCCCTGATTGTGATCGTTTTTTCCTTTCTGTGCCCCCTTGCTGCCCCTGATTGTGCTCGTTTTTTCCTTTCTGTGCCCCCTTGCTGCCCCTGATTGTGATCGTTTTTTCCTTTCTGTGCCCCCTTGCTGCCCCTGATTGTGATCGTTTTTCCTTTCTGTGCCTGTTTCCCGCCGCTGCGCCCTGCGGCCCCGCCCCCTCACTGCCCATTCGCTGCCCCATTCCCTGCTCCTCCCTCCCACCTCCCCATTTATGGCGGCCGCTGCGTGGTGAAGAGAGCGACCCCTGACCTTGACTGGTAGGTCGCTCCCCCACCACACAGCTCCGTCTGTGCGGCTGCCCGCGGCCCCCGCAGGGGGCCCCCTAAACGGGCGGCCCCTTTAGTGCCATTTGGGCACTTCCCCACCCCCACTAAGAACGCGGGGCTCGAGGAGGAGCCCCCTTCCAGACGCGTCACTTCCGGGTCGCAGAGGAGGTGGGGAGGTATTTATGCCTCCCCTGGCCATCTTGGCGTCCTCTTTGCGCCGGACACGCCGTAGGGTCGTTGATCGTCGCCGTCGTTGGTCTTGCGAGTGCTGTCGGTCAGGGGCCGTTTCAAATAGCGAGGTGAGTCGGCAAACGTCCCCTCCCCCGGGCATTTCACTGCCACCAGCCTGGTTAACCCGTATCCCCCCGTCACCCTCGTGGTGTTCGCCGCCCGGCCCCGCTGAATGACCACGGGTGTGCGGTGCATGCGGCAGGGGATACGGTGTGGGGACTGGCTGGGGGTCGGCGGGAGGCTGGTATTGCCGTGGGCCCTCTACCGACATGTGGGCTCCGGCTCGCTGAACGTGGCCCGCAAGTCGTCTCCTGGTTCTGCGTCGCGTTTGGATCGGAGGCCGTGGGTTTCCTATGGTAGCCCCCGTCACCCCCCAGCCCCCGCAAGGGTCATTCCATGCACCACACCGCTGTTTACCTAGGTCCGGCACAGCGAGGGCCCCACGGGCTCCAGGCAACTCGGTATTCACCGGCGGCGGAATGGGCATAATTCATATAGACAGCCGACCTTTTGTATGGTACAGAGGAATAGGTTATGGCCCGGGCGAGTTGCGCCGCCATGGGGGAGGGAGCGCTACGTCGGGCGCGCTTGTGTGGGATGAGAGGGTTGCAGCCTGGGCAATCGTGTCTTGTTTATTGCTTTGCCAGGACAGCGCACGTGCTTGTGGGGGATGTCTGCATCCTCGGGTGTGGGGCTCTCGCCGCTTCATGGCTGGACACGAAGCGGGACACGCACCACCTTTCAACGATCCCTCGACCGCACGGCCTGCGAGGCTCGGCATCACCTGGATCTCCCATGCCAGTGTTCTCCCCGGCAGCCTTCTCTGCCTGCAGCAATAATTTCCTTCCTCTGACTCTTGTTTTCAGACAACTCCCTGTGCCCGGTATCAAGTCTTCCTGTATCCTGGGGCAGCTCGTGCCCCGCGCCCCTCTGTCTCCCTGACTATTGTTTTGAGGCAAGTTGCCGATTGGGTGGGATCGGAGTGTGGGCATCGCGGGGGCGAGGCTGTGGCTTCACGGTTTGGGGTGACGACTTGGGAACCGGGTTTTGGTAGTGGTGTGGTCGGAGTAACCTGGGATTCTGCCCTTGTTGTGTGTAGCTGGTTCTCTGCGTGGACAACTCCCGTAGTGTCATGTCTTGAATGGGAGTTCCATCGGGTGGCTTTTACAGCGAGGGTGGTATGATCAGGCTTTCAGGGCGTGTCAAAATGCATTTTCCATGTACCCCCCCTCCGCCCTGCCCATTGTTGCGTGTGTGGAAGAGTGCCGACCTGCTGGTGAGCCGCTCGTCGATGCCTCAGCGCAGTGTTGGGGCACATTTCGGGTCCTGGGGCCCGCGTGGGCCTGCTGCTGTTGTTGGATCAGCAACGCGATCCCGCAGCGGCCATGGCGGCGCCAGCTGGGGCAATGGTTGGTCGCCATGGACCCAGAGCGGGTACTGAGGGTTGTGGTGTCCACGCGTACTGCTGGCTGATGTGTGATGTTATCGGGGGCGCATTTGGGGTCCCGGGTACGGGCGGGCGCACAGAGCTGGGCCCCAGGTCTGGGCGAGTGTTGCCCATGCTCTTGGGCTGGCGGCAGGTCCCCTAAGGCCGGGTGGCTCATGGTCGTCGCTACTCCTGTGCCGTCCGGCTGGGCCAGTGCTCTGCAGTGCGGTACTCGGCTTGCATAGTGCACAAGCCTGTGGGCACACGGTGGATGTGGTCAGGGCACATTTCGGGGCATGGGGCCCGCGTGGGCCGGTTGCGAATGTGGGACAATAAGCTCGCTACTGCAGCGGCCATAGCTGCGCCAGCTGGGGGTGATGGTTGGACGTCATGGATCCACGGGGTCTGCCAGACGTGGAGTGTGGGGATTATTCAACGGTCTCTTGGTGTTTGGGGCACGGTGTGGCATTCAATGAATAATGTGAATTTTGATTGACTACCAGAGGTGGTGCACTCGTAAGTTTCAGGTTTCCCTGGCAGCCACGCGGACTCTGGATTGACTGGTCCGGTGCTTGTGCTTGCATTCCCGGGGTCGGATCTGCTGACGTTTTGCAGGTAGCTGGCGTGTACATACCGCCGGCCGCCACCAAAGTGCAACGGGAGTTGCATTGGTAAATTTTGGCTCATGTCTCCCAGTTTCACAAAATGTCCCGGTTTTCTCATGGTACCGTGTTCCCGAGCGGAAGGGTCTCGCTGGTATGCGCTTGCGGGATTACATGGGCGGTTTGCTCCCCCCTCAGCAGCAAAGTCAGGAGGGGGCAGCTGCACCATCCGATGTTGAGATCTGCGGCGTATTTGTGGCCGAACTTTAAAGGCAAAGGCATTAGGAATTTAGCCAATCACCAGAAAACTAAGCCAAACGAGGGTGCGTTCCGGCCGTGATGCAGTCTTTGATCCGAGTCACGGTGTCGGCTCACAATCCTGTGATTGACTCATTGAGGAGGCAATTGTTGTCATTGAATGGGGCATTGTGCACTCTGGCTCGGCCAGGACCGCGTGCGTCGGTCCTGGCGCTCCAACACGGTGCTCCTCCCAGGGTGAGAGACGGTTATCCCAGCAATAGTGGGGACAATTGGAGCATGACGCATTGAACGAGTCGATGTCGGTTGTGTATGCCCCCACAGTTCACCGTTCCTCACAGGGGCTTGCCTTTGTAATTTGTGCCGGTTATCACCTTTAAAAGAAACTATGATAGGAGGCGCACATGAAAGACAGGCCAACTTAACGGCTGCAAATGCATGCAAGGGACATGCTGTCCAGAGTGTCTGGTATGGTGGCGGCATGGTGGTTGCATCCACGTGCATCCTCCATCGTGTAGTGTCGGATGTGTTGCAGCATTGATCGTCCTCTTCTGTTCTGCGGTGAGTCTGGACCCCCCCCCCTGCTTCCACTTAATGGGGGGCAGGCCATGGGTGTAAGTGGGTCGCTGCGAGTGTGTGGCCATCACAGCACCGTGGGAAGCTGTCATGTGGCAGTGTGTCGTTTGCGGAGGCAGTGTTTTGGGGGTGTTCGGGGCCCTTCGGGGGGCCATTGCTCTTGCTCCTGGGGTGGCGCCTTCCGGGCGTAGCGTGGCGCAATTGGTGCGGTTCTAGCACCCAAGGCTAGAAGTCGGAGAACAAGGCTAGCATCAGGGGCGTTGATGCCAGCTCAGTCCGGGGGATAGCCAGGATTGTTGAAGGTGTGCGGTGCCGTTAACATACGCTCCGCAATCCGTAGCATGGATTATGGAGTTTAGGCACCCGAGGCACGGGTTCAGTCATGTGAGTAAATAGCGCATCTTTACGCGCGCACAGCCAGCCAGTTCCACCTCAGGAGAGTAAAAGATACCTTTGCTCTCCTTCTGATGTATTGCTGTATCGGTAGTGGTCACTTAGAGGGGCAGAGAAGGTGCTGTTATGGCCACAGCTGGTGCACATGCACATTGCATCTCCTACTAAGGGGCTGATTCAGCCAGCCTAGTTTTGATACCACCGACCAGTGACTGCACGCCACCAAGGCCGGTGCGCGGCATGCCCTACGTTTGGCAGCTGGACGATACGAGCTAATTACACCACCATAGGTTCACCCGCTGGACAAACGGTCCGCGTTAATGAGCAAGATCGTCATCGTTTGAGATTGTTCACGCGGCCAGACATGCAGCGGGATGAGCGGAGGCAGGCGGTTTCAGGGTCTTTGTTTCGCGTGAAGGACATGACCAGTATCAGCGTTGTCGGTTGTCGGTGTCTGTTCATTATTGGGCATGATGCGGCCTAAATGCCACTGCTTAGGTATTATAATGGTCAGGCTGTTGGCACTTTGGCTCCACGTTTAAAGTAGGAATCCTGCTTGCAGTTCTCAGAGCACTGCTAGGAGTATTTTGAGGGTCACATCAATCATGCCCTTCCGGAGTTAACCCGACTGCCACGCAACGAGGGTTTGCCTCCACCACTGGGACATAGGGGCACCGTTCCTGGTTTTGGCGCAGGTCTGGCAGGATCACGCCGGGCCCCGCTGTGCGGATTTTGAGGGAGTGTCACCATAGCGTGGGGCTCCGAGGCAGGTGGGCTCCTGCACGTGACTGTCTTCAGGGAGAGAATGTGGCGGGAGGCTAGAGCTGCCAATTGTGGCACCGAGGCTGCTTCTTGTTTTGGTGGAGTGAGTTATTTGGGTCCCCCAATCTGCTGTCTCCAGCATCTGGATAGGTGTGGACTTCAGTTGGTGATAGCTCGTTCGTCCATTTGGCCGGTTGTCGTGTTTGGGAACGTTACTGGGGGTAGGCCCAGGAAGGCCTTAAAAACTTGGCTCTTTAGCCAAACTTAAAACCCTGTCCAGCCCCTAAGCCCACGCCCGCAATGTATCTGTCGCTAGCGCCGGGTCACTTCCGTCGGAGGTAGCTGTGCGCTTTATAAACTGCAATAATAATAATAATAGCAGCCTTGTACCCGCCACACAAATAACTCCATTGCGGAACGGTGCGAGTAGGCACTGGTGAACACTAGTGGGCGGGGCCATCTTTGTTGGCAGGGATGCAGCCAGCATCAATGAGGGCGGCTGCTGTGAGCCGAGCTATCGAGACATTGTGGAATCCATTGTTGTGCACGTTGCAGGACTTTCGTTAAAGGTGCAGTTGCACTATTTAGAGGAATCCTGGTAGAGGCCTATCCAGGTACTACAACTGGAAGGAGCTGGCTGTGAGCCTCTACTGTGGAGGAGGGCCCTGGTCACGGGGTCGTATGATGTACCAGATGCAGGATAGATGGGGGCAAGGGCCTGCAGGTTGTTACAGTACCAGGTCCTGGGGGAATGAGTTTCAGGCGCACTGCAGACTGCAGTATGCAGTTAAGAAGGCAAGGCTTCAAGTCCGGGGAGTGGCAGCCGGGGCATCTTTCCTTTGAGTCGCTTGCGGCTTGGATGAATACCTTGTGCAGATAGAGGGGTAGTTGTCACAGCTGCCCCCCCCGGTAACATCCTTTGAGCCGGAGATGTGGTCATGCCCTGCTGGTCCAGTTAGGTGGGACAGGATGCTAAACTCACGATAAATCTTCCCTTAAAGTGAGGTTGATGTCTCAGACACTGGTGGTGTATGGACAAGCTTGTTTGGCCACTGTAGTAGTAAAAGACACTGCATGCAGTAAGCATATTTATTATTGTGCTATCTCGAACGGTGGCTTAGAGTTCGACACCAAGGTTTACGAGCAACTGATTGTCCTGCTCGGTCCATTGGGAGCCATGACCTCATGTTTGGATGTGGGGGAGCAATTACGTGAGTAGAAGATAGTGCTTGGACAATCATCCCCAGTCTCCAGGCCCTCCGTTTCAGCTCCATCAGGAGTTTATGCCTCATCAGTGGTTATGAGAGAGGAACAATATTTGGCTCAATAATTCAGACACAAGAGAAAGCGTTAAACAGTGGTTATCTTGGCTCCATGCCAAGTTGTCATCTAACAAGTGGGCAGCAGTTCAATAAGTCTGGGAACACTGGGTTAGAGCACATATAGGCTACTAGGTATTATATAACATTTGGCATTCCCAGCACTCAAAGTACGTGGCTGCTCCCGGTTTTACTTTAGCAGAAGTTAGGGAGTGCAAGACTTCACATAAGAAGGTGACTGGCTTAAATGTGATATATAGTCCAACTGTGTCACAATTACTTAACGTGTGGAAGTTTCAATTGCCTAGGGGGTTTCACCACAGAGGGAGCTGAGCAGGCGAAATTCCCATAAGGAATAAAGGATACATGGCAAGTGCATGAGGACCCCCTTGCTCATTGTCTCATACTTCTAGTTATGAACATCCCTGGGCGTCATGATTCTGCAATCAAAGGGACTATGCAAATGTCAGGTCAACCTCCAAACTATGTGCGCTCTGCTCCATGGGCATGTTACGGGTTGCTTCAGTTAAGCATCAAACTTCTCGCCCTGATAGCCTAAGTAGGCAGGCGGGTTGTGGGAGCGGTCACCTAACAAGTGGGCTGTTGCCCCATAGATTGGGGACACAAGTGTTCAGGCACATACGGTGCTAGAAGGACGGCAACTAGGTGAGATCAGCAAATAGATGGGGCAACGTTAGCTATGCTTGTCTGAAATCGTCCCGCCCAGAGTTGGCACAGGGCTGTGTCATGCGAGGCAGTGGAACATGCCCGCAGGAGGGTGATTAGTTCAAGGCAAAAGTTCACAGGCCAAAGGGGCTTTGGTTTCATCAGACACTAGCTGATCCAGGCTAACATCAAGGGCTTTTGTGATACAGAGTGGCACAAGGGGGGAATTCTACCCAACTTCTTGGTTATACACCTAGTGGGCAACAACCTCACTGCCATGGGGAGGGGGCCACTGTTACAAGCCATGAAAACTGACTTAGGGGAGATCAGTACAAATATGGGTCAATGTGAGCTCTGGTGGTCTGAGATTATCCCCCGTAGAGCTGTGGAGATTGAACAGTTCAATGCGTAAGTTTACAGTGCACGGGCGACACAGCAGATAGTCTGCTGGCAGACGAGGGTGCTTGCGGGCTAGGAGGCCAGGCTAGGTAGCAGAACCAATTCTAAGGATCTCTCACCCACGGACTGCCCGAGAACGTGAGTGCAGTGGGATTTGCAATGTTACAGGTAATTTCCCGCCCATACAGGGGAAGAAGGGTACATTGCAGGTATCTGCATAAATAGAGGTGGGCAAGACCTATAGACGATGTGCACCGGTAACCGCAAGATGGTGAGTGAAGATCAAAAGCTTGCAGCGGCAAGTTAGCCAGGGGCATGCGTCAGTGGGTTAGGCCAGAATGGGTGCCGTGGCTCCGAGAGCGGATTGAAATGTGTTGGAGCACCATCGCTGACAATTCCAGAGCACACACCGCTACTTGGCCCAGTAGGTGATGGCCATATGCTCATGTGCGGCTTGATCTTGTGGAAGGCAATATTCCTTGGAATAACAAAGTAGTAGGTCATTAGCTGGGTTGAGCATCAAGGGTCACAGCTGGTTAGCAGGTATGTGTCGATCTGTGACCAGGTACCTTTACACACGGATTTCGGTGGAGGGCAATTAGTCCGGGATAACCAAGTGTACCGGGTGTAGTGCCTTGCATCTTGGGTCACAACGGGTTGGCTCACAGGGGGTGTCTAGGATCGTCCAGGCACACCCTGCAGGGTAGTATGCTAAAGAACTGCACGTTGCCACTATTTTGAGTGCAACAATTTGATCCCTCCGAAAGCAAACCAAGGTTTTATGGTCAGATGCACAACATACAACCGTTCACCCCAGCTTCCTGAAGGCAGTCTGTTAGAAGAGGTGTCGATCAGGACCTCCTCCGCCAGGGTGCGGACATTGCACGGGCGACACAGCAATTAGTGTGCGGTCAGACGAGGGTGCTTGCCGGCTAGGTGGCCAGGCAAGATGGCAGAACCAATTCTAGGACCTCTCCCCCCACCGGACTGCCTGAGAATGTGAGTGCAGTGGGATTTGCAATGTTACGGGTATTTTCCCGCCCATACAGGGGCAGAAGGGTACATTGCAGGTATTCGGCATAAATAGAGTGGGGGCAAGACCTTCAGACTATGTGCACCAGTAGCCGCAAGAGGTTGGCGTTAAGAGCAGAATCTCGCAGCGGCAAGGTAGCCAGGTGGCATGCGCCAGCTGGTTAGGCCAGAATGTGTGCTGTGGCTCCAATAGCGGCTTGTAATGTGTTTGGAGGACCATCACTGACAATTCCAGAGCACACAATGTACCTCGGCCCAGTAGGTGAAGGCCATAGGCTCATGTGCGGCTTGATCTTGTGGAGGGCAATATTCCCTGGAATAACAAGGCACTAGGTCATTAGCTGGGTTGAACATCAAGGGTCACAGCTGGTTAGCAGGTATGTGTGTATCTGTCATCGTGCTTTAGTTAAGCAAGCCTGGTAGGTGGCGTAAGCTGTCACTCCAATTGGTTGCTGTGACTGCAGTAGTGGGCGCTATGCGATCAGTCCTGTTCGCCATGGTTTATTAATCACAAAGGTCGGTGCACATGTCTGGTTAACTTCAACAAAGAGGGTGCGCTCTGCTCCCAGGGCAGGTTATGGGTTGCTTCAGTTAAGCATGAAATGCCCCGCCTGCACAGCCAGAGTATATAGCCTGGTTGTGGAAGCGGTCTTCAAGCAAGTGTGCTGCTGTTCCATGTATTGGGGAAACAGGTGTTAGGGAGCACGAACTGCTAGAAGGCCTGCAACTTCAAATTGCAGGAGGTGGGAGCCACCTCAGCTTGAAGGGTAACATAGCGATGTTTAAGAGTAGAGCTCCCTCCTGAGAGGCCATCACACTCTTGCAGGTCATGCGAGGCACTGGTACATTCCCAGAGAAGGATAAACCGCTCCAGGCGCAAGTTTGCAGAGCAAGGGGCTTTGGCTTCATCAGGCATGAGCTATGCCGGGCGAACACCAAAGGTTAATTTGACAATGTTGGGGTGCACTTGGCACAGGTGGGCTTGGATCTGTCCCTACTGGACATGAAGGAGGCCCGGGAAATTGCAGGTTGCAGTGAGAAAGTAACTGTTTTGGTGGGGGCTCTTTAGGCGACGGGGGCCGCCTCCAGAGCTTTGGCGGAGTTACAGGGCGATCTGGAAGCAGATGGGTACAGAAGGGTACCTCTGCGTGGGCACAATAGGGGTGCCAGAGCCAAATCCCAGGAGCCTCATGGGAGGGTCCTGGAACAATTACGTCGGCGCCCGTTAGTCCTTCAGGCGGTTGTGGGCCTGAACAACCGGGGCTTGCCTTGCTACGCTCCGCCCCGAAAGGGGCGTGAGTAATAAGGGACCAATGTGTCACGTGATCCAGTAAGGGGATCACCCCCATAAGGGTAGCGCTGATTGGATTCTCCACAGTGCTTGGCTCATCAGGCGGGCAGGGCAGCATAGAGTGGTACAGCTGCCTGCCCTTGGATCGCCTGTAAGATAACCCACCATATTTGCATACTTTTGTATGGAATAAACCTGCAGCAATATTTTCCCAAACAAAAGTTGTGTTGTGTATTTATTTATGCATGCATACTCTGTTGTGGTGTGGGTGGGGTGTGTTGCCAATAATGGGACTATGCGGCTGCCCGCGGCCCCGCAGGGGCCCCCTAAACGGGCGGCCCCTTTAGTGCCATTTGGGCACTTCCCCACCCCCACTAAGAACGCGGGGCTCGAGGAGGAGCCCCCTTCCAGACGCGTCACTTCCGGGTCGCAGAGGAGGTGGGGAGGTATTTATGCCTCCCTGGCCATCTTGGCGTCCTCTTTGCGCCGGACACGCCGTCTCCCACCCTACCGCTTACCCGGCGTGGGGTTGGCAGGCGAAGTACATAGAACGTTGTAATGTTTTTCTTTTGTCGTTGCAGGCGGAGTTACAGGGCGATCTGGAAGCAGATGGGTACAGAAGGGTACCTCTGCGTGGGCACAATAGGGGTGCCAGAGCCAAATCCCAGGAGCCTCATGGGAGGGTCCTGGAACAATTACGTCGGCGCCCCATTAGTCCTTCAGGCGGTTGTGGGCCTGAACAGCCGGGGGCTTGCCTTGCTACGCTCCGCCCGAAAGGGGCGTGAGTAATAAGGGACCAATGTGTCACGTGATCCAGTAAGGGGATCACCCCCATAAGGGTAGCGCTGATTGGATTCTCCACAGTGCTTGGCTCATCAGGCGGGCAGGGCAGCATAGAGTGGTACAGCTGCCTGCCCTTGGATCGCCCGTAAGATAACCCACCATATTTGAATACTTTTGTATGGAATAAACCTGCAGCAATATTTTCCCAAACAAAAGTTGTGTTGTGTATTTAAGAGTAGAGCTCCCTCCTGAGAGGCCATCACACTCTTGCAGGTCATGCGAGGCACTGGTACATTCCCAGAGAAGGATAAACCGCTCCAGGCGCAAGTTTGCAGAGCAAGGGGCTTTGGCTTCATCAGGCATGAGCTATGCCGGGCGAACACCAAAGGTTAATTTGACAATGTTGGGGTGCACTTGGCACAGGTGGGCTTGGATCTGTCCCTACTGGACATGAAGGAGGCCCGGGAAATTGCAGGTTGCAGTGAGAAAGTAACTGTTTTGGTGGGGGGCTCTTTAGGCGACGGGGGCCGCCTCCAGAGCTTTGGCGGAGTTACAGGGCGATCTGGAAGCAGATGGGTACAGAAGGGTACCTCTGCGTGGGCACAATAGGGGTGCCAGAGCCAAATCCCAGGAGCCTCATGGGAGGGTCCTGGAACAATTACGTCGGCGCCCCGTTAGTCCTTCAGGCGGTTGTGGGCCTGAACAACCGGGGGCTTGCCTTGCTACGCTCCGCCCCGAAAGGGGCGTGAGTAATAAGGGACCAATGTGTCACGTGATCCAGTAAGGGGATCACCCCCATAAGGAGTAGCGCTGATTGGATTCTCCACAGTGCTTGGCTCATCAGGCGGGCAGGGCAGCATAGAGTGGTACAGCTGCCTGCCCTTGGATCGCCCGTAAGATAACCCACCATATTTGCATACTTTTGTATGGAATAAACCTGCAGCAATATTTTCCCAAACAAAAGTTGTGTTGTGTATTTATTTATGCATGCATACTCTGTTGTGGTGTGGGTGGGGTGTGTTGCCAATAATGGGACTATGTGCCCTGCTGCTGCCCCTGATTGTGCTCGTTTTTTTTCCTTTCTGTGCCCCCTTGCTGCCCCTGATTGTGATCGTTTTTTCCTTTCTGTGCCCCCTTGCTGCCCCTGATTGTGATCGTTTTCTCCTTTCTGTGCCCCCTTGCTGCCCCTGATTGTGCTCGTTTTTTCCTTTCTGTGCCCCCTTGCTGCCCCTGATTGTGCTCGTTTTTTCCTTTCTGTGCCCCCTTGCTGCCCCTGGATTGTGATCGTTTTTTCCTTTCTGTGCCCCCTTGCTGCCCCTGATTGTGATCGTTTTTTCCTTTCTGTGCCCCCTTGCTGCCCCTGATTGTGCTCGTTTTTTCCTTTCTGTGCCTGTTTCCCGCCGCTGCGCCCTGCGGCCCCGCCCCTCACTGCCCATTCGCTGCCCCATTCCCTGCTCCTCCCTCCCACCTCCCCATTTATGGCGGCCGCTGCGTGGTGAAGAGAGCGACCCCTGACCTTGACTGGTAGGTCGCTCCCCCACCACACAGCTCCGTCTGTGTGCCCTGCTGCTGCCCCTGATTGTGCTCGTTTTTTTCCTTTCTGTGCCCCCTTGCTGCCCCTGATTGTGATCGTTTTTTCCTTTCTGTGCCCCCTTGCTGCCCCTGATTGTGATCGTTTTTCCTTTCTGTGCCCCCTTGCTGCCCCTGATTGTAATCGTTTTTTCCTTTCTGTGCCCCCTTGCTGCCCCTGATTGTGATCGTTTTTCCTTTCTGTGCCCCCTTGCTGCCCCTGATTGTGATCGTTTTTCCTTTCTGTGCCCCCTTGCTGCCCCTGATTGTGCTCGTTTTTTCCTTTCTGTGCCCCCTTGCTGCCCCTGATTGTGATCGTTTTTCCTTTCTGTGCCCCCTTGCTGCCCCTGATTGTGATCGTTTTTTCCTTTCTGTGCCCCCTTGCTGCCCCTGATTGTGCTCGCTTTTCCTTTCTGTGCCTGTTTCCCGCCGCTGCGCCCTGCGGCCCCGCCCCCTCACTGCCCATTCGCTGCCCCATTCCCTGCTCCTCCCTCCCACCTCCCCATTTATGGCGGCGGCGCTGGCGCGCCGAAGGCGCGCCTAAGGCAAGCCCGTCTGCGCCCGTCCGCGCCGTGGCCGCGCCCAGCGCCAGACCCCCTGGTCCGGGCATCCCCGCGCCCGCCACATCAACAGACGCCGATACGACGCCAGCACCCTCCACGCACTCAACCCCGGAAAAGATCACGCCTGCTACCAGGCCACCCCGAAGCGCACCCAAGGGCCCTTCACCTGCCGGAACTGCAGCTTCGCCAGCACCCGCCCCGCCAAACCACCGTCCAGGAAAGAACCCAACTACCTCAGATACATCCTCCTCAACACCCGCTCCGCCCGGCAAACACGCCATCGAACTCTGGGACCTTCTCGACTCAACCTCCCCAGACGTCGCATTCCTGACGGAGACCTGGCTGAATCCCGCTTCAGCCCCCGACATCGCCATTGCCATCCCGGACGGATACAAGATCACCCGCAGGGACCGCACCAACGGAGTCGGAGGGAGGCATCGCCATCGTCCACAGGAACACCCTCAGAGTCTCAACCAACACCGACGACACCCTCAGCACCGCCGAACACATGCACTTCCAGATCCACACCGATCCCAACACCACCCTCAGAGGAACCCTCATCTACAGACCCCCGGACCCCGACCACAGTTCAGCGATTCCATCGCTGACTTCGTCAGCACACACGTCATCGCCTCCACGGACTACATCCTCCTCGGGGACCTGAACTTCCACCTCGAGAACAACAAGGACACCAACTCCACCACCCTGATCGACAACCTCGCCACCCTCGGACTCAGACAGCTCGTGACTACACCCACCCATGCCGCCGGCCACACGCTAGACTCCATCTTTTCCGCAAGCCCACACGTCTCCTTCAACCACACCTCCGAACCCCACTGGTCTGACCACCACTGCATCCACTTCACCTACAGGAAGCCCACCACGCACCACCGCACCGAACAAATGCCTCGCCGCTGCTGGAGCAGAGTCACGGAAGACCAGCTAACCACAACCCTCGCCCTGAGCCCACCCGCCAAACCCTCCGACCCCGACACCGCCGCCCGCAACCTCAGACAGTGGATCGACGACTGCGCCAACACCCTCGCCCCGCTCAAGAATCCGCCCAACAGCCACACCAGCAAGAAAGCCACCTGGTTCACCGAAGACCTCCAGGCCTCCAAACAAACATGCCGAAAACTGGAGAAGATCTGGCTCCACGAACGGACAGCGGACAGCTACGCCGCCCACAAGAGCGCCACCCGCAATCACCATCACCTCATCAGATCCGCCAAAAGGGCCTCACTCAAAGACCGCCTAGACAACAACGCACACAACAGCAAAGAGCTCTTCAACATCGTGAAGGAACTCTCCAACCCCAGCTCCAACACCAACGACATCCAGCCGTCGCAAGACCTGTGCGACTCACTGGCCACCTCCTTCCACCGCAAAATCGCCGACATCCACGACAGCTTCAACACCACGACCGCCCCGGCAACCACCGAGACCACTGCCCCCACAACCACCAACCGCCTGCTCTCCTGGACCAACATCAACGACGAGGACACCAGCGAGATCATGAACACCATCCACTCCGGTTCACCGCTAGACCCGTGCCCTCACCACATCTTCAACAAAGCCAGTACAGCCATCGCGCCCCATCTCCGGAAAATAATCAACATCTCCTTCGAGACAGCAACCTTCCCGGAAAGCTGGAAGCACGCCGAGATCACCGCCTTACTCAAGAAACCCAAGGCAGACCCCAAGGACCTCAAGAACTTCCGACCCATCTCTCTGCTCCCGTTCCCCGCGAAGGTCACCGAGAAAATCGTCAACAAACAACTGACCCGCTACCTCGAGGAGAACAACATCCTGGACCCTTCCCAGTCCGGCTTCCGCAGCAACCACAGCACCGAAACCGCCCTCATCGCCGCCACCGATGACATCAGGACCCTGCTAGACAACGGAGAAACAGCAGCCCTCATCCTCCTGGACCTATCAGCTGCCTTCGACACGGTCTGCCACCACACACTACGAACACGCCTTCACGACGCCGGGATCCAAGAGAAGGCCCTGGACTGGACCACATCCTTCCTTTCCGGCAGAACACAAAGCGTCCGCCTCTCCCCTTCCGATCCAAGGCCACCAAGATCATCTGCGGCGTACCCCAAGGCTCCTCCCTCAGCCCAACGCTGTTCAACATCTACATGGCACCCTCGCCCACGTCGCCCGACAGCACAACCTCAACATCATCTCCTACGCCGACGACACCCAGCTGATCCTCTCCCTCACCAAAGACCCTCACACCGCCAAAGCCCACCTCCACGAAGGAATGAAGGCCGTCGCCGAATGGATGAGGACCAGCCGCCTGAAGCTGAACTCGGACAAGACGGAGGTCCTCATCCTTGGTTCCAACCCTTCAGCCTGGGACGACTCCTGGTGGCCAACATCACTGGGAACAGCCCCGCCACCCACCGACCACGTACGCAACCTAGGGGTCATCCTCGACCCCACCCTCTCCATGACTAAGCAGGTCAACGCCGTTTCCTCATCCTGCTTCAACATCCTCCGAATGCTCCGCAGGATCTTCAAGTGGATCCCCACCGAAACAAGAAAAACAGTCACCCAGGCCCTCGTCACCAGCAGGCTGGACTACGGAAACGCCCTCTACGCAGGAACGACGGCTAAGCTCCTGAGACGGCTGCAACGCATCCAGAACGCCTCTGCACGTCTTATCCTCGACATCCCCCGATGCAGCCACATCACACCCCACCTGAGAGACCTGCACTGGCTCCCTGTCAACAAGAGGATAACCTTCAAGCTCCTCACCCACGCACACAAAGCACTCCACAACTCCGGACCAGCCTACCTCAACAGACGACTCAGCTTCTACACCCCCACCCGCCAGCTCCGCTCGACCAGCCTCGCCCTCGCCACAGTCCCCCGCATCCGGAAAACGACCGCCGGCGGCAGATCCTTCTCCCACCTCGCCGCCAAGACCTGGAACACCCTCCCCACCAACCTCCGACAGACCCAAGACCTACTGGCCTTCAGAAGACTCCTCAAGACCTGGCTCTTTGATCAGTAGCAGCACCACCCCCTCTTCCCCAGCGCCTTGAGACCCTCGCGGGTATGTAGTGCGCTTTATAAGTGACATGATTGATTGATTGATTGACCAGGTCTTAAGGTCCGTGCGTACACGCTCCCATACTGGAACCAGGTTGCGCTCCCAGGAGACAGCCGGTACATCCGACAGGAACACTCCCAGATACTTCAACCCCCCGGCAGCTAACTGGAGTGTGTTCGCCCATGCGCCCAGCCTCGTCCGCTCCCCCAGAACCCATAGCGTAGATTTGCGGGGGTTCATATACAGTCCCGACGTCTCCCCAAAGATCCGCATGATCTCCAGGAGCCGCGGCCCCGTTCTATCTAAGGCCGTGAGGAAAAACAGGACGTCATCCGCATACAATGCGATCCTGTCAGATACATCCCGCGTCCACTCAAAGCCCCTGACCTGTGCATCCATGCGCACCCATGCCGCCAGTGGCTCCATGGCGAGCGCAAATAAATACGGAGACAGGGGGCATCCCTGCCGTGTACCCCTCCGAATCGGGAAGATGGGAGAGGCCGCACCCGCCACCCGCACCGTCGCCGTCAGGCCTGTATAGAGAAGCGTTAAGTAAGAGAGGAAACGCGGGCCCAGATTGAGTCTACGTAGCAACACAAATAAATACACCCAACTCAGGGAGTCGAACGCCCTATCCATATCTACTAATAGGAGTGCCGCCCGCTCCCCGATCTGTTGAACCGCTGCCATCGCAACGTGCGCTCGCCGTATATTATGCCTGGTTGCCATCTGGGGCATAAACCCAGCCTGATCAGGGTGTACAAGCAATGCGATGTGGGGCAAAAGGCGATTAGCCAATGCCATGTTGCGCCGTATTTTAATTTTTGTTTTGTTTTGTTTCTTTTGCAGGAGGGAAGGAAGGGACCTATTCACTTACACGGGTCACCTAACCTTTTCTTCGAAATCACTTTTGGGATTACACCTTTTGGATACGTCAGCACCGGATTGGGGATCGCAACATGGCAGAATTGCAGTATGACTGGTCTGTGTGTTCTTTTAGTCACCTTCTACAGGCTCAAGCGAACATGTACTGTGATGCGTCCAGCAGTGTTACACGCACCGTGCGTTGTATTCTGGCACCGACATTCTTGGATCCAATGCAGCGCCTACCGTGTGACAAGCTACACTGAGTCACACATGCACTTTGCGTCCCGACTATTGTAGTGCACCTTGCGAATTATGTCCCTTACCCTAGCCAAGCACAGCGTATGTTAATAAGCATCATGTTGCCTATAGCATAGTAACGCGCACCATGCGAACTTTGGGGTCGATTCCGATCTCGGCCGGAAGCGCACCTAACAGCATTCGTCCGGAAAAAAACCAAGCCGAACACATGTTTCCCGACCGATTCGGACAGTCGTCAGAACGAACAAGTACGACGCGCATAACAGCCCAGATTCCGAGCGAGCCGTACTCACCCATTTCAGCTCCTGTTCCCCGCCCGAGCCGGATCCGTAAACGTCCAATCGAGTTGCACGGAACCAAATACACAGCACCTTCCGGCCGGACTAGTACGATGCGCATTCCGTATGCGCCCAACCCGTCGCTACGTCCGGCACGTCAGAGCATCCGGGAGAGCTGTACATAAGCTCCGATTCGCGCCACAAGACGATCCACGGCTACGAGACGAACAAGCCAGCGGCGAGTACGAGTCGAAGCCACGAAAAACCCGAACGAGACGAACAAACCATGAATCCCATCGCGCAGGTCCTACCAATACTCTACATCTATTACCGGGACCGGTACGGACGCATACGGCATACGGCGAAGACGGTAAGTCAAACACCCACTACACAAACAAACCACACGTACCCAACATATGTCACACACACATAGGGATGCAGAAATGACGTACACCAGCAACAGCAGAACCATAGGGGCGTGATGGCTACCACCAATGCCATACACACCCATAGGGGGATGGATGCCTACCACTACCACCACCCCTACTCAGGGGGCCTGGATGCCTACCACCAACACCACCCCTACTCATGGGGGCTGGATGCCTACCACTACCACCACCCCTACTCAGGGGGGCTCGATGCCTGTCACTACTACCATCCCCACTAATAGGGGGATGGATGCCTACCACTACCACCACCCCTACTCATGGGGGGCTGGATGCCTACCACTACCACCACCCCTACTCAGGGGGGCATGGATGCCTACCACCATCACCCCTACTCAGGGGGGCCTGGATGCCTACCACTACCACCACCCCTACTCAGGGGGGCCTGGATGCCTGTCACTACTACCATCCCCACTCATAGGGGGATGGATGCCTACCACTACCACCACCCCTACTCAGGGGGGGCTGGATGCCTGTCACTACCACCACCCCTACTCAGGGGGGCCTGGATACCTACCACCACCACCACCCCTACTCAGGGGGGGCTGGATGCCTGTCACTACTACCAACCCCACTCATAGGGGGATGGATGCCTACCACTACCACCACCCCTACTCAGGGGGGGCTGGATGCCTGTCACTACTACCAACCCCACTCATAGGGGGATGGATGCCTACCACTACCACCACCCCTACTCAGGGGGGGCTGGATGCCTGTCACTACTACCAACCCCACTCATAGGGGGATGGATGCCTACCACCAACACCACCCCTACTCATGGGGGGCTGGATGCCTACCACTACCACCACCCCTACTCAGGGGGGCCTGGATGCCTACCACCACCACCACCCCTACTCAGGGGGGCCTGGATGCCTACCACTACCACCACCCCTACTCAGGGGGGGCTCGATGCCTGTCACTACTACCATCCCCACTCATAGGGGAATTGATGCCTACCACTACCATCACCCCCACTCATGGGGGCCTGGATGCTTACCACAACCACCACCCCTACTCAGGGGGGCCTGGATGCCTACCACCAACACCACCCCTACTCATGGGGGCTGGATGCCTACCACTACCACCACCCCTACTCAGGGGGGCTCGATGCCTGTCACTACTACCATCCCCACTAATAGGGGATGGATGCCTACCACTACCACCACCCCTACTCATGGGGGGCTGGATGCCTACCACTACCACCACCCCTACTCAGGGGGGCCTGGATGCCTACCACCACCACCCCTACTCAGGGGGGCCTGGATGCCTACCACTACCACCACCCCTACTCAGGGGGGCCTGGATGCCTACCACCACCACCACCCCTACTCAGGGGGGGCTGGATGCCTGTCACTACTACCAACCCCACTCATAGGGGGATGGATGCCTACCACTACCACCACCCCTACTCAGGGGGGGCTGGATGCCTGTCACTACTACCATCCCCACTAATAGGGGGATGGATGCCTACCACTACCACCACCCCTACTCAGGGGGGCCTGGATGCCTACCACTACCACCATCCCCACTCATAGGGGGATGAATGCCTACCACCCACACCACCCCTAAACATAGGACGGGAAATGCATGACACAACCAGCATACTCCAACATAAGGAATGTCTGAAAATACATCCCACCAACACCATGACAAGCGTGTGTAGTCTGTGTCAAATGCCCACAACACTGAACATGTCATTGAGCATACAATGTGACCCACTATCACATGTGTCACACATAAATGAGTGTGGTCTCCACAATGCAAGCAGACCATGACCACTGTGGCAATGGGGTATAACACCCCATCATCACAGTGACCAAAAGGTAAGTGTGGGGTCCATAGCTGAAGCACATTTTGAACACTGTGGCAATGGGGTCTAAACCCCCATCATCACAGTGACCAAAATGTAAGTGTGGGGTCCATAGCTGAAGCACATTTTGAACACTGTGGCAATGGGGTCTAAACCCCCATCATCACAGTGACCAAAAGGTAAGTGTGGGGTCCATAGCTGAAGCACATTTTGAACACTGTGGCAATGGGGTCTAAACCCCCATCATCACAGTGACCAAAATGTAAGTGTGGGGTCCATACCTGAGGCACATTTTGAACATTGTGGCAATGGGGTCTAACACCCCATCATCACAGTGACCAAAATGTAAGTGTGGGGTCCATAGCTGAAGCATATTTTGAACATTGTGGCAATGGGGTCTAAACCCCCATCATCACAGTGACCAAAATGTAAGTGTGGGGTCCATAGCTGAAGCACATTTTGAACACTGTGGCAATGGGGTCTAAACCCCCATCATCAAAGTGACCAAAAGGTAAGTGTGGGGTCCATAGCTGAAGCACATTTTGAACATTGTGGCAATGGGGTCTAAACCCCATCATCACAGTGACCAAAATGTAAGTGTGGGGTCCATAGCTGAAGCACATTTTGAACACTGTGGCAATGGGGTCTAAACCCCCATCATCACAGTGACCAAAATGTAAGTGTTGTCATGGGGAAAGCTGCAAATGCCAAACAGCATGGATGATTCCTGGTCACAGAACAACAAACACATCTGTGGCACAGTAGTGCTTGTGTCCCATAGCAACATACATTGGGTGAGGCAAACAGTGCAGTGCAAATAAGATATACCTTTGGCCATGTGCAGACAAACATCACCCATGGGGGCTGACATTGGCAACATTCCTCAATAACACAATGACAGAAGTGACCATCATAATGCAGCCCCACATATCTGCACCAATGGACACACAAATGTAGATATCCTTTGGAGACTGTAGATGTCAGGTGAACAAATACCATACCATGGCAGCAAAGGGACATACAAACCATGATCATTGTGCTGACTGATGACCTAGGAGTCCCAGGGACAGCAGGGGAAAGCCAACAAACAACATACAGCCAATGGCACACTAAAGATATGCCAATGCAGTGGTGCAGATGCACAAACAGGCAGCCTCACACTGCAGATCAAACACAACAGGTGATGGGGGGGTGTGCCAGTGTCCCCAGGCAACACCACAACACATGAGGAGGCCTGAATCACAATTACACAGATGTGTATACTGTGCCACACAAAAGTAACTCATGGATCGGATTCCCCTATGTGGGCAAACAGGCATTGTTAGATGAGAGGGAGCCCAAATTACACATGTCACACAAGCTTGTCGGAACAGCAAATAACACAGCAAGAGACAGACCCACCACAGCACTACCCCCAGGGACCCCACATCGTGTTGACCATGGCCTGCATGACAATCCCACTGTGATGACAAAGCTAGATGTCGTTCACACTGTGAACCACAGTCATGTGTCCTGAGCAACAAACTACCATCACACCTACACAAGCACAAATCAATCAGCACAGCCTGTCAGCCAAGGCCAACATGGAGGTAGGGGTCTAGCCGTGCAACAACTCTCATTTGCACGCACTCAACACCACACACCTTGATCTCCACCAATGTGCAGCAGTGAAGCTCACATGGACTGGTGACATTGCACATGCACCCATGACAATCCCAGGGGTGGTTGTGGGAACTAAGGTGCAGAAACCCATCACACCTGGCCAGTCAACAAGACTCGTGAATGTCTGACACACTGCACAGTACGGTGTACATGGGCATGACGTGAAATCCACCACAATCAATGTGATCCCGGACACAGTCACACACCAATGAAGAAGTCAAGGTCACCCACAAAGAACACACATAGACAACTTCCAACATTGCAGCTCTGACCCAGAGGAGTGGCAGCAGTCACACACACAACGTGTCACAATCACTGAAAGCTAACACAAACTGTAAATTACATGACTTGTGTAACCAACAAGTGCCAAGGGGAATCCTGACTGTGTCTCATCTGCGTTTGCCCACAAACTCAGCCCTGACAGCAAATACACCTGTGGATGACACCCTGATGACCAGTAATGTGCCATGCACCCACATCCCAGAGAACCCAGTGCGAAGATTTGGGTGGTACATAGGTCAACTCAACAAGCATCACAAACAGGAACATCACTAGGGATCCCAGCCTGTGTTGCAAAACGGAAGTGAACACACACAGACATGCTCACACAACACACACCTTGGGCTCAGGCAATGTCACGGAATTACACACTGCCATGAGGGCACTCCACTCCTGTGTAAGGAAAGCTGTGCCATACATTGTCTCTGCAGGGCTCTATCATATCAGCAGTACACTTGGTCACTCAGTCAACAATTAGCACAAAATGAAGGCTCTCGTCACATCAGCCTGGTCATGGGAGTGTCACCGACACCATCTGCACAGATCCAACACACATGTATAGCAAGTTACACTGATCACACAGATGAGTCCTTCCCCATTGATGCCCAAACTTGCATTTCCAGTGGAGATGGTCACACGGTCAGGGAAATAGACAAATTGAACAATGGCAAGCACAACAGATGTGCAGGGGTGTAAGCCACAGATGTGATATTGCAAATAAAAGTAGGAAATCCCATTGCCAAATATTGAAAACATGACACCCTCATATTGCTGCAAAGGATGACATGGATACACACCAGGATAGGACACATTCCCCCTGGACCACATGGGGTCCTGCACAGTAACACTTAATTTCCCTGATATCAAAAATCACCATCAGTGCAGCAAGGGCACGGTTAGCATCATCAACTTCATGTACATCAGAAGCAAAACCACTAGAGAACAGAAAGTAGCTTTATTCAGCATTTGTGTGTGAAGAAGTGAAAGTCCAGAAATATAACAAAGGCCAATGGCCAGTCCATAACAAGAGTCCAAACAGGGTGACAGTGCCAGATGTCACCCTTTGCATGCCTGCACAGCTACACATCAGGGACATTCCCCTCGGAGGGGCATACGGGGGGGCAGGCCAGGCACCGCAGGGACAGGATCAGGGCTCACCAGAAGGAGGCAGGGAAGGTGTGGTGGGTGCTGGAGAGTCACTGACAACTGCAGTGGAGGTGTCTGACATGGTGTGTGCCGGCACAACTGGGGGCTTGAGTCAGATGGTGTGGGTGCCGGCACGACTGCAGTGGGCCGTGCAGATGGAGTGGACAGGTTCCCCACTGCAGTGCCCAAGTCAGACAGGGTGGTAGTGGACTCCACTGCAGTGCCTATCTCCAGGGGAGTAGAATGGGGTTCAGGTAAGGTGGGCAGGACAGAGGGGGAGGACACGCTCTCCACACCAGTGGCACAAACAAGCGCAGCGGGGGTGTGGTGCTGGAAGAGCAAGTGGTAGGGGGAGAAGGCCGGATCATTTTGGGGATGGTGTATCTGTGGGTGGGGGAACCTGGGGCAGGGTGTGGTGGGGGAACCTGTGGAGTGGGGGCCTGAGGGATGGAGGAAGGAGACTTGGTGGTTGAGCTGCAGGGTGGCGGCGGGGTCTTGCTCTTCCGGGTCCGGGGGGACTTGCGGATGGGGGCCTCAGTCTGTCTGCGCCTGGGGGGGGGTGTCCGGGGGTGAGGGGCACTCCCCTCTGTGTAGGTGGGCTTCCTCTTCCCCCTTTATGCTGGATTAGCTGGATTGGAGGGGAAGAGGCCGAGGTCACAGAGGAAGAGCTGCTGTGTAGGTGGTGTTGCAGGTGAGGCATGGGAAGGGGCCTTGGAGGGAGAGGTATCGGAGGACTGCGGAGTGACTGTGGATGCCTGTGTGTGTGTGTGTACCCCATCCCCTGTGGGTGTGGTATCAGTCCCCTGAGGATGCCTGCGTGCACGTCTTGTTTTTGTAGTGGGTGTGTCTGTGCTGCTCGTGTCTGTGTGTTTGGGTGAATGTGCAGGTGTGCATGTGCTTGGGACAGGTAGGGTGCCAGGAAGTGTGGATGGGGCAGAGGTAGGAGGGGTGAGGGACTGTTGGAGGAGGGACACTGCTGCCGTCAGGGAGGAGTCCATGGACCCATTGCTCCTCTGTAGGGCAGACATGCCTGATGAGATGCCCTCCATAAACGACACCAGCTGAGCCAACAGAGTGGTGTGGGCATGGAGGACACTCAGCATTGCTGTCTGCCCTACATGGAGCTGGCGAAGTAGGTACACAGACTCCTCACTCAGGGCAGCAGGGGACACAGGGGCAGGGGCTGCGGTGCCTGGCACGAAGGAGACACGCTCCCGAACACGGGAGCCTCCACGGACCTCTGGAATGGGAGCCGATGGGAGGGCGGTGGTGGTGGTGGTGGTGGTGGCGGGGACAGCAAAAGTAGCTGGGGTGTGGTGGCTGCTGACACCCGCCTCCACAAGGGAGTCATCCTCCGAGCTGCTGTGGTCCTCAGCTGAGGTGGATGGTGCTGAGGACTCCTCGGTGTGGCTCCCCTCGCCCTCCGTGCCACTGGGTCCCTCCGACCACTCATCGGCTGCTGACCCAGTCTGGCTCTGCGGCTCCTCCTGGTCCGTGGAGCTGTCCCCTCCTGTGGCCGTGGATGTATCTGCAAACAATTAGGGAAACAGACAGACATCAGTCACCTGCACTGACCGCACAAAACCACAGTAAGTACAGCACATTACAGAGCAAGCCCTGGCATCCTTAGTTGAACATTGCCAAAAGTGCCCAAACAGAGTAGGAGAAGCAAATTGTCAGTCTGATGGTCAACCATGGCACTCACATCCCTCCTGGCCTTGCACCCATCGGTCTGGTGTCTGTCGGATGGCAATACCCCAGTGTGGACACATGCACCACCTACACAGTAGTTGGACAGTGCAGAGAACACGGTGAAGTATGTGAACATGCACACATCACAACTCTTGCCACTGAGTCAGTACAGGTGTCCGGATAAAGGGATGGCCAGAGTCTATTTTGAAATGCATGTGATGCATACCAGCACCAGACACCATGATGCACCCATGTCCTGATAGTCAATGCCACAATGGGGATGTCACTCCCCTGCAGCATCACTCTTAGGAAGTTTAACGCCATGGCACAGGCATGCCTGCAAAGTCATACATCACTGTCTCCAGTCACATGGGCAGGGCAGCCAGCCAACAACAGTCTGCACTGTGTCACAATCCTAGGTCATGGGGAATGCAAGTCCTGTAGCTGACAAGTGCACATGTCCATCCCCCACAAACCACATCATCTGAACTCTCATTTGTCCACGTCATACCAATTGGACATATGGGAGACATGAAACACAACCCTCGGAACCTGAGCACCTCACAATCTGCTGTGAATGGGAAACAGCTGCCTGAACTTCACAGTCGCATACCCCAGTATGCACGGTCAAGTGATCAAACACCTATATGTCACACAAGTATCGTCTCCTATGGTCACATCTCCGGTGGCATGCTGAGCCCTAACCGATAAACACCCCAGTAGTCCTGACAACAAAGCCACAGCACAATGACACAGAGGCAGACACCTGAGGGAACATTTCACTGAGCACAACGTGTCAGCTGTACAGAGTACAGAGTGTATTGTATGACCTGGAGTAGGCATGACTGTCCTGCTCCACGTGAAAGAGGGATGAGCCCTGGACAGTAGGCAGGTGGCAAAGCATGTGTGACACACTTGATATACATACTCCTGAGGCCCAAACATTGTTCCCAACCGCAGCATGGGTGTGTGCCAAATACCCCAGGCACATGTGGTGAATCAGATCAGCAATTGGACCACATATCAAAGTAACAAGCAGATTACATGTCAGAACCCAGGCATTGTGTAAGCAATGGACCCACCCATGAAGCCCACCACAGAGTTACGGGTACAAATGCTGTCCCCCACCTTGAGCTAAGCAATATGCAAGGACACAGTACCCAAGTGACACAATTTCCTGACTGTAAGGGCCACACCTGGGTATCAGATGAGGAGTGGGCAGTGCACAATTGAGGGACATGGGTCCTGGACCACATAACTGATGTACTGTTGAAGTTTAACCAGGCCAGAGGAGGGCACATAGCATGTCAGACAAAGCTCACAGTGCAGTCATGGACTCACCCCCTCCTTGCTGCTGTCTGCCCTTCAGCTGCCCATCCAGATCAGGGAAGACCACCGCCAGGATCCTGAGCATGTGGGGGGTCAGGGTCCGGTGTCCGCCCCTCCTGCAAGGAGGCGACAGCTTCAGCTGGACCCTTGCGATCCTCCGGGTCCAGCCCCGAAGGTACTGCCACCTCTTCTGGCAGTTGCGGATCCGGCGCTTGTAGACCCCCACAGACCTTACTGCCCGGGCGATGTCCAGCCATATTTCCTGCTTCTGGTGGGCATCAACCTGTGAGGATGACAAAGTGTAAAGGCCATTACTACACATGCAACAAATCCGTGCATCACACATTTGGATATACATGTCTCAATCACAGGGGCACATGTTGTACACGGGCAGTGCAAGGATGGCTATGAACAGTTTGCCAGCAGTTACTACATGGTATCATTGCCTGGGAAGTCAAACCTTGTTTAAATGCACTGTTACTGCACTATACCTGTTCAGTGCATGTAACTACACACTATGGGGGGTGACAACTACTCAGTGAGCCTGCTAGCCAGTGGCGTGCAGACTGTAAGTCTGGCTAGTCAGACAACATGCACATTTGTAAGGCAGTGGACAGCACACTCACCTGCTCCCCTGGTTTCCCATACAGCTTGCTGTACTGTGGAAGGAGGCTGTCCAGCAGGGCCTGGTTCTCCTCAGTGCTGAAGGCTGGGGCTCTCTCCACAGTACGTGCCATTGCAGGATCCAGAGGATGCAGAGACAGCAGCAGTGGTGGTGGCAGATGTCGTCCTGGAGCATGTAGTGCAGGCAAGTGAGCTCTCAGGGGAACAGCCAGCATTATATGTGTGCTGCTGAGGCAGATACTGTCCCATGTGTCCAAAGTGATAGGTCCAAGTCGTTTGCATCTTCTGAATCTGGCCAATCCATGGAATTGCACCACTTACACACGCCCACAGCATCCTTCAAAAGTTCTACTTCATGACACCCATGCATTTGCAACATTGTTGTGGGTGCCCAACTGAATTCACAGCATCAGACTCATTAAACTTTCAAAAACGCGTCCGTTGTCATGCCAGGCCATAGCCAGTGCGTGCACACCGATCGGTCCATTTCTGTACAACGCGTATTCCGGGTACAACGCGTACCCGCTCACAACAGATTCAATGGCCAGTGCGTGCACACCGATCGGTCCATTGCTGTACAACGCGTACCCGCACACAACAGATTCAATGGCCAGTGCGTGCACACCGATCGGTCCATTGCTGTACAACGCGTATTCCGGGTACAACGCGTACCCGCTCACAACAGATTCAATGGCCAGTGCGTGCACACCGATCGGTCCATTGCTGTACAACGCGTACCCGCACACAACAGATTCAATGGCCAGTGCGGGCACACCGATCGGTCCATTGCTGTACAACGCGTACCCGCACACAACAGATTCAATGGCCAGTGCGTGCACACCGATCGGTCCATTGCTGTACAACGCGTACCCGCTCACAACAGATTCAATGGCCAGTGCGTGCACACCGATCGGTCCATTGCTGTACGACGCTTCCCTGTACAGGTCACTCGCATATGTCACCATGCTTGTCACTGGTGAACGTATGCCAGTAACATATACTTGCCAGGGACTCAGGGGCACACCTACAACACCACAGCCTGTCCACACTGTATCCTAAGGCATGTAAGGCTGCATTACCTTTTCTGTGTATGGGGGTCAACATGTGGTTTTTGGGGTGGCACTTGGGGGCAGCCACTGCCAGGCTGTGCACGTGTTCATGGGGACAGGTTCCTTTGTGTGTTGTGCACATGACCACTGTGATGTGCAACTGTTCATTTCAGAGCATGTGGCATGGTCACATTTCACGGTTGTGTATGTGTATGTCATGTCACATACCCCCTGAGTCACATGTGTGACGGTATGTACGTCACTGGGTGACCCATTGCCACAATAGTGATGGCCCTCCACAGTCTGTGTGCATGTTGTGTTTACAATGTCTCTGATTCCATGTGCACAATGGGAGACAGTCTCCACATCCACGTTGTTTGTGCATGGACTTTGATGTTGTGCGTGTGTGTGTCACAGACGTCCATGTCTGTCCTGCCGAGGCAACAGGGACCACTACCTGTGGGGGTCATGGTTGTTTTGCTGTGGTGTATTCATGATGCACCATGTCATGCCAGTGTCCATGTGGCAAGACAGGGTCCCTGGGAATCTACCTGTCAATGAGCTGTGATGCCTGGGGCACATCTGTCCTCACATGTCACTGTGGTGTGTGTTTGGAACGTGACAGCAGTACATGGGTACTGTGACACAGCCTAATGATATCCCATAGCACAACCTGGGACTTGTTGAGGACACATGTTGAACTGTGATGTTAGATGTTGTCCATTTAGGTGCCATACATGTCCTTACGGAACGGCACACACATCATGTACATGTGTCTCGTAATGATGTATCATGTGATATTGAGTCTGGTCTATGCCACATATGTGGGGTGACTGACAATCTTTCTTTCTTCACCTATGCACTGCAGGGCACCAGCTGTCCATAGACCATTCCCTGACCTTGCAACGATGGTGGAACGTGACTGCATCCGACGGTACCGCTTCACCAGGCAGCTGATTGAGGATTTGGCAGTGCGCTTGGCCCCACATTTGGAACCTGGCCGGCCATACCCTGCAGCGCTGACCCCCAAGGTGAAGGTGATGGCAGCCCTACACTTCTTTGCCACCGGTACCTTTCAACACACTGTGGCATCTGCTGGTGGGATGTCACAGACTATGTTCAGCCGTGTGCTACGCGATATTTTGGAGGCAATGTTGAGATGCCTGAACCAGTACATCTATTTCCCTAAACGTCAACATCTCACTGATGTCAAGAGTGACTTCTATGCCCTGGGGAGGATGCCACATGTCATTGGCTCCATTGATGGGACACATGTGTCTTTGGTACCACCACAGGCACATGAGCAGGCATACAGGAACCGTAAACATTATCACTCGATCAATGCTCTGGTGGTATGTCTTGCAGATATGAGCATCTCACATGTGTGTGCACGTTTCCCTGGTTCGGCACACGATGCCTTCGTGATGAGGAGTAGTCGCATCCCGAGGATGATGTCACAGATGCGGAACCAGCGTGCCTGGCTTGTCGGTGTGTACTGACTTTGTACCATTGTGTGTGTTCTGCTATGTTGTATTCCGCACTCTTTCCAACTCAGCTAATGTGCAATTGTCTGTCTGTAGGTGACTCCGGATACCCCAACATGCCGTGGTTGCTGACACCCCTCAGGAACCCTGTGACACCAGCCCAGATGCGCTACAATGAGGCACATGGTCGGACCAGGAGAGTGATCGAGCGGACATTTGGTCTCCTGAAGAGCCGCTTCCGCTGCCTGGACAAGACAGGAGGGGCCCTCCCATATGCCCCTGCAAAGGTGTGCAAGATTGTCATCGTCTGCTACATGCTACACAACCTGGCAGTGCGGAAGGAGTTGCCTCTCATCCTGGATGACGATGACCAACATCCGCCACCTGTGGAGGATCCTGGCCTGGGCCACGATCCCAGTGATGATGATGATGAGGGTGATGTCCGCACACAGCTCATCACCAACTTCTTCAGCTGAATGTGAGTATCCAGAGATGTCATGTCAATGATTTGCGTTTGCATGATATGTGTTGGTGGTGCTCTGTTGCTGTGTGAGTGTGGCCATGTGCTACTTGACTGGATGCGTGCAGCAATGTGTCCTTACAGGTAGTCTGTACTCCCCAACAGTGTTGACATGCTAACTTGGTTTTGTGTAGGTATCTTGTGACATGTATTGGGCATGAGTATTGCAGTTCTGTCCTGTTCTTCAGTGCTTTTGACTGTGTGTCATGTCTGTCCTTCACAGGGTGCTTTCAGAGTTGTTTGGTCAACTCGGATCCCCCGACACCATGATTCAACTTCCAGGGTGGAATCAGTTGTTTACCTACAGGTGATGTGCCCCACACCCCTGGACTTTCTTTCTTCTACACTTGTTGACTGTGTGGCCACTGCCACGTGGGATTACCTTGCATCTGTAGTGGAAACAACATGTTGCAAATGTGTAATAAACCTGTGCTTCACTTTGGGATGTGCGTTGTCTGTGGTCACACTTCTGACTGACATTTGCTTACTGCACCTGTGGGCTAGTTAACACAGACTCTGAATAGGTGTGGTGTCTGTGCATTCCACAATAGTCCGATGGCCCTGGTGTCTATGTGTTGTGTAGCCCTAGTGGTGTGTCTCCCTCATATGTGTCACGTCGCCATGACTCACATGACGGTGTTGAACTTGCTGTGGCAGTTAGCATGCAGGGTGTCATTTAGCAGATCATCATCTCCGTGACAATAACAACGTTGGAATCACAACAGAGGCAAGTATGGTGTATTGGTGAGTTTATTACATACATGTGTGAGGTTAGTGCACAGGATGGTGGGTGCTGTACATTGGGATTGTGATCCAAAGTTCCCAGGTGAGTTGGAAGTCTTGGTAGCAGAAATGTCCAGGGTAAAGTCAACAGTGATCTGATACATTGGTCCAACTTGAACTCCCCATGTCATGTGGGTGAGTTGTGTTGCATTCGACAGGGTGAACAGTTTGCACACAAAGGAGAATTTCCAGAACAGGTGTTGGCTTCCTGGGGGATGTACATGGCCATCGACCTCTCAGTTTTCCTTCCTCGGACGACCCCTCTTCTTTGGGGGGGACCCTCACGTGCAGGCTGCTGCGGTGCAGGGGACTCTCTGCCAGAGTCCTCCTCCCTCCCTGTGGCAGTTGAAGGTGTTGCAGCACCAGATGTTGTGGGCACACAGGGAGGTGTGGCCATGTTGGTGCTAATCTGGCGGAGGCATGTCAATATGTCCCTATGCACCGCTGTCAGTTCTTGCAATGTGTCCCACTTGGACTCCATGCCAGACATGTGTGTCTCCACACGGGCCATGTGTGTCTCCACACGGGACATGTGTGAGTCCAAGCGGGCATGATGGGCAGCCTGCTGCTGTTGAATGTCCTTGAGGATCCCCACTACCTGGGTGACCTCTCCGGTGCTATTCTGGTACGCATCAGCAATGCGTACCAGTTGTGGGTCACCATGCAGTCCAGACCCCTCTGCAAACAGCGACCTATGTCTATCATCCCTCCCACCACCCCTGGCGACACGTGCGGGACCTGCACAGGTGTCGCGCAGGTGTCCCTAGGCCCCCTTGGGGGTTGTTACTGGGGTCGTTGTCCGTAGCTCGACGTTGGGCCAGGGTCCCTGTGCTGTTGTCATTGGTGGTCCTTGGTCTGTCCGTGTCGGCGGGGGTGGTCTGTGTGTTGGCAGTTGTTGGAGGAGTGGGTGCAGGGGGTGCAGATGTTGGTCCTGCTGGTGCTGCATGATGACTCACACCGGAGGTGCCAGGTAGGTCTTCGCCATCCAAGGAGGGCAGAGGCTGTTCCACACCAGTGAGCTCAGTGTCCCCCGGAGCCTGGGACTGGGACTCCTCATCGTCTGCTGCTGTGTCCCCATCATCACCTGTTTTTGGAAGAGACACACAATGTATGTTATGTTTCTACAGGCATCAATGATTCACACACCTGACAGTTGTGACTGTACCTCTGGATGCGGCCCTGTACATTGCATTGACCTAAGTTGTCACAGTAAGAGGTTGATATTGGTGTAGCACATTGTCCTGCAAACCTGAGGCATTTAAATGTGAATGTTGAGGTGTGTGCATGGCCAGCATTGGTTGTATTTGGTGGACATCCGGCCCACCTTCTCCACCCAGCCCAGTTATCCCACCATGAAGCATGCCACCCTTGCAGTGGGTTCAGGTTGACTCTCAGGATGTCAGTCAGTGGTGTCCTGCTGTTGGTTGGTGCCCAGGTCCCAGCAGGGCCTGGTACTCCCCACAACAGAGCACCATTGTCAGCCATCTTGTCAGTTGTTTTCCACTCCCTGTGATGTGAGCATGGTTCAGAGTGGTGTTGATGGGCCAATTGTGAGGGTGACCAATGTCTGTGACTACAACTCCCATCATGCTATTGCCTACACCCCCCTTCCCAGCATGCCCATACTTCCTTCCTTTTGAGTGGACTTCACTGTGTGTGAGTGTGACAGCAATGGCAAGATGGCTGACATGGCTGACGGTGTTGTCCTGGCGTTTGTTTGGCTACAAGTCCCAAAAGTGTCCCTGTGCTTCACACAGCATAACCCAGTGTGGTGGTTCTTTGTGGGATATTAAATTAAAGTGTGAGGCATTGCATTCTCCCAGGTGAGTTGTGTGGAGTTTGTGTTAAGGGGGTGTGTGGGTAAAGCTGTTTGTAACTATGGTCAGAGCTGTCAGTCCTCCTTCCCACCCAGCCAGATATCCCACCATGGAACGTGCTTCCATTGCAGGGAGTTCAATTTGGCTTTCAGGATGTCAGTCAGTGGTGTCCTGCTGTTGGTTGGTGCACAGTTCCCAGCAGGGCCTTGTGCTCCCCACAGCAGTCCCCAGTGTCCGCCATCTTGTCAGTTGTTTTCCACTCCCTGTGATGTGAGCATGGTTCAGAGTGGTGTTGATGGGCCAATTGTGAGGGTGACCAATATCTGTGACTCCAACTCCCATCATGCTATTGCCTACACCCCCTTCCCAGCATGCCCATACTTCCTTCCTTTTGGGTGGACTTCACTGTGTGTGAGTGTGACAGCAATGGCAAGATGGCTGACAGTGTGTTCCTGTTGTTTGTTGGTGCCCAGTTCCCAGCAGGGCCTTGTGCTCCCCACAGCAGTACCCAGTGTCAGCCATCTTGTCAGTCCTTTTACACTCCCTGTGATGTGTGCATGGTTGAGAGTGGTGTTGATGGGCCAATTGTGAGGCTGACCATTATCTGTGACTACAACTCCCATCATGCTGTTGCCTACACTGACTTCACCAGCATACCCAGAATTCCTTCCTTTCAGTGAGCTTCCCTGTGAGGTGGTGTTCTGGTGGTGGCAACATATGTGACTGGTAGTTTGTTATATTTGTGCCACTGGCTTGCTCTATTTATTGTTAGGTTTGTACCTGTCATGACACTGTTACATATCACTATGAGATGGCAGGTATTGTGTTTCTCTGACTAACATAGTCATCTTGGTATGATTATCTTTTGGTTGCTGTGGATTTGCTAAGGGTGCATGGTTTGACTATCCCCTTGACAGTGATGTGTGTGTATTGCCACACAATATTGGGTATATTAGTTGTGTACTCACCAGGCTCTGGGATGTTTGTTAGTCCATATACGCTCACTGGTGGTAGGATGGCCCGCACCTTCTCCTCCCAGGGCCTGAGGTATAGTGGTTTGGCAGGAGGGCCACTGCCGGTGTGCTGACTCACGATGTAATCCTTCTTTAGTAGGTCCCTGACCCTCCTGCGCACATCATACCACCTGTTCTGGATGTCTTCCTTTGTGCGCAAACATGGTGATTGTGCATTCACCCTGTCGACGATCCTCTCCCACATCTTGGTTTTCTGCGACATGGGGGTCTGTTGGACCAATGTACCAAACAAGTGTGGCTCTACCCTGAGGATCTCATCTACCAGGACTTCCAATTGACTGTCTAGGAACTTATGATTCTTCTTTGGGGGCATGGTGATGGGTGGTGGTGGTGATTGATGCGTGTGTGTGTGCAAGTGAGGGTGTGTGTGTGTAGGTTTTGCTGGGTGTATGTGAGGGTGCTATTTGTTGAGGTGCTGATGCTGTGTGGCTTGTGTGATGGATGAGCTGTGGGTGTGTCTGTGGTTGCTGTGTGTTGGTGTTCTGTGCTGGCAGTCAGTTGAATTTGCAAAGGATCATGGTAGGGATTTGTGGCCTTTATATAGGTGTAGTTGGGGGTGTGTCCTTGTTCCCTGTTTTTTTCCCCCTGTATTTATTGACTTTGTAATTGCTTGTTTGGCCCTTTTTTTTGTATTTTCCCTTTGTATTTTTTGTGCATGTAGGAGACGTTCTTCTGCCCGAGTAGGACGCTGCAGTTGTCTCGTGCGAGCTTCTCCGAGTCGTTCACGCTGTGTTTCTGCTAGGTTTATTGTGCGACGTACGCGTCGGTCGCGGTGTACTGGGTTGTTTCGGCTGGGTTTTGTACGTGTGTCGGTCGTGCGGCTTTGTCTCCGTGCGACTCGGTCTGGTTTTCCACGCATTGCATCGTACTGCGCGGGTCGGAGATCGCGGGTACGTTTCGTTCGGGTTCATTCCTGGTGCATGTCGGTCGGTTCGATTCGCGTGGTTTCCCGGCCGGATAGCTTGTTTCCGTCCGGTTCGGTCATTTGGCTTGTGTTCCGTACGAGTCGGTCTTGATTCACATGCATTTCATCGTACTACCCAGGTTGGGCTGCGCAGGTACGTGTCGGTCGGACTTTATTCCCGTACCGAGTCGGTCGGTACGTTTTCCGGCCCGAATCGGAATCGGCCCCTATGTCTCTTACCTAAGTAACTTGCGCGCATAGGCTGCCGGAGGTCAAGTCTTTGTACTAATGGACTTGCATATCACAGTACATCTGAGGAGTACGCGACCACCTATGGGATTAGGCGTTGCTAGGCATGATGGGATTTCCGGACACATTGCAGCGCTCACCCATGTATCTTTTCACAGACCAGCCACACATTTTGTGTTGTATTTCGGTTCGTTAGAGTCAACACTTATGCACAAGCCGAGCGCTCCTTTATCCATGCACTTGTTTTATTATGTATTTGCTATACATCAACTTTACCATGAGATAGTGTGGACCTTCCCATGTATTCATGTATTTGTGTTATTTGATGTATCATTACTACTGTGGCTTGCATTTTACCACTCTAACATGGCCGCCAAAAGACAAAATACGATGTCCTTTGTTTATGTTGCTGATTTCACGTCTGGTGTTAAAAGACGTTTTACTTTTGTGCACGTAGTACACGTGATCAAGGCTGCGGATGTTGTGGTGGAATAAACCTGGTTGCAAGCTAACTTGGATTGTGGATTCTTGATCCTGAAAGCGCACGTATTTTGACTGTCTTGTGTGGATATATATATATATTTGCGCTGGCCAGAAGCGTAAAAGAGGCCCCGCTCTGCAAGTGGCTGGAGTGATGCTGGCAACAACTGTTCTTTTGTTTCCAAGGTATTGGAAGGACTCCGGCCCTCCTCGAGTGTGTGCCAAGCCATGGATTTCTGTCAGGTACAGCTCGTGATTCTACGAGGAGACAAGTTCATTGTAATTTTGTTTCACGATCCGGCAGGCACTTTTACAAGGGGCTGGAGCGTTAAAGGGGACCCGAGGAAGCCATAGGACATGCATACAAACAGGGACATTTCTTTTGGACACTTTGCGCCTTTGCCTATTAACAACTATTGCCTATATCGGGACCAGAATTACCACGCTTTCCCCACTCATTACTTACCTGGAAATGATACCTTCTGGGAACTGTAGTTTTAATTAGACTGCAGTTGTCATGTGACTATGTGCAAGCGTACTCCCACCAATGGGAGAGGGACATCATATTCAAATGCGCAAGTGTAACATCACCCTGGGAGCAGCGGCATCTGAGGAAGGCTACTGTAGCCGAAATGCATTATGCCCAATTGTCAATTAAAAGGTTTCCCAAGGTTTCCCCGAGTGGCCTCTGACTTATTTTGACTGGAGGAGTTTTTGCAAGGATTTATTTGCGCTGGCCAGAAGCGTAAAAGAGGCCCCGCTCTGCAAGTGGCTGGAGTGATGCTGGCAACAACTGTTCTTTTGTTTCCAAGGTATTGGAAGGACTCCGGCCCTCCTCGAGTGTGTGCCAAGCCATGGATTGCTGTCAGGTACAGCTCGTGATTCTACAAGGAGAGAAGTTCATTGTAATTTTGTTTCACGATCCGGCAGGCACTTTTACAAGGGGCTGGAGCATTAAAGGGGACCCGAGGAAGCCATAGGACATGCATACAAACAGGGACATTTCTTTTGGACACTTTGCGCCTTTGCCTATTAACAACTATTGCCTATATCGGGACCAGAATTACCACGCTTTCCCCACTCATTACTTACCTGGAAATGATACCTTCTGGGAACTGTAGTTTTAATTAGACTGCAGTTGTCATGTGACTATGTGCAAGCATACTCCCACCAATGGGAGAGGGACATCATATTCAAATGCGCAAGTGTAACATCACCCTGGGAGCAGCGGCATCTGAGGAAGGCTACTGTAGCCGAAATGCATTATGCCCAATTGTCCATTAAAAGGTTTCCCAAGGTTTCCCCGAGTGGCCTCTGACTTCTTTTGACTGGAGGAGTTTTTGCAAGGATTTATTTGCGCTGGCCAGAAGCGTAAAAGAGGCCCCGCTCTGCAAGTGGCTGGAGTGATGCTGGCAACAACTGTTCTTTTGTTTCAAGGTATTGGAAGGACTCCGGCCCTCCTCGAGTGTGTGCCAAGCCATGGATTGCTGTCAGGTACAGCTTGTGATTCTACGAGGAGACAAGTTCATTGTAATTTTGTTTCACGATCCGGCAGGCACTTTTACAAGGGGCTGGAGCGTTAAAGGGGACCCGAGGAAGCCATAGGACATGCATACAAACAGGGACATTTCTTTTGGACACTTTGCGCCTTTGCCTATTAACAACTATTGCCTATATCGGGACCAGAATTACCACGCTTTCCCCACTCATTACTTACCTGGAAATGATACCTTCTGGGAACTGTAGTTTTAATTATACTGCAGTTGTCATGTGACTATGTGCAAGCGTACTCCCACCAATGGGAGAGGGACATCATATTCAAATGCGCAAGTGTAACATCACCCTGGGAGCAGCGGCATCTGAGGAAGGCTACTGTAGCCGAAATGCATTATGCCCAATTGTCCATTAAAAGGTTTCCCAAGGTTTCCCGAGTGGCCTCTGACTTCTTTTGACTGGAGGAGTTTTTGCAAGGATATATATATATATATATATATATATATATATATATATATATATTCACTGAAAAAACCATAAGGTTTTAGGGACAGTTATAGTTAGTTGGACATTGCACTCGTACAAAACCCGTGAAATTCCCCCGTTATAGTTAGTTCAGGTAACTATAACTCGCGCCCCGCAATGCACTGCTGATGACGTCACATATTACATCACTCATGACATGGTCAGTGACATCACTGATGACATCACTGATGACATCTCAAATGACATCACTGATGACATCATCCAGTGACTGTGTGTTTCTGTAAAGTTTAAATATGTTTAATATATATAGGGAAAGGCGTATTGAAGAATGAGTGGGTGTAGAAGCGCCTGAATGGATGATTTAGTAGGTGCGTGACTGAGTCTATAAGTGAGTGATTAAACGTATCTTACTGGATGCATGGGTGAGTGACTAAACTGTGTGAATGTCTGTATCCGTCTGTCTGTTGTTGTGTAAGCAGCTGCATGGGTTTCTGACTAGCTAAATGAGTGTCTATATGGGTTATGGATTGGTTCTCTGAGTATCTGTATGGGTGCCTCAGTGTTTGTGTGGGTGGGGTGTGTGTGACTCTGTGCATAGATGTGTGAGTGGGTGATTCACTGGGTGCATGGTTTCAAGAGTGCGTCTGTGATGGACTGTATGGGTGGGTGAGTGTGTGTATGGGTGTGTTAGTGATTGAATGTATATCTCAGTGGTACATGTGTGAGTAACTACATATGTGAAAGCCAGTATATATGTGTGTTGGAGTATATAAATGGCTATAAGTGAGAGTGTGTGATTGTGAGAGTGGCTATATGGATGAGTGTGTGCTTGCATCAGTGATTGCATAGGAGCGTAAGAATGTGCTAGTATTTTTATGAGTAAGTGAGCTGGTGTGTATAACTGTATAGGTGAGTAAATTGGAGTGTGATTAATTATTTGCATGACTGACTAGGTGTGTGAGTACCTTTATGGATGAGTTGCGTTGTGTGAGTGTTTATATAGGTGTTTGAGTGCATATGATAGTCCTGTACTGAGTGACTGTAAGTATGAGTGACTGTACGGGTGAGTGAGTAGATGTGTGTGTAGACCTAAGAATCAGTGAGTGGGTATGTACTTATTGGTATTGGAGTGTGTATGGTTTTGAGAATGGCAGTCTGTAATTTAGAATGGGTGTATCAAAACTTATATTTGGGTGTGAGAAGATGCATTAAATTCTCACATGGATGATGTCATCAGTGATGTCATCAGTGATGTCATTTGAGATGTCATCAGTGATGTCATCAGTGATGTCACTGACCATGTCATGAGTGATGTAATATGTGACGTCATCAGCAGTGCATTGCGGGGCGCGAGTTATAGTTACCTGAACTAACTATAACGGGGAATTTCACGGGTTTTGTACGAGTGCAATGTCCAACTAACTATAACTGTCCCTAAAACCTTATGGTTTTTTCAGTGAATTTCTAAGGTTTTTTAAATGCTAATTTCTAACTATAACGTGCCTGAAACCTATGGTTTTTTCAGTGAATTTCAAAGGTTTTTTAAATGCTAATTCCTAACTATAACCTGTCTGAAACCTATGGTTTTTTCAGTGAATTTCAAAGGTTTTTTAAATGCTAATTCCTAACTATAACGTGTCTGAAACCTATGTTTTTTTCAGTGAATTTCAAAGGTTTTGTAAATGACAATTTTTAAATGTATTAATTGTTATATTTATTTTTTTGATACTGATTTACAACATTTTTTTAAACTATTTATTTTTAGATATTTTATTTTTTAAATTACATTGTAATTACATTATACATTACATTACAAAATATACTTTCTCAGAAGGAATTACTTTAGTTTAAATACTTTGCAAATAGGCAATAGACTTTTAAGTACAGTAGTTACAGTTGTTGCAATGGGCAACACAATTTCAAAAACAAAGCAACATTGAGCTCAATGTGAATTTCTAGTTAAATGCAATTAGTTACTTTATGGATTACTTTTTCTAACCACAGGACTGGATCCTAGATTCAGTCCTGGGACATCTCCTGTAAACAGTTGAGTAAAAGCGTTTTGGTTACAGTAGTGATTTTTAAGGAATATTATTGTATTTTAAAAGTTGACACTTAGAAACTTTTTCATATAGAATCACCAATGTTATCTTATGGGAGGAAATTCACTTAGCAGGTAAGTAGTGTTATCGTTACTTTTTCTTACTCAGTGGTGGATCCTGGATCCAGCACTGGTGCATCTCCTGTAAACAGTTGAAAGAATGCGTTTAAGTCACACATGGGATTTTTAAGGAATATTTGTAGTTTGTGAAAATCGACACTTTGAAACTTTTCTGCTGAAAACCAGACAATGGATTCCTATGGAAGGAAATTCAAGTTACTGTTAAGTACGGTTAGAATTACTTTTCAGGGTCAGTGCTGGGCTAAAAGATGCAGCACTGGGTTCTCTCCTGATAACAGGTGAGTAAATCGGAATTCGTATTTCGTCTGATTTTAGAGGAATATTTGTATGTTTCAAAAATCGACACTTAGAAACTTTTTCAGCAAAAAGCAGGCAATGATATCCTATGGAAGGAAATTCAAGTTACTGGTAAGTACGGTTAAAATTACTTTTCAGGATCAGTACTGGGCTGAAAGATGCAGCACTGAGGTCTCTCCTGATAACAGGTGAGTAAATCGGAATTCGTATTTCGGCTGATTTTAGAGGAATATTATAAAGTTCCAAAAGTCCACACTTAGAAGAATTTCCAAGTGAAACCAGTCAATGTTAGCCTATGGAAGGAAATTCAAGTTACTGGTAAGTACGGTTAAAATTACTTTTCAGGATCAGTACTGGGCTGAAAGATGCAGCACTGAGGTCTCTCCTGATAACAGGTGAGTAAATCGGAATTCGTATTTCGGCTGATTTTAGAGGAATATTTGTATGTTTCAAAAATCGACACAAACTTTTTCAGCAAAAAGCAGGCAATGATAACCTATGGAAGGAAATTCAAGTTACTGGTAAGTACGGTTAAAATTACTTTTCAGGATCAGTACTGGGCTGAAAGATGCAGCACTGAGGTCTCTCCTGATAACAGGTGAGTAAATCGGAATTCGTAGTTCAGCTGATTTTAGAGGAATATTTGCACAATGGTGAAGGAAGGGGGTGGGGCCTAAGGTGACATGTCTGCAAACACGCCCTGTGGCGCGTTTTAAGTTGGACAATTAATTCCTCCTCAATCCCGAGGGTCCCTAGGGGCCAACTAGCCCACCAGGTACCTCCAGTATGCGCCAGGGGGCTGCGTTGCAGAGAGGTGTTCAGAGGCCATGCCCCTTTTTACAACACTCTGCAACGCAGCTCCGTGGCGCTTACTGGAGGTACCTGGTGGGCTAGTTGGCCCCTAGGGACCCTCAGGATTGAAAAGGAATTTATTCCCCATCTTAAAACGCGCCACGGGGCCTGTTTGCACACATGTCACCTGAAGCCCCGCCCCCTCCCTTCACCACTGTGCAAACGCGCCCCGTGGCGCGTTTTAAGTTGGGGGATTAAGTCCCCTTGAATCCTGAGGGTCCCTGGAGTCCAACTAGCCCACCATATACCTCCAAAAGCGCCACAGAGCTGCGTTGCAGAGAGGTGTAAAAGGGGCGTGGCCTCTGTACACGTCTCTGCAACGCAGCCCCTGGCGCATACTGGAGGTTCCTGGTGGGCTAGTTGGCCCCCAGGGACCCCCAGTATTCAAGGGGAATTTGTTCCCCCTCTGCAAACGCGCCAGGGGCGCGTTTGCAGAGTACTGCAGGGAGGGGGCGGGGCCTCCGGCACGATGCCGGTCGTTTTTTTTTTTCTATTTTTTTTAATGGGAGGGGGCTGCGTGGCCCCCCTTCCCTTGCCCACTTTTGGCCCCGGGGACCCCATCCCCCGGGGCCTGACCATTTTATTTTATTTTTTTTAATTAAAAAAAAAAAAACGGGAAGGGGGCCGCGTGGCCCCCCTTCCCTGGGCCTGTATTGGCCCCGGGGACCCCATCCCCCGGGTCATGGCCTCGATTTTTTTATTTGGAGGGGGGCTGCGTGGCCCCCCTCCTCAGGCCATTAAAGGCCCCGGGGACCCCATCCCCCGGGGCCGGCCTTGCACTTTTTTTTAAAAAAAATTAATTTGGGGAGGGGGGCTGCGTGGCCCCCCTCCCTGGCCACTTATGGCCCCGGGGACCCCATCCCCCGGGGCCTGGCCTCTGGTTGGGGACTGTGGGGGGGTCCCCAATTCCCCCACAGTCCCAGCTGGCTCCCCGCGTCCCTTGGGAGCTGGCATTGCTTTTCCACATGGGGAGCTGCTAAGATGCAGCTCCCCATGTGGAAAAGCAATCAGCTTTGGATATTGGAAGCGAGAGCAGGTTTCCTGCTCTCTCTTCCAATATCCAAAGCAAGTTTGCAATGACAGGACGGGAGCCGCGAGGCTCCCGTCCTGTCATTGCAAACAGCAGTGTCCCGGGGGTAGGCACCCCGGGACACTGCAGGAGCCGGCCCTGGGGGTGGCGGTCCCCAGGGCCATCACTGGCTCCAGGAGGGGGGCCGCGCGGCCCCCTCCCCACATTTTCAAAGCCCCGGGAGGTGGTGGTCCCCGGGGCTTCGAGGGTCAAAACGGACCCCCATTTTTTATTTTTAGTGCCCCGGGGAGGTGGCGGTCCCGGGGCGTGTGGGGGGCTGGAGCCCCCACACAGGTTAAAAATAAAAAAACAGAAGCTCCCGGGGCAGCGGGAGGGCAAAGAGCCCTCCCGCACCATTTTGTGTTAAAGCCCCGGGGGATGGCGGTCCCCGGGGCTTGGGGGCCCTTAGAGGCCCCCATACATAAATTTAACCCCCCACCATGCCCCCGGGACTTGGCTCACCCGGGGCAAGTACTATCGAGCGCGGGAGACCGCGCTTCGATTTCTTTTTTTCGGCGGGATTCGCGCACCCTAAGCGCATCCCGCCGATTTTTTTTAAACAAAATGCTTTTTTCTGCCCAGGGGGTCCTTGTGAGACCCCTGAGCAGACCTAGGGGTCAGAGTGTTTCTACCCTGCCCCCTTTGTGCGTTTTGCGCACTTGTTTCTTTTTTTTTCTCGGCGGGATCCGCGCACCCTGAGCGCATCCTGCCGATTTAAAAAAATATATGCTTTTTCTGCCCAGGGGGTCCTTCTGGGACCCCTGAGCAGGCCTAGGGGGTCAGGGTGTTTCTACCCTGCCCCCTTTGTGCGTTTTGCGCACTTGTTTTTGTGCCTCGGTTCTACCGAGGGACAAAATGGCTGCCAACACTTCCTGGTTTGGAGTGTTGACAGCCAGCTGACAGCCAATTAGCATGCAGCTCGTGATCGGGACGGTGCGCGCAGGGTGCGCTGAGGGTACGCGGACCCTACTCGGCCATAGATATATATGTGACTTTACTTGTGAATTTCTCAGGAACTACTGAACGGATTTACACCATTTAAGCCAAAGGCACCAGTCTGAACCAAGGGCTACCTCTTTGCCAAATTTGGTGTAATTCCGTTCAGCAGTTCGGGCTGTAGCTACGACTAAAGGTTCCTATGGAAAAATGAATGGGGAAAACGCGTTTTGGGACCCCCTTTTTCTCGGCCCCCGCTTGACGAATCAACCCGAGACTTTCAGGGTAGGAGCGGAGCGGAGCGCCCCAACAAGTTGGAAACTTTCGCGAAGATTCGTCAACCGGCGCCAACGTTAATTCAAATAGAATGTCGCGGATTTCCTATGGATAATAGGTCCTAACTATAACTATCTACTGGCGACCGCCAGTAGATTATATATATATATATATTTATTTATTTATTTATTTATTTATTTATTTATTTATTAAATAATAACAACAAATAAATATCTAAATAAGAAAGAAAGGAAAACATCTAATTAAATATAACAAATTCAACTTCCCTAACTACCAAAAGGAAGATAAAATCATAAGTAATAGATTTATTTCAATTAATACATTAAAAACAAATAAAATAATAAGTGTCATAGCACAAACAAACTTTCACAAACACTTACCATACAATAAATAAAAAATGGTAAAAAATGATAAATTGCTAACAATAAACATAATTAATATATTACTTATAAATGTCCATTATTATTTAAAATATATATATATATATATATTTTCTTCTAAACAAACTCATTCAAAAAACATAAATCACACCATTTAAAAATATATGTGTAATACACAGATAAATATTACAATCCATATAAAAAGAAATTAAGCTTTAGCACAATTACATAATTATTAATAACTTAATTATTTTACATAATTAGTAATTAAGTAACAAATAATGTACAAAAATATATTAAATTAAATTACATTTAATTTTATGTAACTTCCCACCCTAAACCCCAACAGCCCATATCTAAATTATAACTAAAATAAATTAGTATTAAATAATCTACATAATCAAATAAAAACTTAATTAAAATTTAATAAGTAATAATACATTAATTATTATTTAATTAACTTCCCACTCTCTACACCTACAAACCCAGCAGCCCGCACTTAAAACATAACTAATATAAATCAGTATTAAACAATTTAAATAAGTAATAGCCAATTAAATAATTAACAAGTAATAATTAATTGTTAATTATTACTTAACTTCCCATCCTATACCCCTACAAACGCAGAAGCCCGCATCTAAAATATAACTAAAATATATCATTAGTAAACAATTTACATAATTAATAATCAAGTACATAATTATTTAACAATTAATAATTACTTTTTAATTACTTAATTAACTTTCTACCCTATCCCCCTACAAACTCAGCAACCCATTACAACACTATAAATTACTAATGATAAATAAAAAATTCTAACTCTAAAATTACAGACTATACTTCAAAAATGTATAACAATTATACAAACAATGGTAAACCATAAAATTAATATATAAACTAAAACACATTAAAATAATTTAAAAACTATATATTTTTAAACTATATTCCTGAAAATGATATTAAAAACAAAAATATCCTTTAAAAAGATCCTGCTTGCCCAAACAAAATGATATTCTTGACAACCATATCTTTGTATCATGATATTTTTGTATCAGAAGGGAAAGTAGGATGTTTTTAGGTTCAGGGACAGAACTGTTAAGCGATAGTAAGAGGTTTTAAAGGTTCAGGGAAGGCTTTCATTAAGGGGTATTGGGGGGAATTTAGGGTTCAGGGAAGGGTAGCATTAAAGGGTTACATTGATTTTAGGGTTTAGGGAAGGATTGCAATAAAGTTATGGTGTTTTTAGGGTTCAGGGAAGGGTATGTAAAGGAGTAGTAAGTGATAGTAGGGTTCAGGAAAGAGTCGCTTTAAGGGGTATGAAGCAGTAAGTAGGGTTCAGGGATTGGTAGCGTTAAGGGGTGGTTAAGGCTTTATAGTGCAGGGAAGAGTAGTATTAAGGGGTAGTACATGGTTTTAGAGTACATGGAAGGGTAGCATTAAGGGGCACTTCAAAGTTCAGGAATGGGAAGATTTAAGAAAAACTAAGACATTATTAGGGTACAGCTAGATAAATTAAAGAACACATGTAATAAAGGTGACTTTTAAAATTCAACACTTTTGGAATTGTCATTGGCAATAATGAAGGACTCTAGATTAATACCTCAACAATGTAAACTCAACATTAATGTAGTTGACATTTTAAAAGTCAACATTATTGCATATAACAGTTTGCCTAGCAATCCCTGACATTTTGTTTCCTTTGTGAGTCCAGTATTCAGAATATTTCCCCATTCTTCAGTGTCTCTGGAGTTTTGTGGAATTGCTGTTCTGCATGCTTACATTTGAAAAAGGTGGTTGTGAATTTCAGATCAAAATGGAAATGTAGTTTTGTTTTCTGGAGGTGGCTACACTTTGAGCAACTGGCAGGAACTTTGATGTAAATCTTTAATAAGAGTATTTTGGGGATGAAGTGCAGGTGCTGTCATTGGATTGTACAAGGACGAGTCACTGATCACGTTTGGATTTGATTTGGATGTGAATTCCACCATAAAGACTGTCTCCGGATCTTCCATAGTATGTGCTAGGTGTACTTTACTGTATAAGAGTGGTGAGAATTCCAGCTTAATGAGTGTGTTGAACATGCAGCAGTTGTAGGTCAGTGTCCATTGCCACGCCACTTGTTTCCACACTTTGAACTGGGCGCTTTTGTCCATCTGCAGTCGAATAAGAGTTACTTTCAAGATTTTCACCTGGCAGCCCCTGTGTTGATGTGTCAATGTAGAGGTAGGCATCAGTTGCCAATACTAGATATAGGGGTTATATCCATATATATTTCAGTGGTATTTGCATAATGTCCTTTATTGCGCTCCGTGTGTGTGAGTGTGCATTAATGATCAGTTCCCATGGAGTTTTGCATTCAGGTAATCTTTAGCAATATTGTTCAGTACCACAGTGTATGTGCACCGAGGCTGAGATTGCACCGTGCCTGGTGTTTCAGCATTCAAAACGTTTTAAAGAATTTGGCACCTGTGTTCCTGTCTAGAGCTCAGTCACTTAGAATGTGGTTGGAATGCTCCAAATAACAATGAGCTACTAGATTACAGCTACTTCTCACTACATCAAAGACCAATAAATCAACTCGAGTGGCTCCAAATCCTCATTTGCTTTGTTTTCATGACTAATTTACCACGTTTCATATTGAACTCATCACTGCATTGATTTAAGTCTACAAACCTGCATAGGACTTTCTCTTCAGACCTCATGATCTTAGTTGATATTGTCTAATTGTAGAACACAGCTTTGTTTTCACCTGTAACATTTAAAAAAATGTTCATTCAACATTTGAACTGGTGAAAGAAATCATAAAAACAGCGATCTTTGAATGTGTACTTCTGTGTAACGCAGAGCATGAAAAAGTTAAAGTGCTGCTGAGAAAGAGAGGGGTATGAGCAAGAGAAGGCACAGTATAAGGGAAGTTAAGTGTGTGAGAAGGGCAAGTAACTGGAGTTTTCAAGGGAAAGGCAGATTTTCAAAAGGTATGGTAATTTATGTTTGTGAGAGCACTATTTTATTAAGAGGTGAGGGTGTGAGAGTTAGAACATGAGTGAGGAGAGAATAAAAAGAGCAGCATACAGATGTGTTTTTTGTTTTCGTCATTTTGTCTTTACATGACTGTTCTGGACACATGCCTCTCCCTCCATCCCATTTCACAACATGAGTACGGAAGGTCTCTCTTTTGATATAGCAAGGGCCCAGCCTTTGAGATCAAAGGTTCATTAAGAAATGTGTATGTGAATGCCAGCAGTTGAATGCACAGGAAGTGACAGCAGTAAGGCCCGTGATTCCTGTGAGGCATCCCCCGACCCTACCAGAGAGCAAAGTAGTACATACCGGCTGGGGACGGGACAGTGTTGCTGCTGCGCTGTCAGTGAGGAAATGCGCAGGTTTGAGCATGGGGGTGACCTCTCTGCTGCACGCCATGGCCACATCCCTGATCAGATCTTTTGCAGCTGGGGACTGGCTCTGCCTCCTCACCATACATTAGATCTGGACCTCAAAGCCCGGGCTTGAAGACCGTGAGGCCCGGCTGCTTGTGCTACCCAAGTGTAAGTTGGCCAGGGTGCGTGTGATTCCCACCGACCACCTGTTAGACTAGGAGTATCACCCCCTCCTGGGAGCTGACTTTACTCATCTCGTCACAATGAAGACTCAGGCCCGAGACAGGTGCCAGTGCCGTGCCGTAGGACCCACTCCCCCACTCCACCGAGAGGGGCCTGGCTGCTCATGCTGTCTGCAGGCAAGCAGGCCAGGATGCACATATACCTCCTGGATTGGCCCTCAGGTCTGGGCCTGCACAAGCCCAGACCAAAATGGATCAATACACAATGGTGGCCTCGAGTGGAGGGGGCCCTTCCTGCTTTTCAGCAGCGCCGCACAGGATGCTTGAACTGTCCGACCTTGCTACCATTCTACAAGCCATTCAGGAGTCAAGGATAGTGCTGGAGACCAAAGTGGGCGAAGTGCAGGTTGATCTATCGCTTCTCCGCCAGGACCTCAGGAATGTTGCTGGCCGCATAACGGAAGCTGAACGACAGGTATCATCTGTGGAGGATGATGTGGTTGTCCCAAAGAGGCAGGTCTCCAATCTGCTTTCCTACATGACAGCCCTGGAAGAATGTGCTGAGGACACTGAGAACAGATCACATAGAAATAGCCTTCGGTTCATTGGGTTTCTGGAAGGCTCCGAAACCTCAGATACTGAAAAATTCCTAGACGGATGGCTGAGATCATGGGTCCATGAAGGTGCACTCTCGCCATGGTTTGTGGTAAATGGGCCCGCAAATCCCTTCCCCCATGGCTCCTCCCGGAGCATCGCCACACCAGTTTGATTGCCCAAATACTCAGTTTCCGGGACAGAGGCACCATCCTCTGAGAGGCCAGCAAACACACCAAACTTTGTTATCAAAACTCCAGCTTCATGATTTTTCCTGACTACACTAGGGCGGTCCAACAGTGCAGACAATCCTTCGATGAGGTCAAACAAAAACTCTGTGCTCTAAATCTTCAGCATATGCTTCTTTTTCCTGTGAAATTGAAGGCACTTTTTAACTAAAAAACGTACTTCTTTGAGGCACCCGAGCAGGCCTGGGAGTTGGAGGCGGAGAGAAGAAACCTGCATGTCATGGGTGTGATGGGAGGTACAGAGAAACGACTGTGTCGTGGCCCCACCTGCCACGACCCAAAGCCTCCTAGGAAGAGGCGCACAAGATCATGTAAGCACCCTACCCATGCCAGTAGCCGCCCGGGTACCTAGGGCTCGGTCTCAGACTACACAGTCACTGTAGAGACCTTAGATGGTGATCGAAGTTCTTGCACTGCAGACTCCCTTGGCCCCTGGGTCGCGATCCCTGTGGGCCACCCGGAATGATCTCTCTAGACGTGAAGGGGCTGGGGCTCAGTGAAGGAGCAGGGTCTACTGAGTACTACACTGAGAAATTATACCTAATAACTGGCAAGGAATCCTGCAATGGTGGAGGTCCCCATCACATATCTACATTTTTGTTTGTTTTTCTATGGTTTGTGTCAGGGCTGAGTTTTGGGCAACAGATGCTTTGAGGGTTAAATGTATGGGGTGGGGGAGTTGGGAGGATAAGGGAAGTTGTTTGTTGGGACAAGTTTTACTGCACTACACCTAGGCAACAGGAACTGTACTCAGATCCACTGCAGCACCACATACACCATTTTTAACAGAGACCACCATCACCTCCAATCTCACCTCTCCCTACATGCCAAGATTGTAGCTCACCCACCGCCACAATTATGATCCACATGACAAACTTTAAGCTAACATCCTCCAAATGGAATGGCCTGCTGGACCACATTAAGCGCTCTGCCATCTTGCGCTACGGCAAGCGTTTCCAGCCTGCAGTTCTCATGCTGCAGGAGACCCATTTGATTCGCGATCACTGTCCTTTTCTCAGAAGGTTTGGTTATGACAGAATATACCACTCCGAATTCATACGGGGGTCCCAAGGAGTGGCTATCCTGCTACACAGAGGCTTCCCTCTGACGGTCACCAAACGCCACGCAGATCCTGATGGTAGATACACTGGGATGGAAGGCTCCCTTGAAGGCAAGCAGTATAAATTTGTATCAGTGTATGTAACCAGTTATAAGCCCACCTCCATGTTGACCTCTATTACCACTGTCCTCTCTGGTCTGCCACTGGATACCACCATCATAAGAGGTGATTTTAATGCAGTATTTAACCCGGAGGTTAACTCGACTGGATTCTTCACCTGGGACGTCCCTCACGCACCCAACAACTTGCAGCTTGGGTCAATGTGCTTGGGCTCTGTGATGCATGCAGGATTGCAATCGGACCTATATGTACACCTCAGCTGCCTACAAAACAGAGTCATACATAGAAGATCTTCTCCTCCTTCCAACCAAAGACCTCATACAGGTGGCTGGAATTGACATCCTCCCTCTGGGAATATCTGATCATGCCCCTCTCACAATAAGCATAGGACCCGCAGAACCCACCACGAGGCCCATGTGGCACCTCAGTGCATGGAATCTCACTGATCACAATGCACAGAATACCTAGAGTCCAAACTCCACTCCTACTTTGTAACCAAACAGGGTACACTGGACATAGCACGAATACTCTGGGTGGCCAGTAAACCCATAATAGAAGATTGGCGAAAGGATTTATGCTGGACAACAAAACGGAGGAACTGGAGCAAGTTACTGCACTTGAGCCCCAAATCAGCTCCCTTTAGCATCAAGCCCAAGGTCAGCCCTCCCCTGAATTTGCCCGTCATTTAGAAGTGTCCAGAGCCTTATTGCATCAAATCTTGTTAGAGGAGGCCAGACAATGCTGGAGAGCGACAATGAGATGGGTATATAAGCACAGAGATAAATCCGGGAAGCTCCTTTTCTGGCTGGCCACCCGAGAGGTTGCTTTCAGAATTGTACCCCAGATCATGGATGTGGAAGATCGTCTACAGATGCATACTCCCAACATATTGCATGTGTTCACCAAATTCTACCAAGACTTTATGCCCATAGATTGTGACCCCCGAAAGAATTGGCACATCCACTATGGCCGATATTCTGCTGCACTCGATTCCCACCTCTCTGGCCTGGGATCTAGGGTGACCAACTGGCATGGGTGCAAATTCAGGACAGTGAGTTCACAAATTCAGGACAAAGGGTCAAATTTCAGGACATAAATTCAGGACAGAAGGTCAGCATTCAGGACAAAAATTCAGGACAAAGGGTACGTTTTGCATACACATCAGAGGCAGTCGCGCAATAGTGCATAAGTAAATAGACAACCAACACAAGCACAAGTCAAAATAAGTTTATATTAGGTTGAGAGAACCTTGCACTCACTGCATCTGTTGTGTATGCGAGTGAAACTTGAACACCTGCGTTTGCATATAAAAAAATAAATAAAAAAAGTGTATAAAAAGATCAAAGCTGAAGGCTTCTCAGATCTTACATGCCCCCTCTCCCCCACTGAAAAAAAACACCCGATCCGAAATGCTGTCACTGGGCAGAGAGGCCCATTATCATTCTGTATGTGATAATTAGGCCAACATACAGAATGATAATGGGCCTGATAGCAGTCTGTGCCAGGTCGGGGAGGGGCTGCTGCAGGCCACAATTCACAGCAGGAGCGTGAGCTGGCCCCTGCAGTGAGAGTTACAGGCTGCTTGCTGGGGGCAGCTCACGCCAATGTCTGAAATTATGGACAAAAGGCGTCCGTGGAAGAAACCCTTACGGACAACGGACAAGAGGCCCAAATTACAGGCAGTCCGTGAAATTTACGGACGTTTGGTCACCCTACTGGGATCTCGACCAACCAATTACCGCTGATTAAATAAATACCTCGCTATCTGATATGACGGCTAGTAAAACACCCATCCCAACTGATTCTCCATGGAATACTACCAGAAATTACAAACCGAAATGACCCCTCACTTGCTTGCAGTCTATGTGGAGGCAGCTACTAATGGGAACTCCCCCCCCCCCCTCCCAGCCTCAATGTGGCCTCGATTGTGGTTATCCCTAAATCTGGCCATCCCTCATGTCTGTGTGCCTCCTATAGTCCCATTTCCCTGATTAACTCTGATATTAAGATATCTGCCAAAATCCCAGCTAACCACTTAAAACATACCCTACCTTACTTGATCCATTGAGACCAGTGTGGTTAAATGCCATACTGTAGCACCAGGAATTGCATCCAGAGGGTCCAAGTAGGCATTTCTCAAGCATCCAAGCTCCAGCACCTGGTCACTCTACTCCTAGTAAACTTTGAGAAAGCCTTTGTTATGGTTACTGATCCTTTTTACCCAGCATCCTGGACCATGCAGGACTGGGTTCTCACCTTCATAAACCTATTAAGATCCTATACTGCAGTCATCAGCACAAATCCAAATCAATGGGTCCCTCTGGGCTCCGTTTCTCGTACATTGAAGCACTCATCAGGGGTGTCCCCGCTTGCCCCTGCTATTCGTTCTAGTGATCGAACCTTTGCAAGAACCATATGCTGTGACACATAGCTACACGGATAGTCCTGGGACGCCAAGCCTGAGGAGATAATCGCGCAATACGCAATGTTCTGCTGTTCCTCACTGACCCAAAAACGTTGGGCCCTCAGTGTCTGACCCTGGTTGGCCTGTATGAGGAGGCCTGTGGACTCTGAATGAACAAATCTAAATCCCTGCTGGTCCCAATAAGCTGTGACGCAAGTGTCTACTCCTGGCAATCCGATATCCCAATACGCCGCTTAGACTTCAAATACCTGGAGATCCATATCTCTTCGCTTCCAGAGCTCATAAGCCATCTTAACTGGGTACCCCTAGTGACCACTATAAAAAGGACCTCCAGAAGTGGATGCATCTTCTGCTCTATGTTTTGGGGCATGTATCCCTTATCAAGATGATGATACTGCTCTGCTGCTTATATACATTTCAAAACTTCCCACTCCCGATCTCGAATCAGTGGTTTCAAAACCTCAACTCCACCATTCGTTCTTTTCTGTGGTTGGGTTGTCGTGCATGTATCGCATTTGCCAACTATCGGAAACCCCGTATGATGGAGGCCTGGGGATGGAAGATCTTCACTGTTGTTATAGAGCCTAACAGCTGATCATTATTAAAGACTGACTCAGCTGTGGATGTGATGGCCCAGCCTATTGCAGAGAATTAGCCCTGCTGGGCCAAGTCAACATAATGGCCATATTACATGGCACGCCACTCCCACAGTCTCTCCCAGAAATTACCCGGGTGGTCTCCCTGTGCTGGAGATCTTCACTCCGACTAACCGGTTGGGACTGTAAACTGACGCTACTGACTCCACTGTGGAGGGGCAAGTGGTTGCACCATACAGTGGCACTGGAGGGTTTAAAAATGGGACAACATAGGCATCATGGTCCTCAGGGATGTATGGGCAGGGGGCCATATGCAGACGTTTCAGGAGAACGCTATCAACTCGCCCTGACCCAATTTCATAAATATCTGCTATTATGCAATGCCCTTACAGCCAACATCCCTCAGACACTGATATTCCTGAGTTCAGCCCCCTCAAGGCCAAATTATTGATGGAAAAGATTACCCGGGGCGCTATCTCCTAGGTTTACCATTCTCTAATCATTAATGCCCCAAGTCAGTTCAACACACTGAGACAGAGGTGGGAGGCGTGGGTCGGGGAAATGGATGACACAGAATGGAGGGAAGCTAAGATGGCCCCCTGAGTGTTGGCCATCTCCACGCGTTTTCGACTGATCTAGCTAAACTACCTTCACTTGACTTACATGACCCTTATGCAACTACATTGAGCTGGTAGAATCCCCCAGGCCACCTGTTTTGTGCCCAACACAGACTTTTACCATGTGGTTTGGTGCTCCCCTGTGATGGTTCGCTACTGGCAGAGGATAACACAACAACTCTCCTTGGTGCTTGACCAACCCCTGGATCTTACCCCCAGAGTGGCCCTACTGGGCTTACTAGATGATCTTGGTGGCCCACTGGCAGAGTGGACGTTCATTGGGGTTGCCTCGATGGTTGCCAAGCGTGATATCGTCCTGAGATGGAATTCTTCACATGCCCCCTCATTGGCGAAGTGGAGGATGGGATCGGACTAGTGTGCCCTACAGGAAAAACCTATTTATATCACACAAGGCAGAAGTATGGGAAGATATGGAGGATATGGTGGGAGTACTATGGTTTGGATCTGTAAAATCTGAATTGTATCTATTTGTAATGTGGTACTACCGGTGACAATGGTGCTATGTCTGATGTGTGTTGCTGTTTCGAAAACAATAAAGTTTGTTTATAAAAAGGAAGAACATAAATTTCCATACAAGGCAAATAACCTAGCCCAAACTAAGGAACCCATAAAAAGGAGAGTGTACAACCAGTGAACAGTCGTACTCTCAGATACGTCCCACTTAAAATGTGGAACCCATTGATGAAGCATACCACACTAGGTAGGTTTGAGCTCATCATCCTAGATGAATACATGAATGTATGTTAAATCCATTAGAGGTTCAACTGTTTCTTCCTGGAGTGCTGTACTTCTTATATGTTTATATCTGTTTACAGAAAATGAACAACAGTCTTTACTCACTCTCACTCCTTCTTTAGTGTGTTCGCTGCCTCTTTTGCATGTGTTAGAGAACCAAGTGATGTTCCTTCTGGCGCACACACCTGTTTTTTACTTATTCTTTGTTTTAGGGAAGGTTGTGCTGCTGTGCTCTATGTTGTACCTTTGTTGTATTTTGAAGCTCAGTATAAATATTTCCCTACACAAAAAAAATTAATTGATTCCCATTGCCAATGCTTGTATTGATGGATGATGTGGATGACAGAGAGAACCCTTGCAAAATATGTTAGCAGAGTTTATTTTTAGCTTAGCATGTGAAACAAGCAATTTTTTGAATTGACTAGATGATTCTGTAAACTTTTCAAACATAGCTGACAAGTGGCTCTTTGTCACGTTTAACACCGTAAGTCAATTTTTGCATTTTAACCAACTGCACTTTACATGCTGAGGTTCTGAGCACACAAAACAAACTACAAGCCCCACAATGCAACATGCTGTCATAGTGCCACCTGGCAGACTTGTGAAATGCAAAATAAAATTTAGTTCTGACTTCCTGCTTTTTTGCTGTCACGCCCTTATGTGTGACTGTCCGTGTTTGAACCATCCACAAGAGCTTTTTGGTTTCACCATTGGTACATTTGTCGTTCATCCTGCTCTAAATGCAGCACTGCATCTAAGACAACAGAGTCAAGTTCAAACAACATTCCTAACAGCAGGAAAATCTTCGCCATTATCAAAGATTTCATTACACCTCCTACTTCCTCCAGCAACGTCACACCCACATCAGAGTCTCCTCCTTGCTTCTGGAATTGAACTGAACTGGACTGCACCTGTTGATCCTTGGGCTGGCAAAGAGACGACTGTGCCTGTGGTGCCCTACTCGAGCAAAAGTCCTTGTCTGACTTATTTTTACAGCTCCAGGACCACAAAAGCCGAAGAACTCTGCCTTAGTGAGTTGGTGGCCACAATCGCTTGACCACCACTGACTGATGAAGTGCAGCGTGGGAAACTGATTCTCAACACTCAAAAGTTGCACCCGGGTCTGCTGGACCCAGGAGAGTCATCCAGTGCATTTTGGTTGCCCAAGATGGACACTAGCCTCAGGTAAAGAGAACATCTGGTTTTCACTGTAACCCGGGACCAGTAGACCAGTGGCAACTTGTTTTTGGCTGGACTTCAATCCAGCCAAATTGGATTTGACTGGATTGAAGGACATCAACCCCTGTGGCTAAAGTCACCCACCATGTTCGTGGACCGAGGGGTGGCCCCAGGAAGATCCCCATCACCAGCTCAGAATCCTCTGCATCCGTGAGCATCTTCAGCATCCTGTATCCCTTGCATCAGGACTATTCCATTAAAGTCAATAGCGGGCCTCCCATAGTGCCTGGATCTGAACTGGAGACTGTTTTGACTGCAAGATAACTGTCCTGTCAAGCCTCATTGGCCCCCTGTGACTTGCTCCCTGGTGGAGTTGGTCACCAAAAGTGGGCTGGAGTAACCAAACACAACTTTACAAACGTTTTAAAAAGTTTTCCAAGTAACCGCTAACTGCTGTAGTTACCAATGCTTGTTTACGTGATTTATTATTTGCTTAAAAATGTATATCCCTGGAACCCTCTGGTGGATTTTGTTCACTTTGGTTTAAAAAAATGTATAAAAATAAGAGCTGTTTTTTTTAATTGGTGGTGGATTTCCTTTGTGTTGTATTTCTTTCTTAATCAGCTGCTACCTGCTTTGCACTTGTTCCTTTGACAAAGCCTGACTGCTCGAAGCCACAGCTAGCCAGGGTTGAGCTAAGGTCTTACAAATGAACCTGACTGGCCAAAAGACGGTTTGTGAGTTTATTACATGGTAAGGTCACACAACCTCTCCGTAGAATAAACTGCTTTCCTCACAGGGTGCATCCACATTTGATCGCCAATGCTTTCTTTTCAATATGGTTGTAATGCTGTTCTGTGTTCATGAGAACTCTACTCGCAAATGCAACTGGTTTCAATTGGTCATGTTTGGTGTGTTGAATTAACACAGCTCCTAGCCCGAGGAAGCTGGCATCAACTATGACCTCAGAGTCATGAGCGAGATTTAAATATGTCATTGTCATGTCTTGCATAAGGGCATCTTTTATACTTTGGGAGGCATCATTTTTGCGCTGCCAGGGCATTGAAGTTTTGGTGAGTTCTTGCAGCAGTTCTGCCAGTGTGGCTAAGTTAGGAATGAACCAGCAGCAGTATATTGCAAGTCATGAGGGGACTGAGGGGTGTAGCATCTTTGATGTCTGCCCCTTTTGTTGGGTTATCACAAATGCCATCACCAGAGAAAATGTACGTGTAGAATTTAACTTACTTTTGGAGGAACCTGCATTTCAATTTGTTTAGAGTAAATTCCATGTCGCTGATCCTCTGGAGAGCCGCACATAGATGTTCCTGACAAGTCGTAATGGTGGGGGCATAGATCAGGATGTCATTGCTAATGTTTGTGACACTTTCCAACCCTGTGTGCACCTCTTGTATCTCATTTTGACAAACTTCCATTGCTGATGAGATGACAAAATTTAGGCTGCGGTTTTGCCGGAGTCCCACATGGGTTAAAAAGGTGATTATGTAGCAACAGTCTTCCTTGAGCTCCAACTGATGGTAGCAATAATTTCAATCAAGTTTTGAAAACCAAAGGGCCCCATTTAAGTCATTGATGACGTAATCTATTGTGGGAGTGATGTGACGTTCCTTTTTGATCACTTTGTTGGGAATGCAGATTCGGATACAGCCTGGCTGTTTGGACTTGTTGGCTATAACCACTGGCGAGGACCACGGAGTAGGACAGGCAACTTCCTCGAGGACTCCGGGGTCCTTGAGTATCTGCAACTCCTCCTTGACTGCTGGACAGAGGTGAAACGGTATCCGCTGATGCTTAACGGCCACTGGTTTTATTGTAGTGTCAATGGAAGAGACACAGGAGGCGTCTTTAGTTTCCCCATCCTGTAGAAGAGAGGTTGAAATTTCATGAGTGTTTCTTCCACACTCCTAGAATGTATGGCTGATGCAAACTGGATAAGTTGAAGGTTCTCAGCTGTAGTGCAGCTGGGAAGGGTCTTGATTTCCTCCAGTGGCAATGCAAAACTTTTCAGTGCATGAAAACTCTGCATGTGCCACAGAGCATTCAAACTTACCTTCTGTAAGAGCAGCCCCTGTGATGGCAAGTCCTCCTTGGCATTGCACCTTTCCCGCATGATCTGGTTGCTGGCTTCTTACTCTGCAGACCCTGGTGAAGTGAATGAGATGTTGACAGTTGGAGCGTGCTTTTTCCTTAGATGAGGAATCCTGGATCAGGTGGGGTGAGAACACCAAGTGTCTACAATGGTTGTTTGGTGGTGTGCTTGTGAGCTTTGGACCCAGTGGTGCTTTAGGTTTTCAGCCCGTCGGTGGCTGGAAATGGCTTCAGTTTTGATGCGTCATGACTTGCATGCCTCAGGATTGGTCGGAGGTGTACTGAATGTGAGTTTCACCTTCCCAGCCTGGTCGTTGGACAGTTCTTGTGACCTGGTGAGCATGAGAATTTCGTGTAAGGACATGCCAGTTTTCGAAAGGAAGTGGTGCTTGAGGGCAGCAGATCTGCATCCTTTTATCAGCTGTGCCCTCACTTCCTTTTGGGGGTCGTCATCAGTACACGTACTTGCTGATTTGCGCAGTCTGGCATTTAACACACCAATTTATTCTTCTTCACATTGGTGGCCCTTACAGAGTTTGAAACTTTCAAAATCAGGATTCATTTGTGGGTCGAAGTATTGGTTAAGTTCTGACTTGTATGAAAAAACTCTGGCGAACTGCCTGAGTGAACAGTGTGCACTACTGAAGGTAATTTTTTCAACTCTTCTATCTTAATGTCGACAGCATTAATATAATTTCAACATGATTGATTCAAAAACAATTCGTAGTCATAATCAGGTATCCATAGATAATTCATTGATTCATAACAATGACATGTTGTCAAATGATATACAGTTCAAATCAATTGATGAAACTTATACATGATACATAAACGTAAACATCATGAACAATTTTCAAAAATCTTTTAGATTCCACTTAATTGCGTGATGCCTTATGCATTTTGGGACAAAATTGTCCCTTCTTCAGGGGCCACTGTAAAATAAACAAAAGCCACTAGTTAAATAAGTTCATAAACCACTAGGTCTGGCTACCTTAGTAAATGACACCTCTCCTTGGGTGAATCATGCCGACTTACTAGGTGAAAGCCCCAGTACAGAATAAAAAAAAATCCCAAAATTGTGAATGATAGAGAGCATGAGTGACCAACTCCGCTGGAGATCCAAGGAGAGGAGAACAATGTCACAACGAGAGTAAAATTAGATACAACAGCCCGACAAATATAGACCATAAAGTGTGATTGAAAGCCATAATTCATGCCAAGACACAGTGCATAAATCTACGAAGTATATGGGTGAAAGTCCCTAATGGATTACTTACTGTCACACAAGGACAGCGTCAAAGATGGTCAAAGAGACTGTGTGGTTACGTCTGTAGAATACGAGATACTAGCAGGAGACCTATAAACAATGCAACAACTTAGGATGAAGGTGAAACTAAACATGAAAGCACAATGATGTACAAGAATATGCTACCGGAACACAGCTTACCGAAACAGGAGCGGCTCAGCCAGTAAACACCATGAGTATCCAATGACGTCAGGACGCTGCCTGACGGTCCAAAGCAAGTAAACGGGACCTTGTAAAGAAAAGTAACCAAACATCAGCGTATGATCCCGCCTAAAGACCATAAATAAAAGCTGTAAAACACTATTCTGACACGGAGCGGCTTACCGAAACTAAAAATGGCTCGGGCGTATATGGGGCGTCAGCACAGGATCGTAGAGACGCTGCCTGATGCTGTGCGAGATTTGAACAGTGCCGGTAATTGAGATGACGCGCCAACACGTGGTGCGATCTCCGCCTTCGTTGAGTATCCGTGAAGTGTGTGCGATTACATGGCGGCCATATTGGAAAAGATACTTGCCGGATGCAGCATCACAGTACACGTACGACGTACAAAGACTGAACCCAACGAAAAAAATTCAACACCAATATAGTATAGTGCCTGATACAAGCACAAAAGACACGACGTTCTCGGCCAATATAACAACTAAATACTACAACACGGTGCCTCCCCTTGGAGGCCCTGCAAATAAAAGATGCTGGCAATGATCAACCCAATTAGAAGTGTCATCAGAATGAACGATAGAGCTATAATGGTGTATCATGCCAAGTGAATAATAATGACATAAACATGATCCTTGCGGTGATCCACCTGATATAAGTTGTCATGCAATTGCTCAAGTTTGAACATCCCTCACTCATAGTACATTATGGGGAGTTACATACATGATACCAACCATAACATGATTATTACAGTTACATAAACAATAACAAAAAACCTTTCTCTGTGTGCCTTGCTATTATCAAGACATCTTTCACATATTGAAAACCATATCAACGACCCTGAGAGTGAATATTGTATCTATTGCTGTATCTGAAATGTATGACTGAAGATGAAGGATATCAATCTGCATATTTATAAGAAAAGGTATTATAAAAAACAGCTGAGGTCTAATTTGTTGTTAAGGCCTAACGGTGTCATTGTATTAAATTTCTTAATCCAAAATACTTCTTTCTGGGACAGTAATTTGCTTGGGTCTGTACCCTCTTTTGGTTGCACATGTTCTAGGATCAAGAAACTGACTTGAGCTATATTGTCGCATTGCTCCAACCAATGCACCACCAGATTGGAGTTTGTGTTTTTAGTTTGAATCATGCTTTTGTGTTCTCCAATCCTTATTTTAATTTTTCTCTCAGTTTTGCCTATATAAAGGAGTCCGCATGGGCACTTTATGCAATAAATAACATGAGTGGTATTGCAATCTGATGAATGTTTCAAGATGAATTTCTCTCCAGTTCTCCTGGTGCATCATGAAATTTTGCTGCATGACATTGTTACAGTGAATGCAATTACTACATTTTTTCATTCCAACGTAATTGGAAATGCACTTTTGTTTTTGCGCTGATAATAACTCCTTCAAGTTGCGACTTCGGGTATAGGCAAAGAGCGGTGGTTCAATAAATGAATTGCCAAAGTCGGGTTCGTGTTGCAGTAGTTCCCATCTTTTCTTTACCACCTTTTTAATGCTTCTGGATCTTGTGGAGAATTTAGATACAAAAACTATGCGGTTTAACACTGGTTTCTGTTTGGTAATCAGTAGGTCGCTGCGATTCATGTTTTGTACACGACTTTCTGCTTTTTGAATAATTTCTAGAGGGTACCCTCGTTCTAAAAATCTCTGTTTGATTCGGTTTGTATCTCGATCACATTTTTCTGTTGTTGAAGCAATTCTTTTCATGCGTAGCATTTGAGAATATGGTAAATTTTCAATGAGATGCGGTGAGTGAAAGCTTTGAAATAACAGAGTGTTGTTGCGATCTGTGGGTTTAACAAATACACTGGTGTGGATACCTTGATCTTTTTTCTCCACCATCACATCCAAAAACGGTAATTGAGTGTGGCTGATGTTGTGTGTAAATTGAATGCGATGATTTTTGGTGTTGAGCAACCGAATATTGTTTTTCAAAGACTCTTCTGTATGTGACCAAATTAAAAAAATGTCGTCAATGAATCGACAATAGATCACAAGATGTTCACTCCATGTGGGGTCTTCGTAAATGTGTTCTTGTTCAAAGGCAGCCATAAAAATGTTAGCATACGTGGGAGCCCCCTCAAACCCCATGGAGGTACGGGCAGCCCACAAATACGGTGTAGCACACAATGGCAGTCAAACTTGAAAAAACCACAGTTAATCACACTCTCATTTCCAGTATATATTTGTGTGGTGTGCATCGCTAGCAATTGTTTTAAGTTCTGACTTGTGCCTGATGAGCTTGGCACCTGCTGTGTCTTGTCTTGGTTGATCGCAACGTTTTCAAGAGCAGTTGTCACTATACGTCGTAGGGGAAAAGGGAGCCCTCTCGTTCAGCATGGTGAGGGTGCAGGTAGGCCCGCAATTTTGTTATTGTTGAAGGTGGTACAGTGGCAACAACGTGCTTGCTATCGCAAAAGGAGTTGGTCATGCATGTGATAGTACAAGTTCAAGGTACGCCAGTGCGTATGATTTTTCGAGCTCCCTCGGGGAGAGATGATGCAGTGTGCAGAACCACAGTGCCCATGTGGACCTTGGCAAATAGACGAGGTGACACCTGGGCTTTGCTATAGATATTGTGGACCCATGCTCTAGCATCTACTGTCCAAACATGGATGAATGTCATTGTAAACTTCACTACTCCCATAGTGTGGTATGTAAAAGATCAGCGATGTCTGGTACAGGCAGGAATGAGGGCTGAACGCCAATGACGATGCAGGCCAGAGGTCCGATTCTGTAAGTTCCACATGGTGTGCTCAGGCGGTAGTCAGGAGTGTGTGCCCTGGCTGTACAGACACCAGTGTGGCAGAGTCCTGTGTCAAGCTAGCAGGGAGTGCCAACAATGAAGAGAGGCGTGCTAACGCTCATCGCCAATATGGTGAGGATCCCCCATGGCAAAAGGGAGGCCTTCCAAAGAATGACACACACAAACTTTGGTTCTGGGGAGTGACTGCAAAGCTGTAGAAGCACGACCCCAGTCACTTCTTTATTAATCCCGCAGTACCAAATCCCTAGATGTCATCCTGGACAAAAGTATTAACCTCCAATACCAAATCAACACCATGGCCAAGAATGCAGGCTTCCAACTGCCCCTTCTCTGGGAGATCCGATGTTACATTCCTGAGCAAGACTTCAAAACTCTTGTCCAGTCTTTGGTACTCTCCAGACTGGAGTAATGTAATTACTTCCTTGCAGGCCTCCCAAGAACCACCTATCTTCTTTAAAATCCATCTTCCACTCGGCTGCGAGTTTTATCTATGGGACTGAAAGAAATTACCATATCACACCTATGCTGATAACTCTTTGCTGGCTTCCTATTCAAGCTAGGACTGTATTCAAGACTGCTTGTATCACCCAGTTTGGGCTGGATTGTTCCCATGAGGGACAGGGTCAAGACGGATTTGCACATGACTGGGTCCAAACTGGGGTGCAGTGGCGTGGTGGGGAGAAAAATGATGGGTTAAACCAAGATTTGTTGACTGGGGGTGAATGTATGCAGTGTTCAGCATTCCATTCATCTACTATTCTTTTTGCTTTTGTCGCAGTAAATGGGAAGGGTATGCCCAGACGTGGGTCCAGTGCTCACTGCGCCACTAGATTCAAGCTAGCCTGGCTGACGGGGGTGATACCCTGAAACCGGTCCAAGGATGCTTGTTTCTGGTCCAGGGAGGACCTGGCTTGGCAGTTCGGGCTGGACTGTTTCCATAAGGAGCTGGGTCAAGACTGATTTGCATATGGCTGGATCCAAACTGGGGTGGCGTGGTGGGCAACAAAATGATGGATTAAACCCAGATCTCTTGACTGGGGGTGAATGTATGCATTGTTCAGCATTCCGTTCATCATCTGTTCTTTTTGCTTGTATCACCCATAAAGCTATTCACACTTCTTTTTGCTACCAGCAAACAAACTCAAGATATCAGGTGGCTCTAGACCTTCATAAAATGCTGAAAATCTGCTGCTGAAACCTCCAACTTTCAAAAGGGAAAGACCTATGGCGTAATGTTTCTCAGGTAATGCGACTAGAATTTAAAACTCACTACCTCCAAACCTTCGCACCACCACCTCTTTCTGGATCTTCAAAACGGACCTTAAAACTCTTCTCTTCCAAAGATGTTTTTCTCAATAACACTCCTCGCCAAGCTCCCTACCAAGCATACGCCCCTCACATATAATGGCATGACCCTGAACATTACATGACACTCTTGAGAGCTACAACGACCTTTCTGATTTAACTCTGTAAATATGTATTTGTGTAACCTTAATCACTTTAACTTTTCTAAATATGTAATCTTTTCACTTAATGTGCTGGGACATTAACTTGTATGAACATTAAGATCAGGTTACATTTTTTTACGCAGACTAATGGGGTGAGCTTTTTCCAATTGTGGTTAATGGTGGTGGTGTTTTTGTTAGGATCAAGAATGACGGTTTAAATACCAGGAAAAAACCATTTACAATGTTTTACTTTTCCAAAATACATGGGACAATTCTAATGTTGTTCCTAGGATCCTTTGGAGTTGTTGTGTGCTCTCTCGTGACGATCTGGGGCAATTTTAATTGTGAAAAAAGAAAATGTGGGGCAGTGTTGTGTGATTTCAAAAACAGTTTTTAAGAACATTTGAAAAGTATAAAGTTTACAATGGCTTGCCTCATGCATTTCATCCACAGGGATTGTAAAGGAAAGTTGTGCTAAAAATGCAAAATTAATCTAGTTAAAGTTACACATGCAACTTTGAGGTGCAATTTATATTGAACTGACACAACATTAAAATGTGCAGTTTTCAAGTATGTAGCTATACATATTAGTATTAGGCCTCAAAATCTTTACACAAGCTTCATTTTACCAGCAACTAAAGCAAATACACTGAGACGTGTACAAAATGCTTAAATTACCTTATCCTGACACAGAGGCGCAACTAGAGGCAAATTTTGGTGGGGGCTACTAAAAACTTCGGGGGGGGCTAATTCTTCCAGCAATAGGCAGAGTGGAGATGCAGGGGCTCTAAGAAGGGGTAAAAAACCCTCCCAGCAGACCCGGAAGCAAGAAAACCCCTTGGTTCACCAACGAACTCAAGGAATCCAAGAAGAACTGCCGCACACTCGAGAAAGCCTGGCGACTCGACCAGACCACAGACAACAGGACCGCCCTCAAGCACGCCACCCGCAAACACCACCAGCTGATCCGTGCCACCAAGAAGTCGGCACTCAAAGAACGACTGGACAACAACGCCCACGACAGCAAGGAACTTTTCAGCATCGTCAAAGAGTTCTCCAACCCCAGCGCCGGAAACAACGACATCACCCCTCGCAAGACCTCTGCAACTCACTCGCCGCGTTCTTCCACCGCAAGATCACCGACATACATAACAGCTTCGACGCACAGACCACGCACCCTACCGCCGAACCAACGCCCGCCACCACCACCCTCTGCAACTGGACCCCGATCAGCACCGAAGACACCACCCGCACGATGAACTCCATCCACTCCGGATCACCAACCGACCCCTGCCCACACCACGTCTTCAACAAAGCCGACGCCACCATCGCACCCCATCTCCGGGACATCATCAACTCCTCCTTCCACACCGCCACCTTCCCGGAGAGCTGGAAGCACGCCGAGCTTACCGCCCTCCTGAAGAAACCAACGGCGGACCCCACCGACCTCAAGAACTACCGTCCCATCTCGCTCCTTCCGTTTCCGGCCAAAGTCATCGAGAAGACCGTCAACAGACAGCTTGCCGCCTTCCTCGAGACGAATGGATCCCTCGACCCCTCGCAGTCCGGGTTTCGGGCCAACCACAGCACCGAGACCGCCCTTATCGCAGCCACCGACGACATCAGAACCCTAACCGACAACGGGGAAACAGCAGCCCTCATCCTCTTGGACCTCTCCGCGGCGTTCGACACCGTCTGCCACCGCACCCTAGTGAAGCGCCTCAGCAACATCGGAATCCGAGAGAAAGCACTGGAATGGATCATCTCGTTCCTCGCCGGAAGAACCCAGAGAGTCCGCCTCCCCCGTTCAGATCCGAGGCCACCGAAGTCATCTGCGGCGTTCCACAAGGATCTTCACTCAGTCCAACCCTCTTCAACGTCTACATGAGCCCCCTCGCAGCCATCGCACGCCAACACAACCTCAACATCATCTCCTACGCCGACGACACCCAGCTGATCCTCTCCCTCACCAACGACCCCACCACCGCCAGAGCCAACCTACACGACGGGATGAGAGACGTCGCCGACTGGATGAGGAACAGCCACCTTAAACTGAACTCAGACAAGACGGAAGTCCTCATCCTGGGCTCATCACCCTCCGCCTGGGACGACTCTTGGTGGCCCCCGGCCCTGGGCACCGCGCCCAAGCCAACGGACCACGCACGCAACCTGGGCTTCATCCTGGACTCCTCCCTGTCGATGACCAGACAAGTCAACGCCGTCCCATCTTCGTGCTTCAACACCCTGCGCATGCTCCGCAAGATCTTCAGATGGATCCCCACTGAAACCAGGAAGACCGTCACCCAGGCACTCGTCACCAGCCGACTGGACTATGGGAACACCCTCTACGCCGGAACCACAGCCAAACTTCAAAAAGACTCCAGCGCATCCAGAACGCCTCCGCACGACTCATCCTGGACATCCCCCGACACAGCCACATCACCGGACACCTGAAAGACCTGCACTGGCTCCCCGTCAGCAAGAGAATCACGTTCAGACTCCTCACCCACGCACACAAGGCCCTCCACGACCTGGGCCCCAAGTACCTCAACGACCGCTTGACCTTCTACACGCCCACCCGCCAGCTACGATCAACCAGCCACGCCCTCGCCACCGTACCACGCATCCGCAGAGCCACCGCCGGAGGAAGATCCTTCTCCTACCTGGCAGCCAAGACCTGGAACTCCCTCCCCACTCACCTTCGGCGAACCCAGGACCATCTCTCCTTCAGGAAGCAGCTCAAGACCTGGCTGTTCGAGCAGTAACTTACCCCCTCCCCCAGCGCCTTGAGACCCTCCCGGGTGAGTAGCGCGCTCTATAAATGCCGTGATTGATTGATTGATTGAAAGAACAACAAAACCTTGTTAACAAGTAAATGGTCTTTTAAAGACCTGTGAAGTACTCGGGTGTGGCTGCAATAAGATGGACACCAAACAAAACTGTCTGTGTGTGTGCCCGGGAAGCTGTCTCAGCCCGGGCTGACACACACGACGGGGGGCTGAAGCACTTTCAGCCCTATGGGCGTTGCGAGCCTGCCCTGACATGCCTTTAATTAAAGCTTCACACCATATTGCAGAATGCTCCTGATTATTAATAACGTTTTGAAATGTTTTCTAGGAACACTTCATTGTTAAATAAAATTCATCCTTATTTCATACACTTAATACAATGCATGAATAGAAAATGTTGATCTTTTAACATGTTTTTCCTCATTTTATAATGAAAATATGTGGTGCTGAATAATATTTTGTTGCAGCTGATGTTTCTATTTCACATAGCCTATTTTCTAGCTAACACAATTAATATTTATTAGAAGGTTAAGAATGTGGTCATAACCATGGAAAGGGAGGTCTAAGAATTGAAAGGCCTCATGCATAGACATAGTTTTAATAATGTTTCATACTTCTTGATAATTCTTTGAAAGTTCTTTTTATGGAATCGTGAGAAAGGAAAAGGAGAGTCTGTTTTCAGAAGAACACCGAAAGCTGATTGGACGAGAAGAGAAGAGGATACAATTGCAACTGCAACATTTCTATCCAACTGTTTATATTAGTGCGTGTTCCTAGAGCTGGTTGACGCTTTTCCTTTTATGTTCTTACCTCTACGCCATATCCTGTCTGAAGCTGAATGCCAATGGCTTATTTCTGAAGGCTGATTTGCTACCCATCTCCAACCTGATTGCTGAATGCAGTTACTTCTGCAAGGCCTTCTGGTGCTCCGGCGGGAAGTTCACAGGGTGAGCTCCCGCCGGAGCCACCCATCCGATGCAATCCTGCAGGCGATAAGGGCCCGGGGAGCACTGGTGTGCTCCAAGGGAACCCCTCTGGACCCCCCAGTGCTAAGTGCCGTGTCCAGAGCAACAAACAGCGCTGGTTTGGGCAGTTTGGCTGGTTTTGTCAGTCAGCGTGTGGCCCTCAAGGTGGCAGAGGAGGGCTGTGTCTAGGAAACCCATCGGCACTGGTGACCTGCTGCCGAGAGAAGTCCGGAGCGTGAGACTAGCGGCACGAGCGATGGAGCAGCGAGAGAGCCCCCCCCAGGCGTGCCTCGAGGACAAACCCTGCAATGTGGAGGTCTGGACCCAGTGGCGCCAGGGCCGGACTGGGAACCGAAACCGGCCCTGGCAAACTGCTCTGCCGGCCCCCCGGGGGGTGAGGAGGGGGATGCGGCTGAGCGGTTTGCTACGGCCGATTTCGGACGATTTTGTTACAGGGGGCCGATATTGCTGGTCCCCGGTAACAAAAATGGCCCCCCAGGACCTAAAACCGGCCCCCACCCTGGCGGCCTACTGGGGAAATGCCCGGTGCCCGCTACGGCCAGTCCGGCCCTGAGTGGCGCTGTGGGCGCTTGAGCCCGGCGGGAGGCCTGACTTTGTGGCACGGATCTGCCGGCCCCTATGGCCATCACCAGCTCGTTGATCCCTCCAGGCTCAAGATCGCCACCAGTGAGTGCTGGCTGAACGAGCACCGCAAGAACCCCAGCAATGACGAGAAAGTCATGCTCTGTAAATATGTAATATATTATTGTCCAACCCTAATCACTTCAAGTCTTCTTAAAATGTAATCTTGAGTGAATTTGCAGATTGTATATATGTAACTCTAACCACTAGTATCTGTAGGGGAAACAACCTTTACAACGCATGCATTACATCGCATGCCATTAGATCGCGGTTTTACTACGCAAGTCGTTACAACGACTTGCGCTGGAGGGCGCTATAGGACAAGGAATAGTTTAATTTACTATCCAACACCTTCCCTACTGTACGTAGGCTGGAGTTGGAATAATAAATTAAACTACTCCTAAGTCCAGCGCCCTCAACGCAAGTCGTTGTAACGACTTGCGTTGTAAAACCGCGAACTAATGGCATGCGATGTCAATGCATGCGTTGTGTCGTCATACATTCATCTGTAGTAGTCTTATGTACTTACTACCATTCTTATGTGATTTCAGAGTTTACCTGTTTGGATCTTTTATGTTATTCATGTACTCTGAAGTCCTTATGTAATGTAACTGGTTCTATAGTAAAGCGCTCCAATATCTTCGGGTAAAGTTTGCGCTATATAAAAACACACAAATAAATAAATAAGTACTGCTACTGCATGACTATTTTTATTGCTAAGACTCAACTGAATTTAGTGATCCTCTCTTTAGGGGAAGTTTGGTTGTTATACTTAACCGATACATTTAACTAATTGAATAAAAAGAGAAAAATAACTCACTAAACCTTTTAATGAAAATTAAACACTTAAAACTTACACCTCACTCTCATTATTGCCTAAGTTAGAAATTGTATTGTGATTTTAATTTATGTGATATATAGCTCCTGGTCTTTTCATAAAGGACCTAAGGCCTGTCACAGAAAAGTAAGAGACCAAATACCCCGAGCGGTGATCAACCCGGTTGGAAAGAAATAGAGATGCTTAGCCGTTTATTTTTAATTTGACTCCCACTCCAACATTTGCTAAAGCATAAACTGTGAAAACTACTGAAAATACTTTTCCCTACGGCATGTGTTGCCTATTCAAGGAAACCGGTACAAAATAATTACAAGAATTAAAAACAAAATCTGTATTAAACCACCGAAATAAACTACATTTCCCAGCAGACACGTTCTCACGAGACCCGGCACTGCAAGTAAAAAATCCACGAGTACCAGTTTACGAAGCAACCAACGCTCACTTTTAGTGTGCGCCTGACTCTTGGTCGAACTACACTGCCATACACTCCCCGCACTCTCGCGAGAATTCGCGCCAGCGAGTGCGGTCGCCATTTTGAAGAGCTGAACTCGGCTCCAGCGCCTGTGTCTCATCCCCGCCCGCTGCCCCCACCTGACGCTGCTGATATCTGAGTGGCAAGAGGTTGGGGTGACCCCCTCCCCCCCTCCGCGCAGCCCGGCGGGTCTCCGGAGGCAGAACGGACCCTTCTGAATCGGATGGCGGCGGATTGGGTGCACGCCGTAACCCAGCGGCGCAGATAATAGTGAAGAAAGCTGGGGCCTCAGGCAGGTAAAGCGGAACAAGATGGCGGGCGCATGTCCCGGGGACCCTCCCTTGCGGGCGGGGGAAGCCGGGACCTCAAAACACGGGAGACGATGTGATGGTGGCACACGTTGTGCCGGAGGCGTGTGTGCGGATCACGGAGCGTGTAGTAAAGCAAATTAAGCCGGCCGGCACTTCATATGCGCATGCGTGTCTGTCCTGGACGGACCGAGAGAAGCGCATGCGTACAGGTGAAGGGTCAGACTCAGGTCGGGCGGGGGGGAGGGGAGGGTCATCGTTAACAAAGGTGGAGATTATGTCCACTTCACTTGGCCCTTGCGTTTATGAACTTTCATTTTAGAATCTGTGTGGACCAATCATCTTGATGCTGTTATGGGTGCTGCTCTTTGCACCCTTTGGGTAACAACCCCTTTTTTGGGTGTGCAGTTCTACACTTATCAGTAGCTGACCTCAAATCTCTTCTCTTCCAAAGACACTTTCAGAACTAATACTTTCATTCTCAGGCCCCTCTAGGAAGTTCGCTCCTCATTGTAAATTTGTACTTTTTCCTGTACATTCCTCTCACCCTTGCGTGCTGTGTTGGATTTTATGTTTGTGTACCTTCATTTTAAGTCTCCTGTTTAATTCACGCCCTCTCTACTCCCTCAAGGAAGTTCTTCCACTATAGGAAATTCTGTACTCCATGCCTATAGAAGTGCCTTCCCAGTGTGTTCTGAGTGACTGTCACTTATTGCAGTATTATACCTCTATTTGTATTTTGTATCTTATGTATCATGCACACCTGTCACTTTTTCCTCTTGCAACGTATACCTCTTTTTGTATCTTGTTTGTTTTTGTTATTTGCACAATTGTCACTTTTTCCTCATGTAATGTAACGCTTGCTTTTGTATTATGCTCACTTGTAACCTTCTCCTCATGCAATGTTACTGTTCCTATTGTGAAGCGCTCTGACACCTTCGGGTAAAGTTCGCGCTATATAAAAACGCATAAATAAATAAATAACTGTGACTTCTTATATTTGTAGCCTGGTATGACGTTCCTCCAGCAACTTAAACCCATTTAGTAATTTTAATTGCCGCAGGGAGGCCTTATCAAGGTATCCAAGTGTAATCACTCTCTCACAATTATGTTTGTTTCCAGAACCTAGCGGATAGTTCAATTATAGACTTATATTTTAGAGTTATGCACGCTTTCATTTGTTTCTGTAACGACAGTGGCTTCTTTTCTGAGTGCTTCTAAGGTAAAAACGAACTTACTCAACCTTTGATGTATAGTGACAATGTGACTATTAAAACTGCGTTTTCAGAATCTGCATTAAAGCATCTTCTTGAAACTGTTCCCGACTAACCTCTACGTAGACATTCTGTAGAACGTGATGTTCCCATTAACCCTCGGGCTTGTCGCTTGTTCGATGTTATCGCCAACTCCTTAAAGAACAGTCCCTTTAATAGGAGAGGTAGAGCTCATGCATATCCCATGGCCTCCACTGTATTTTGTAGTTGGGCCGATTTTCTGAAAATGTTTGCTGGAAACGCCTTTAATTGGAAATCTGCTGACTTGCTTTACTGTTTGGTGTAACAAACATGCCACTTTGTAAAATGCTCTAGCATTTCCGCGTTCAAGCATAGTTACTGCCTCTCATCGCAGTCTTAGATAACCCATACTGTCACCTTTAATAAATATGTGTATGTTAAAATAATTTTACATATCTGATTGTGAACAGCTGCCCTGTCATGACACCTTTTTGGGACAAGCGTCATTTAGTAATCAAGTTTGTATTTATCGTGCCTGACCTGGCTCTTTATAGTTTGTGCGAGTTGTTTCCACAAGTGTAGAAGTGGCAGCTGGATGTCCGCAAAACAACAGTAAAAAGTTGTATTTCGTGATCCCATGGACTTTGTGGCTTGACAGTTTCCAAGGTTTGTCTGATATATATTTTAATTTAAGTATTGATTTAATTCTCATGCCGCATTTTCATTATTGGGCACATTTCGTTTGTTTTTCTGCTGCTTGTCTCTTGCTTCTGTGACAGTTTTCATAATTATGTCATAATGGTTTGTGTTGCAGTTACAAGGCGTTGTCTGTGATCTTTATATTTTAGGTGTGCATATAGTGTGGTGTTACCCGTACTGTTGAGTGTTGTGATTGTTCTCAAATCTGTGTTGGATATTTTATTATCTTCCACTGCAAAGTAAGATCCAATTGTGGTTAGTCATTTTTATAGATGATTGTGTAAAACCAGTTAACCTTGTAAAATACTGTATTAACAGAGCTGAATGATTGTGCTTTTGGCTGTCGTATTTGCAGACTGTACGACATATGTTTGAACTCAGGCTTTGCTATGGCGTGTCGTATGATCACTAACCAAGGCAAATGCATAGGTGTTTAACAGCTGGCATGATGTGCTGAGATCGTGAAGTGCTGGGTAGGGTCTTGAAGTTCTGAGCTCTTGCTTTATTTAGCAATGCTCTAAAATAGTTTATGTAGCCATGGTACCAATAAGGCTAGTATTCATACAGTGAAGGGGACTTAATACATGATTAACTTTTTATTTTTGTATCTCTCAAATTGTGTGTATGTATATGTGTGTATGTGTATGTATGTGTATGTGTGTGTGTGTATATATATATATATATATATATAAATAATCTACTGGCGGTCGACAGTAGATAGTTATAGTTAGGACCTATTTTCCATAGGAAATCCGCAACATTCTATTTGAAATAACGTTGGCGCCGGTTGACGAATCTTCGCGAAATTTTCAAACTTTGTGGCCCGCTCCCGTCCGTACCTATCTTGAAAGTCTCGGGGTGATTCGTCAAGCGGGGCCGAGAAAAAAGGGGGGTCCCAAAACGTGTTTTCCCCATGCAATTTTCCATAGGAACCTTTCATCGCAGCTACAGCCCGAACTGCTGAACGGAATTACACCAAATTTGGCAAAAAGGTAGCCCTTGGTTCAGAGTTGTGCCTTTTGCTTAAATGGTGTAAATCCGTTCAGTAGTTCCTGAGAAAATCAAAAGTTAAATCACATATATATCTATGGCCGCATAGGGTCCGCGCACCCTCCCGATCACGAGCTGTATGCTAATTGGCTGTCAACACTCCAAACCAGGAAGTGTTGGCAGCCATCTTGTGCCTCGGTAGAACCGAGGCACAAGAAATCAGGAAAACAACTGCGCAAAAAGGGGGCAGGGTAGAAACACCCTGACCCCCTAGGCCGCTCAGGGTGCGCGGATCCCGCCGAGGAAAAAAAAAAAAAAACTAAGCGCGGTCTCCCGCGCTTCGTTGTTAATTGGCCCCCGGGTGGGCCAAGTCCCGGGGGCATGCGGGGGTTTATTAAATTAATGTATGGGGGGGGCCCTCTAAGGCCCCCCCCAAGCCCCAAGGACCGCCACCCCCGGGGCTTTAAAAAAAAATGGTGCGGGAGGGCTCTCGGCCCTCCCGCAGCCCCGGGGACCACCACCCCCCGGGGCTTCTTTTTTAAAATTACCTGTGGGGGGGGGGCTCAAGCCCCCCCACACGCCCCGGGGACCGGCACCTCCCCGGGGCACTAAATCGTTAAATATGGGGGTCCGTTAAAAAAATAAAATAAATAAAACAAAGGCCCCGGGGCCATAAGTGGCCTGAGGAGGGGGGCAACGCAACCCCCCTCCATAAGTTATTTGAAGAAAAAAAAAAAAGGCCATGCCCCGGGGGATGGGGTCCCCGGGGCCGATCAAGGCCTCGGGAGGGGGGGCCACGCGGCCCCCTTCCAAATAAAAAAAAAAAAAAATAGGGGGCAGGCCCAGGGGGATGGGGTCCCCAGGGCCAATAATTTAGAAAAAGGGGGGCCACACAGCCCCCCTTCTTAAAAAAAGAAGAAAAAAAAAGGCCGGCATCGCGCCGGAGGCCACGCCCCCTCCTTGCAGCACTCTGCAAACGCGCCCCCTGGCGCGTTTGCAGATGGGAACGAATTCCCCTTGAATACTGGGGGTCCCTGGGGGCCAACTAGCCCACCAGGAACCTCCAGTATGCGCCAGGGGGCTGCGTTGCAGAGAGGTGTACAGAGGCCACGCCCCTTTTTACACCTCTCTGCAACGCAGCTCTGTGGCGTTTTTTGGAGGTAGATGGTGGGCTAGTTGGACTCCAGGGACCCTCAGGATTCAAGGGGACTTAATCCCCCAACTTAAAACGCGCCACGGGGCGCGTTTGCACAGTGGTGAAGTGAGGGGGCGGGGCTTCAGGTGACGTGTGCAAACAGGCCCCGTGGCGCATTTTAAGATGGGGAATTAAATCCCCTTCAATCCTGAGGGTCCCTGGGGGCCAACTAGCCCACCAGGTACGTCCAGAAAGCGCCACAGAGCTGCGTTGCAGAGAGGTGTAAAAAGGGGCGTGGCAGCTGAACACCTCTCTGCAACGCCGCTCCCTGGCGCATACTGGAGGTACAGGGTGGGCTAGTTGGACCCCAGGGACCCTCATGATTCAAGGGGACTTAATCCCCCAACTTAAAATGCGCCACGGGGCGTGTTTGCACAGTGGTGAAGGGAGGGGGCGGGGCTTGAGGTGACATGTGTGCAAACAGGCCCTGTGGTGCGTTTTAAGTTGGGGGATTAAGTCCCCTTCAATCCTGAGGGTCCCTGGAGTCCAACTAGCCCACCAGGTACCTTCAGGAAGCACAACAGAGTTGCGTTGCAGAGAGGTGAAAAAAGATGCGTGGCCTCGGAACGCCTCTCTGCAACTCAGCTCTGTGGTCCTAACTGTAGGTACCTGGGGGCTAGTTGTGCCCCAGGGACACTCGGGACTTAATCCCGCAACTTAAAACGCGCCACGGGGCGCGTTTGCACACATGTCACCTCAGGCAACCCCTCCCTTCACCACTGTGCAAACGCGCCCTGTAGCGCGTTTTAAGAGGTAGTTTTAATCCCCCTGCCCTATTATGTACTAGGGACTTACAGAGGAGGTCATGCTAATCACAGGGGTACCCCAACGCATAGTGTTCCCTAGTGTATGTAGGTGTTTTAACTGTATTCTAAGTGTGTTTTTGCATAGCACTGGCTCTAGTTAGTCAGTCAGTTACCACCAGTACACGTCGGAAAAAGTTGTGGGCACAGGATGATTTTGGAACAAGGCCTCTTTCTGCTCCTCTGTTGGTTCTTTCTGCACATCTTTTGCTTCTTCGTGCACTTTTCTTAGTCTTTGTGGAGTTCTGTTCTTCTCACACCCTAATATAACCTTTGATACACCCACTCTAAATTACAGACTGCCATTCTCAAAACCATACACACTCCAACACCAATAACTACATACCCACTCACTGATTCTTAGGTCTACACACACATCCACTCACCCGTACAGTCACTCATACTTATGGTCACTCAGTACAGGACTATCATATGCACTCATACACCTACATAGACACTCACACACCGCCACTCATCCATAGAGGTACTCACACACCTAGTCAGTCATGCAAATAATTAATCACACTGTCATTTACTCACCTATACAGTTATACACACACCAGCTCACTTACTCATACAAATACTAGCACATTCTTACGGTCTTATACAATCACTGATACAAGCGCACACGCATCCATACAGCCACTCTCCCAATCACACTCTCACTTATAGCCTTTTAAATACTCTAACACACATATATACTGCCTTTTACATATGTCGTTACTCACACATGTACCACTGAGATATACATTCACTCACTAACACACCGATACACACACTCACCCACCCAAGCAGTCCATCACAGATGCACTCTTCAAATCATGCACCCAGTGAATCACCCACTCACACATCTATGTACAGAGTCACACACACCCCACCCACACAAACACTCCGCACCCATACAGATACTCAGACAACCAATCAATAACCCATATAGACACTCATGTAGCTATTCGCACACCAACAGACAAATGGATACAAACATTCACACAGTTTAGTCAGTAACCCATGCATTCAGTAAGATACGTTTAATCACTCACTTGGAGAGTCAGTCCCGCACCTACTCAATCAACCATTGAGACACTTATACACCCAGTCATTCTTCAATACGCCTTTGCCTATATATATTAAACATATTTAAACTTTACAGAAACAGTCACTGCATGATGTCATCAGTGATGTCACTGACCATGTCATGAGTGATGTAATATGTGACGTCATCAGCAGTGCATTGCGGGGCGCGAGTTATAGTTAGCTGAACTAACTATAACGGGGGAATTTCACGGGTTTTGTACGAGTGCAATGTCCAACTAACTAGAACTGTCCCTAAAACCTATGTTGTCAGGAAGGTCAACTTGGGGATAATATTAAAAGCCAAATATATTCTCAAAGACACCATATCTTATAAAAAAGGATGTTTAAAAAAAAATCTTTATTCATTTTATGCTCAAAACAACATACAGCTGTAAATACGACATAATAAAGTACATGTTGTAGTATATCTCTATTTGCATTATTGTGCCCACTAGGTGGGGGGGCGATTCACTATGCCCAACTTTACAGATAATCAGGAACAACATTAATTGACTTCAGAGTTTTTCAGCAGATGTTACTGTACAAAGCTGTATCAAAACTAAGATAAACATAATACCACCTAACTAGTGTGCCTGTCCTGTAGTTATTATGAATGTCAGCGCTAAATGTTTCGCTTATGCGGAGTGCGAACTATAGGGGTCCTGCTGTGGTGGTTACTACAATGACAGAGTTGGGGGAAGTTGCGGAGTACAGATGCCGTGGTATGGGTAGGATCGGCCGGGCCCTGCCGAGTGTGTGAGACATCTGTGTCTGTTTCCCGCTTACGCGTGCGTGTGGCATAACGCTCTACTTGTATGTGTGCCTTAACGTGGGTGCTCGGAATATCCCAGATGTGTCAACCGGTTGCGACGTCCGTGCCACTGAAATGTCACCCGTTAGCGTGTGTGTCACGAAGGCTAGATTCTATGGTGGTGACGTAGTGTTGCCAGTCTAAAGGTTGTGCCCAAGACGTTGGACGTGAGGGCAGAGATGCCTGCGTCTCGTGTTCGGCCACCAGGGCTTGTTGGAGGGCGGTCAGCCAGTGTCTAGTGGATGGGCCCGTCAGAGATTTCCAGGCCAATAGCCAAGGAGCGTTTGGCCAGTACCAGCACCAGATCTAAGAATTTGTTGAGGTTCTTACGGCGTGCATTCAGTTTAGTGATGCCTAGTAAGTAGTGTGCACCCTGAGGTGAGACTGTGGTTTCTGTTGCTGTTGTCAGTATGTCAGATACTGTCCCCCAGTATGTTGCGATGCGAGGGCACGTCCAGATCATATGCACAAAGTCAGCGCTCGTCATGGCATCTGGGACAGATATCGGTGGATTGTCCAGAATTCGCGTAGTGGGGACAATGAGGGGGCTGTGTCTGCTCTAAGGGAATTGTAGATGGCCGTAATGGCTTTCCTGCCTGCCCCATGTGTCAGTAGTGTCTGCAAGGCTTCAGAAGTTGGTGGTGCCGTGCTTATGTCCCCCCAGATTCGTGTTGCCTGTTAGTGTCGCGTAGAGGAGAAACGTTCCAGTTGACCCATCATAGTCGTCCATCAGAGTGTCAAAATCACAAAGGGTGGAGTCAGTAAATAAGTCGCCCCACGTTGTCACGCCGGCTGCCTGCCATTCGACCAATTCTGGGCACTTTAGGCGAATATATGACCCTAGTGACGACTCAAGGGGAGATCCGGGGAATACGATGGAGGACAGCGTTTGGCTATTCCGTAGTTCAACCAGGCGTTACGGGCTGCCTGAAGCAGAGTGTAGCCCTCGGTCCTCTGGAGCGGAGTGTTAGTATAAAAGGGAATTCATGTTGATGATTGCAGAGTTTTCATTATGAAATGTATACCCTGCTTGTGGAAACTGGTGGTTGGCACCTATGAGATATACAAGAAACACTGGATACCCGCCAGGGCAAATGCTGTTCAATGTTCTTAGTCTGAGTTACACATGACACTCACACCGTGTGTTCATTTGGGTAGTAAAAAAAACTTTTGCTGGAGAGACTGTAAATGTTAGTAAATATTTGTATGCAGTGTGTCCCAGGTTGAGATCTGATATTTACAAGTACCGTCCTGTCGTGTTTATAAAAAAAAAAAAAATGCTCCTCTTTACCAACTAACCCAAGTGCTTTCTTGGATCCAAACCCCAAAATTCCCATGGTGCAATATATTTATTGTGCACAAATGTAACATGAGGTAATGTATTGTCTTATGGCTCATAGTGCCATAGTACATTTTTATTAAATATAGGTGATTCTGAAGCTGCAGTGGAGATCTGATAGTATGTTATTGTTCATCATAATGTTAATATTACAGTTACACGTTTAGCGATGGACGTTAAACCTAATGAGTTTTTTCTAATGATAACTGATTGCTGTTCTTTTCTTAGGAAGCCAGTTACTCCATGGCGAATCATGGTGCTTACAGTTATCTTTAATCACACAATATAGAACCCTCTGGTCTAAAAGTCTAACAAGAGTAGGAAAGAGTATCGGGAAGGTATCTCGGCGTCCCCATGGGTGTCTTTTTATTAGGGCGAAATCCCTCACCCACCAAACGTGGCATGCTTCATCATTGGTATTCTCCTCGTGCCGGGATACCCAGTCCCGGCACGGGCTACAACCCCCTCACTGAGAGGGAGGAGCTCAGGGATGTTTTGTTTCTAATTTAAAGTATACTAAATACCACAATGATGAGTCACAGGTCAGCTCAGGTGAGAGATGCAGCGCAAAAAAAGGATAGTGATAGTGAAAGAGTAAAACTTACTCCCGGGTACGTGAAATACTTTTATTAGCACGTCCCAGGGCCAGGATTAAAACCAGGGCACTGGCAGGGATAACATATACCTGCCGTTAGTGACGATGGTGGTCTACATGTTTCAGCCTATTGATCCTCACTAGAGGTGTTGTGGCTTTCGTCAGGACCACCATCCTTTTTTTGCGCTGTATCTCTCAAATGTGCCCCTCGTGCAGACTTTCGGTCGCTGGCAAGCGCACCCACCCAGCCCTAATACACTAAATCCTGTCTGTGAGGTGGTCACACCTCCCTGTGACAGGATGCCTATTGTTCTGCCTTCCACTGCTCAAGCTTGGCTCACCAGCAGGAGGGCAGAAATGTGTCTCTGGTCGGCAGCAACCATTTTGTGCTTCCCGGGACTAAAAGACTGGTACGGGGAACTCCAGGGACCTCACGAAGCTCGCTTCTGAGGGGTGGAATCATACCTCCCACACGGGTTACTGGTGTGGAGGTATGATTCCAACATGTTTGCCACCAAACACGATAGGGTTTATTTCAGCTGTTTTAGAGTTGGTCATCACGCGGTCGCATAATGCCACTCTATATGTCGTAAATGGCTGCTTCACTGACAACCCGGGAGAATGGACTCTGTAAGTTGCAGGGGTGTTCTGCTCATGCAGTGGCATCCTCTCACTTAGAACCAATCACCCTGCTAGAGGGGTGACTTACAGGTTTTAAGTGCAGTGACCCTTAGATATAGTAAACCTATATCTCAAGTAAGTGGTGCATGCACTGCCTTACACAGGCTGCAATGGCAGGGCTGTAGTTCCATTTTGCATGGCCTCTCATGGGTGGCATAATACATGCTTCAGCCCATGGGAGGCCTCTGGAGTACCTATGCCCTTGGGTACATGGGTACCATAATCTAGGGACTGACGAGGGTAACCCAGTATCCAATCTGGAGTGTACCTAAGTACATAGCATAACAGTTCAAGGAGAAAGCAGATAGGCTGGGTTCCTGATTAGCAGGATCCCAGTCAGACTAGTCAAAAACAGTATCACATTTAGCAAAAGTGGGGGTAACCATAAAAAGCAGATCCTACAATGCTAAGTATTGGGTAGGTGCTTTTTCTGTTTTCTTGAATGTCTTCACCCAGCAGAGTTTTAAAATTTGTTCATTTATTTGTGAAATTCTTGATTCCTTTTTAAACTCTCTGAACTAGGTTTGCCTCATTATTTCATAGTTGATTAAATGGTTAAGAACATTTAGTTCATCTTTCTCAGATCAATATTGCATTATTTGCATACCCTGTTTTCATGTGTATCTGCCAGTCTCAATTTCTGCATGTATTTGTTGTTTTTCTTCCTTTAATGTATGTTATTCCCAAGGATATCCCATGATTTTCCAGCTCCTCTTTGATTACCCCTTATAATCAGAGAACATGATGCTACCTTTACCTAATTGATCCCTGCTTGGGAATCACTGCAGGAGGCTGCCTTTCGATCCCGAAGGGTAGTCTCTTAGCAGGGATCCACAAAACCAGGAACATATATATCCTGTCATAGCTTTTTTGTCTTTCTTTTCTTTTTTAACGAAATGCGCAGGAGTTAACCTGTCCTAGCATCAAGCTGCCCCCTCACCTCCTAATCCACGTCTTTCTTGCCTTTTCTGCCCCCTTGGAAGGTAGAGTGGTCTTCCACAATCTGACCACCTCCATGGGACATAAGCTCTGCATGATACCAGGAACTAGTATTTATCTAATTTGGGGTGGTGGGGCCTGGTGTGTATTGTCGTCGAGCTACACACTCCACCCAGGGTCTCCAACAGCATCCAGGGTCTCCAACAGCCTTTCTTACCAGGTACCTGGTTGAGGGTTTTGAACCTATACTTCTTCCCATGGGGGCAGAAAAAGACTGCTAAAGAACCTCCTCCTACAGCCCCAATTGTCCAGGGCCAGAACACTTTTTTGCTCACCAGGGCATAGTCAAAAGGGGGAACAGGTTGATGGGTGGGGGAACCAGACATGTCAAACTTACTAACAATCTACAATTCCCACTCTATTTCCATAAGAGCTTGCTGCAGTTTTAGGGCCTGGGGCGGGCCAGCAACCAATGACTCTACTAATCCTGGGTATTCCTAGCAACTTTAGACCCAAGGGAATCCTGGATGGCCTGGCTTCTTGGGATCCCACCATGTTGTCTAATTGCGCATGTCCTGCAAATGTCAACAATATACATAGCAAAAAAGAAAAGGAATTCCTTCTCTTTCCTTGAAGGATGGCTCAATATTTGATTCAAGGTTGGCTGAAACACATAGCCAACGTAATTCTAGGCATTTCTGAAAAATGGAGCCTGTGGGGAATCCAGGGTGAGGTTGAATAGATCACACACCATTTTCTTGCCTAGAAAGTCCTGCACATGTAAACAAGTGGGTTGGAAAAAAAAATTCCCCTTACTTGTGACAGAAATCTCTTAACTTCCAACTAGTGGCAAGTCTTCCCATCTTGCATTCATATATTTCACCTGACGAAAAACTGTACTCCATGTGTAGGTGGGCCTAATGCACATTACTTGAACAGACCAAAACTGCAACCTTGTTAAGAGCACATTGGCTACTCACGTTCCAGTTATGACCTGCTTCTTTCCAGTATGATAGGCTTACTCACAGATACAGGTGGTGTCTTCATTTGAAATCTAGGAATGCAGGGAAGGAAGATATTTGCTAATGGCCGCATGTTATGGAACTTTCTACCTCATAAATGAGGAACAGAGTTCTGGTACACATGTTATTGAGGGTAAAAAAAATGGGGGGATTCAATCAAGCCACACCTTTTTGATTCGCCTGGTTTTCTAGAAATTTCTGATAGGTTTCCTTGGATGCTTATCAAGCCGTACCCAAATATTGCATCCACCTAGTATATCAACTGATAGCGTATTGGGGGTGTAGGAGAGTAGGATCTGCTTCTTATGGTTACCCCCACTTTTTGCTGATGTTTCAGTTTTTCGACTTTAGTCTGGCTGGGGCCCTGCTATCCAGGACCTCAGCCTAGCTGCTTCCTCTCTAAAATGGATTCCTAGTACCTTAGGTACACTTCAGATTGGATTCTGGGGTGCCCTTATAAGTCCCTAGTATATGGTATACTATGTACCCAGGGCATAGGTACCCCAGAGGCCTACCAGGGGCTGAAGCATGTATTATGCCACCCCTGGGAAGCCTTCCAAAATGACACCACAGGACTGCTACTGCAGCCTGAGTAAGGTGGTGCATGCACCCCTTGCTGAGATATAGGTTCACTATATCTCACCCTATCACTGCACACATAAACCTATCAGTCACCCCTATGGCAGGCCTTATCAATCCTGAAGGCAGGTGCTTGGTTTTGTGTGAGAGGGTGCCCATGCATGAACAGAGCCCCTCTGCCGCCTTCGGAATCTATCCTCCGGGGTTGTCTGTGATGCAGCCTGACCATATACTCTTAAGTGCATTATAACCAAACGGTAAATGCTAACTTTGGGATGGCTGCACGGAAACATGTCGTGTTTGGTGTCAAACACCTTGGAATCATACCCCCACACCAGTAACTGGTGTGGGAGTATGATCCCACCCTTCTAGAGGGAGAGACATGACAGCACCGGTATACCCGGTACCAGCTAACAGAGCCATGGCATCACAAAATGGATGCTGCAGCCACAGACACGAGTCTGGCCTCCTGCTGCCGACCGAAACTCCGGCAGGGGAGGCCTGGACAATAGGTTTCCTGTCACAGGGAGGTGTTACCACCTCCCAGACAGGCCTTAGTGTATTGGGGCTGGGTGGGTGCACTCTCAGAGTGCTTTGAAATCCTGCACTGGTGGCACATTTGGTGTCCCTGTGCATAGCCCAGTTCAAACCGGTTGCAGGGGCTACCAGCCCCTGCTCTGGTGCAAAACTGGACAAAGGAAATGGGTATAGCCACCCCTCTTTCCTGACCCTCCCATAGGTGGGTCCCCAGAGTATGTCCAACCCCTTCCTTGGGTATAAGATAGGAACCCCTGGCAACAGGACTTTAGATATCACCAGACAAAAGTCTGTAACTGAATGCTGGACCTTCGACGATCTGTTAAACGCCAGATGACTGAAGAATCTCCCTTGGAGTAAAGGAGTTACTCCCCTGCTTGGCAGGCACCAAAGAAGCATCTGTCCGGTCTGCATCTCCGAAGCTCCCGCCGACGACTCTGCAACCCAGGAGGTGGGTTTCCAGACTTCCCAGAGGCTGACCCGAGCCCCTAGCAAAGCTGAGACCCGTAGCCCTCGTGGGTACCGTGGAACCGGAACCCCTGGACACCGTGCACATTTGCAAGTGCATAAGCTTCTGGTCGATCCTAGAGGCTGTGTTTTGGGTTACTTGTAGCCCCGACCCCGAGCAGTGAATTCACCGAAGATTGCGGGCCTGGCCACTCCCAGTGACCCGTGGGCCGCCATTTTGTGATTCCGCTCGAGGTACCTTCGCGATCCCTTGTCCGTCGACTTGTGGGTCCCACAGAAGGACAACTCTACTTTCAACGGGCCCCCCCTGGTTGCTCCAGGCCTGCCCTGACTCTCCCTCGCTTGGGGAGTCCCTCGGACTTCGCTAGTCCGCACCGAAGCCTTTGTTCTCTTCCTGCGTGGGTTGCTGTTGCCAAGGCTTGTTGGGTCCAATCCGGGCACCGACACCGCAGCAAGCGACTTCCTTCGTGGGACAGCTCAAATCCAGCTCCTGGTCGTCGTCGACGCCTCCTGGTCCTCGTGGCTGCAGAGACAATCTTCACCTCTTCGAACTTGAAGCACCCGACATTGGTGGGCATTCGACTATCGTGCCCCTGGTCACTGGCTAGTGACCCAGACTCTGTCCCCTCTGCTTTCAGGTTCTTCACATCCTCGATCCAGGCTTGGATCTCTTCGGACACTTCGCATCCTCCCGGCAGCAGCACTTTCCAGCAAGCGGCCATTGAAAACGACGGCGTGGCCCGACACCATTTGACACCTATGCACGCGGCTTCCCTGGGTGAGGTAACACGAGTACTCCGGTGCTCCCGTGGGTGTTGGTCCTAGAACCCTCTAAGTCCAAAAGGGTTTGTTCCTAGTCCACTCCGAAGTGTCCCTAAACTTTAAAACTCTAACCACGACTTACCCCATAGACGCTAACGGAGCTCGCGGCTGTGTTCACACACTGCACACGTCCCCCGTGGGTCCCCTGTGTCACTACCTTGGGTGGTTCCTTGGGGTCCCAGCGATTTCTACAGGCTCTAGGCCTTGTGTCTAGTCAAGTCGTGGTTCTTATACCACTTTCTTAATATATGGTTTGGTACGCCCCTAGGGCTAATCGTATATTGTGCTAATTTACTGTGATATTTGAAGTGTAACATGTGCTTTGACCTCTAGCCTCATAAAGAGACTAGTAGGGTGTGTTTAGAAATAAATATATATATATATATAAATATATATATATATATATATATATATATATATATATATATATATATATATATATATATATATATACACACATACACATACACATACATACACCTACCTGGTGTGGTCTCCTTTCATTTAGCCATTCAAGAGATTATAGACTGGTAAAACAAACAGCTTTACACTCCTTCAAGACTTAGCCTGAAGGCTGCTCTCCATAGCTACCACTAGGATAGCTTTCAATGAAGGTTGTCTTTAAACCTATCATCAATAAAGGTCGTTTGGACTGGTGCAAGGTGCCCACTATAACTGGTGGACAGCATATACCAGGCCAAATTCTCACATTGGTGGCAGCGGTGGGATTCAAGCTTGCCTTTGTTTTACCAGATAATCTCAAGTGAGTGACTAACTGAAAACCACTAAAAGGTACCTGAGGTACATATAATTCAAGCTTAAAATTACAGTAAGTTCTACTGAACTTAGAGTTGTGTGTCAAGGGCTTAGCACACCCTTTCTACAACTCAAGAGAGTTTAGTAGGCCACACTAGAGTAGGTAGTGCATACACCACACCTCACTAGTGATGTCTTCAAGGCCAGGAACCAGTGGGTCCGTGCCAGAAGCCAATGGGCTTCCACCATCCAAGTATGACAACCTGCAATTCTTGGAATTGAGAGCATTGTGTAGTACTAGGAAATTGAAGACCGGAAAAACTGCAAACACCCAACGCCTCATAGAGGTACTGCTGTTGGATGTTCTCAAGAAGACCTCAGGGTCTGATGGGGGTAGGCAGAGAGGGTGGGGCAGCAGATGAGGAAAGGCCAAAGGGTGAAGATGCCCATGACCTGACCTCTGAAGCTGGCCAGGAAGATGACAATGATCTTGCCCTGGAAAATCCAGCTCCCCCTGCAGATGAGGAGGATGCCCACAATGGCCCCCTCTTTATCCCACCAGGGAGAGTTGAGAGTGTGCCTAGAAGGTCAAGATCTCCTTCTCAGGAGTCTAACCATTCTGACACCTCAATAGGGACCTCTGTTTCCTCTCATAGGAGGGAATCCTCTCATGAAAGGAAAGAGAGACTGCTCAAGTATGAAGAAGCTCAGCTTAGAATCAGAAGAGAGCAGTTGGCTTTAGATAGGGAGTCCCTAGAGCTTCAGAAAACAAGAAGAAGGTTGGCACTAGAGTCCCATGGTGGCAGCAACGTCCTTAGTGGTAGGGAAAGGTCTCATGACCATAGAAACCTAAGCGAGATTGTCCCTCCCTACCAGAGTGGGGATGACATCCACAAATGGGTTACTGCACTGGAAAGGGCCTGTAAAGTTCAGAGGGTCCCCCAGGAGCAGTGGGCAGCAATCTTGTGGCTCTCCTTTGCAGACAAAGGTAGAGATAAGCTCCTCACTGTAAGAGAAGAGGATGCTGATGATTACCAAATCTTGAAAAGTGCACTGATTGAGGGGTTTGGCCTAACCACTGAACAGTATAGGATAAAGTTCAGAGATACCCAAAAGGCACAAAATCAAGACTGGGTGGACTTTGTAGATTGTGCTACTAAGGCTCTGGAGGGCTGGTTACTTGGCAGTAAGGTGTGTGATTTCAAAGGATTGTACAACTTAATTATGAGGGCGCAGATCCTTAATAATTGTCAATCAGCTGTTGCTTCAGTACCTGGTGGACTCTGATCTGACCTCTCCCCTAGAATTGGGAAAGAAGGCAGACAAATGGGTCAGAACCAGGGTGAGGCAGAAGGTTCAGAACCCAGGTGGTGACCCAAAGAAGCAAGATTCTAAGAACTCTGACAAGGTTGGGGAAAAGGGTAAAGACCAGAAGCCTTCTCAAGGTCCCCAAAAATCTTCTTCTGGGGGGGAATCCCAATGTAACAAAAGTAAAGGCCAAAAGAAACCATGGTGTAAGATCTGTAAACAGAAAACACACTGGACCAGTGATTGCACCAAGTCCAAAGACTCCAGTCCAACCACCATTGCCCCTAAGGCAACTGTTCCCCCTAGTGCAGCTACAATTGGTGGTACTCAGAATAAGGGTGTAGTAGGGTTAACCCTGGGTTCTGAGATGGGCTCTGGCCTAGTCAGAGTTCCAACTCAGGCTGTCCTGGTCTGTGATGGAGGCATGGACATGTCCTCCTCTGTGAGTCCCAGTAACTTGGGCAAGTACAGACAGCAGCCTTTGATAAATGGAAAAGAGGGTTTGGCATTCAGGGACACAGGAGCAAGTGTCACAATGGTGACAAAAGATCTTGTGGCTCCTGGGCAGATTATACTTGGTGAGATGTACCAAGTGACCAATGCTAGCAATGTCAGGACAGACCATTCAATGGCAGTTGTTAATTTCTCCTGTGGAGGGGTAACTGGCCTCAAGAAAGTTGTGGTAAGTGCAGACCTCCCTGTAGAATGCTTGCTTGGCAATGATCTAGAAACTTCAGCTTGGGCAGAAGTGGAGCTCAGGACACATGCAGAAATGCTAGGAATCCCTGCACGTGTATTTGCTGTGACCAGATCACAGGCCAAAAAGGCTAACACTGAACAGGCCCTGGATTCTGGAATAATGGACCAGGTGCCTCCCAAGAGGAGGAGCAGTAGGGTTAAGGCAGAGCCTTCCCCCCTGACTCAGAATACAGATCAGCCTCCTGAGGGAGATGATCTTAGTCCTGAAGAAGGAACTGTCCCAGAGGAGCTTGAACCTGATCAGGTTGAGTTCTTGGGGACAGGGGCCCTTCCAGGGCAGATCTGAGCCAGGAGCAGCTGAGCTGCCCCTCTCTTGAAACCCTCAGAAAGCAAGCTGCTGATGAGGCTGCTGGGAATGCTAGTGGCACCCATAAAATATATTGGGATGATGGACTCCTATATTCAGAGAGTAGAGACCCCAAGCCTGGTGCTTCCAGGAGGTTGGTAATACCTCTGAAATTTAGGGGATTCCTATTGGCACTAGCCCATGATATTCCTCTAGCAGGTCACCTGGGCCAAAACAAGACTTGGGACAGAATTGTTCCTCACTTTCACTGGCCCCACATGTCTGAAGACACCAAGGAGTTTTGTCGCTCCTGTGTCACCTGTCAAGCCAGTGGGAAGGCAGGTGGAACCACAAAGGCCCCCTGATACCACTACCTGTGGTGGGGGTTCCCTTTGAGAGGGTGGGGATTGATATAGTTGGTCCCATGGATCCTCAGACAGCCTCTGGGCACAGATTTATCCTGGTGGTGGTGGACCATGCCACTAGGTACCCAGAAGCAATTCCACTTAGGACCACCACAGCACCTGTGGTGGCAAGGGCCCTCTTGGGAGTATTCTCAAAGGTGGGTTTTCCTAAGGAGGTAGTATCAGACAGGGGTGCCAACTTCATGTCTAGTTACTTGACTGCAATGTGGAAGGAGTGTGGAGTGACTTATAAGTTCACCACACCCTATCACCCACAATGCAATGGTTTAGTTGAAAGGTTCAACAAAACCTTAAAGGGCATGATCAAAGGTCTCCCAGAAAAGCTTAGGCGCAGATGGGACATCCTTTTGCCCTGCCTTTTATTTGCATACAGGGAGGTACCTCAACAGGGTGTTGGTTACAGCCCTTTTGAACTTTTGTTTGGCCATCCTGTTGGGGGTCCTTTGTGTCTGGTGATGGAGGGATGGGAGTTACCTCTCAAACCCCCTAAACAGGACATAGTGGACTATGTACTTGGTCTCTGCTCCAGGATTGCAGAGTATATGAAAAAGGCAACTAAAAACCTTGAGGCTAGCCAGGAATTACAAAAGGCCTGGCATGACCAAAAGGCTGTGCTGACTGTGTACCAGCCAGGACAGAAGGTGTGGGTGTTGGAGCCTGTGGCCCCAGCAGCTCTCCAAGATAAGTGGAGTGGCCCCCATACAATTGAACAGAAGAGAGAGGTTACCTACTTGGTAGACCTTGGAACTCCCAGGAGTCCCCATAGGGTACTTCATGTCAACAGACTGAAACCATATGTCGACAGGGCAGACATGGGCTTGCTCATGGCTACTGATGAGGGACAGGAGGAAGAGAGTGATCCACTCACTGACCTGCTCTCTCCGAACCCGGATGATGGCTCAGTAGATGGTGTAGCCTTGGCAGGCAGCTTCACTGTCCAGCAACAAACTGTAGAAAAGTTCTCAGCCAGTTCAGGCATATGTTCTCCCTGACACCTAGTCAGACTACCTGGTGCACTCATGAAGTGGACACTGGGGACGGTCTGCCTGTCAAGAATAAAATCTACATGCAGCCTGATCATGTCGGGGATTGTAGAAGGACAGAGGTCCAAAAGATGTTGGATTTGGGAGTCATTGAACCCTCAGATAGCCCTTGGGCTAGTCCAGTAGTCCTTGTGCCTAAACCTCACACCAAAGATGGCAAGAGAGAAATGAGGGTTTGTGTGGACTACAGGGGTCTCAATGCAGTCACTAGGACTGATGCCCATTCCATCCCAAGGGCAGATGAGCTTATAGATACTTTGGCCTCAGCCAAGTTTCTGAGCACATTTGACTTGACAGCTGGCTACTGGCAGATCAGACTAGCTGATAATGCAAAGCCCAAGACAGCATTTTCTACCCCTAGTGGGCATTATCAATTTGTGGTGATGCCCTTTGGTTTGAAAAATGCACCTGCCACTTTCCAAAGGTTGGTGAATACAGGCCTGGAAGACTATAGTGCAGCATATCTAGATGATATTGCTGTCTTTAGCTCCACCTGGGAGGATCACCTGGTCCACCTAAGGAATGTTTTGGAGGCCCTGCAAAAAGCAGGCCTAACTATCAAGGCTACTAAGTGCCAGATAGGGCAGAGTCAGGTTGTGTACCTGGGCCACCTTGTGGGTGGAGGCCAGGTTCAACCATTGCAGAGCAAAATCCAGACCATAATGGACGGGGTTGCTCACACTACCCAGACTCAGGTGAGAGCCTTCTTGGACCTGACTAGGTGTTACAGAAGATTTGTAAAAGGTTATGGATCCATAGTGACCCCATTGAATGACCTTGCCTCTAAAAGAATGCCCCAAAAGGTTCAGTGGGCAGTTAGCTGTCAAAAGGCATTTGATGACCTGAAGCAGGCCCTGTGCACTGCTCCCATTCTGCAGAGTCCTGATTACTCCAAAAAGTTAATTGTGCAAACGGATGCATCTGAGTTGGGGGTAGGGGCTGTACTGTCACAGTTGAATGATGGTCAGGATCAGCCAGTAACTTTTATTACCAGAAGGCTGACCCCCAGAGACAAACGTTGGTCAGCCATAGAGAGGGATGCCTTTGCTGTGGTCTGGGCTCTGAAGAAGTTGAGGCCATACTTGTTTGGCACTCACTTCCTTGTTCAGACAGACCATAAGCCCCTCTTATGGCTAAAACAGATGAAGGGTGAAAACCCTAAACTTTTGAGGTGGTCCATTTCCCTACAGGGGATGGACTATACAGTGCAACATAGACCTGGGAGTAGCCATGCCAATGCAGATGGACTCTCCAGATATTTCCACTTAGAACATGAAGACTCAACTGGTCAAGGTTAGTTTAATGTCCCTGCGTTTGGGGGGGAGGGGGGGTTGAGTAGGATCTTCTTCTTATGGTTACCCCCACTTTTTGCTGATGTTTCACTGATTTTTGACTTTAGTCTGGCTGGGGCCCTGCTATCCTGGACCCCAGCCTAGCTGCTTCCTCTCTAAAATGGATTCCTAGTACCTTAGCTACACTTCAGATTGGATTCTGGGGTGCCCTTAGAAGTCCCTAGTATATGGTATACTATGTACCCAGGGCATAGGTACCCCAAAGGCCTACCGGGGGCTGAAGCATGTATTATGCCACCCCTGGGAAGCCTTCCAAAATGACACCACAGGACTGCTACTGCAGCCTGAGTAAGGTGGTGCATGCACCCCTTGCTGAGATATAGGTTCACTATATCTCACCCTATCACTCCACACATAAACCTATCAGTCACCCCTATGGCAGGCCTTATCAATCCTGAAGGCAGGTGCTTGGTTTTGTGTGAGAGGGTGCCCATGCATGAACAGAGCCCCTCTGCAGCCTTCGGAATCTATCCTCCGGGGTTGTCTGTGAGTGCATCCTGACCATATACTCTTAAGTGCATTATATCTTAAACGGTAGATGCTAACTTTGGGATGGCTGCACGGAAACATGTCGTGTTTAGTGTCAAACACCTTGGAATCATACCCCCACACCAGTAACTGGTGTGGGAGTATGATCCCACCCTTCTAGAGGGAGAGACATGACTGCACCGGTATACCCGGTACCAGCTAACAGAGCCCTGGCATCGCAAAATGGATGCTGCAGCCACAGACACGAGTCTGGCCTCCTGCTGCCGACCGAAACTCCGGCAGGGGAGGCCTGGACAATAGGTTTCCTGTCACAGGGAGGTATTACCACCTCCCAGACAGGCCTTCGTGTATTGGGGCTGGGTGGGTGCGCACTCAGAGTGCTTTGAAATCCTGCACTGGGGGCACATTTGGTGTCCCTGTGCATAGCCCAGTTCAAACCGGTTGCAGGGGCTACCAGCCCCTGCTCTGGCACGAAACTGGACAAAGGAAATGGGTGTAGCCACCCCTTTTTCCTGACCCTCCCATAGGTGGGTCCCCAGAGTATGTCCAACCCCTTCCTTGGGTATAAGATAGGAACCCCTGGCAACAGGACTTTAGATATCCCTGGACGAAACTCTGAAACTGAATCCTGGACCTTCGACGATCTGTTAAACGCCAGATGACTGAAGAATCTCCCTTGGAGTAAAGGAGTTACTCCCCTGCTTGGCAGGCACCAAAGACGCATCTGTCCGGTCTGCATCTCCGAAGCTCCTGCCGGATGCCGACGACTCTGCAACCCAGGAGGTGGGTTTCCAGACTTCCCAGAGGCTGACCCGAGCCCCCAGCAAAGCTGAGACCCGTAGCCCTCGTGGGTACCGTGGAACCGGAACCCCTGGACACCGTGCACATTTGCAAGTGCATAAGCTTCTGGTCGATCCTAGAGGCTGTGTTTTGGGTTACTTGTAGCCCCGACCCCGAGCAGTGAATCCACCGAAGATTGCTGGCCTTGCCACTCCCAGTGACCCGTGGGCCGCCATTTTGTGATTCCGCTCGAGGTCCCTTCCCGATCCCTTGTCTGTCGACTTGAGGGTCCCTCAGAAGGACAACTCTACTTTCAACGGCCCCCCCTGGTTGCTCCAGGCCTGCCCTGACTCTCCCTCGCTTGGGGAGTCCCTCGGACCTCGCAGGTCCGCACCGAAGCCTTTGTTCTCTTCCTGCATGGGTTGCTGTTGCCAAGGCTTGTTTGGTCCAATCCGGGCACCGACACCGCAGCAAGCGACTTCCTTCGTGGGACAGCTCGCGTCCAGCTCCTGGTCGTCGTCGACGCCTCCTGGTCCTCGTGGCTGCAGAGACAATCTTCACCTCTTCGAACTTGAAGCACCCGACATTGGTGGGCATTAGACTATCGTGCCCCTGGTCACTGGCTAGTGACCCAGACTCTGTCCCCTCTGCTTTCAGGTTCTTCACATCCTCGATCCAGGCTTGGATCTCTTCGGACACTTCGCATCCTCCCGGCAGCAGCACTTTCCAGCAAGCGGCCATTGAAAACGACGGCGCGGCCCGACACCATTTGACACCTATGCACCCGGCTTCCCTGGGTGAGGTAACACGAGTACTCCGGTGCTCCCGTGGGTGTTGGCCCTAGAACCCTCTAAGTCCAAAAGGGTTTGTTCCTAGTCCACTCCGAAGTGTCCCTAAACTTTAAAACTCTAACCACGACTTACCCCATAGACGCTAACGGAGCTCGCGGCTGTGTTCACACACTGCACACGTCCCCCGTGGGTCCCCTGTGTCACTACCTTGGGTGGTTTCTTGGGGTCCCAGCGATTCTACAGCCTCTAGGCCTTGTCTAGTCAAGTCGTGGTTCTTATACCACTTTCTTAATATATGGTTTGGTACGCCCCTAGGGCTAATCGTATATTGTGCTAATTTACTGTGATATTTGAAGTGTAACATATGTGCTTTGACCTCTAGTCTCATAAAGAGACTAGTAGGGTGTGTTTATAAATAAATAAATAAATATATACGGGAAATTTATCAAGAAAGCGTACACAACTATGAAATTTTAATTAGGAAGTGGTACGATAAACGAATGTTGGGAACTGATGAACATTTATTCCTACGAAATACGAATCCTGTAATCCCAACATTCTATCATATCCCCAAGCTTCACAAGGACTCTTTACATCCGCCGGGCAGGCCAATTGTGTCGTCTCAGGGCAGTCTCACAGAACATTTATCTATGTTTATTGATTATTTTTTGGCCACCTTTGTAGTTCAGTTAAAGTCTTATATAAAGGATACAAAAGATTTTTGGGAAAAAATTGCTGCAGTAAGATGGGTTTCCTCATACCAATTAATGGTATTGGATATTACTAGTCTATATACATGTATAGATCATGAGGCTGGTTTAGAGGCCTTGCAGTTTTACCTGAATAAGCGCCAACTTCGATTTGCAGAGCATAATCAAATGTTGATCGAATTTGCAAAATTTTGTCTCACTAATAACATTTTTCTTTTTGAGGAGAATTTCTTTAAACAGATCTCAGGGACTGCGATGGGCACCTGCTTCGCCCCCAGCTATGCGAACTTGTTCGTTGGCTGGTGGGAGGAGCAGGTGTCCAGATCATATGAATGTGGATCATTGATGGGCAAAGTTATTGTGTGGTATCGTTACATAGACGATCTCTTTATAATATGGCAAGGCACATCAGAGTCAGCACATGAGTATATTAATGTCTTGAATACTAATCGATTAAATTTGCACTTCTCGGGCGCAGTTAGTTCAGTGGCAGTGAACTACCTGGACCTGAAGGTGTTTGTATCAGAGGGCAAATTAGACACAGCCTTATACCGTAAAACAACGGCGGGAAATTCTACTTTATTTGCGACAAGCAATCATCCACCCAAATTGATATATAGTATTCCGTATGGAGAGCTGTTAAGATTAAAACGGAATAGTTCCAGAGAATGTGATTTTGAAATGTCAGCTAAAGAGTGCATTGCTAGATTTGCTTTAAGAGGCTATGATAACACATTATTGGAAAAAACATTCAATAGAGTAAAAGGGATTTCTAGAGACCAATTACTGTGGAAAAGAACAAATAATATCCCCAATATTAACGAAGGGGGTAAGTTTAGGATGGTTACTACATATTCAGCGGAAGCAAACTATCTTAAACGGATGCTTAAGAAAAACTGGCATATTTTAAAAACAGATAGTATTATTGGTAATGATATTCCAGTCTACCCAATGGTTACTTTTAGAAAGGCCCGATCATTTAAGGACATGTTGGTTCACAGTCATCTTGACAAGGTAATACAGAAAAGGGGTACCTTGAAAGAAATGCGAGGGTTTTACCCATGTGGGAAATGTAAAGCCTGTGCGAAATAGCAAAAGAGTTTTGTCTTACACTATACCGGACATAAATAGAAATAGATTCATAAAAAGATTCATGACATGCAATACCACGTATTCTGTATACTGTTTAACTTGTCCTTGTGGGCTACGATACATTGGTAGTACCATTCACCCACTCAAAATAAGGATATTAGAACATTTACGGGCAATCTCTAAAAAAGATGTAACATATCCAGTAGCAAGACATTTTGCAGATAAACATTCCAGCAATAGAAATCTGGCACAGTACTATGGTTTGGACCATGTCCCGGATAATATCAGAGGGGGCGATAGAATCTTGAGATTACGTAGGTTGGAGTCACGTTATATTGTAGACTTGCGAACAAAATTCCCAAAAGGATTAAATAGTGGGGAGGAGTTGGCGTCACACTTGGGCTCCTAAAAATGAAAAATTAAAATTGTTAGGCTGTTATACAGCTGGTATCAGTTGCAGTAATAATATGTCTCTTACATATTATCCATGTCACAGGATACGTGTAAATAACAATGGTCAATAATAAGGGACTTAAGCCGATCCACGGCAAGAGAACAATACACTAAGGCACTAATCGGCTAATATATGTTGAAATGATTGAGGAATTCTATATAACCTTGAATGGTAATGAAGGCATGTATTTTAATTAATAGGATACATTATGTCATATAGTGGTTCAATATTTATTGAGTATATAGTTAAATCAATGTAACTATGCAGTTCCCCCCTTTTGGTCACATTCACGTGACGCAGCAAGAGGGGATAATAGCCGATCCACGGCAAGATAGCTAAACATATGACTGTTTTATCCAACAGTAGCCAAAACGAATCAATTCATTGATGAAATTATAAATTGTCATAGTGTGATTCAATATTTATTGTATATAAATGATGTGTACGCAATTTAAATTTATATGTATGTGTAACATTTCAAAATGGCGCTATATTTTGCGTATTGCGTTAGTCCCTTTTCCATTGTGATACACAAGTGACCAGGATGTAAAATAAAATAGAGTCGCTTCCGGTGTGCCAGTAACACCGAGGAAGGCTGACCGCCGAAACGCGTTTGTTGTTAATACTGGAAAAATAAATATTTTCAAACGCCCCCGTGAGTGCTGAATTTCTTTCATTCAAGGAAAAGGAGCAATAATAATTTGCGGAGTACACAGCCGCATACAAGCACCCGTCCGAGAGTGCTTCCCATGGAGGTGTAAAGTGAGCGTGAGATATATATATATATATCTACCTACCTACCTACCTACCTGGTGTGGTCTCCTTTCATTTAGCCATTCAAAAGATTATCGACTGGTAAAACAAACAGCTTTACACTCCTTCAAGACTTAGCCTGAAGGCTGCTCTCCATAGCTACCACTAGGATAGCTTTCAATAAAGGTTGTCTTTAACCTATCATCAATAAGGGGTTGTTTGGACTGGTGCAAGGTGCCCACTATAACTGGTGGACAGCATATACCAGGCCAACTTCTCACAGGGGGTCTTCTGTCTGTGTGGCCATTTTAGAGTCAAATTAGTTTGCTAGTGCTTTTTAAAAATCTTTTCAATCTGTGCTTTTTATGTATCAGCAAAAATGTCTACATGCCAGCACTGAGAACACCATTAAATCTCTTCATATTTATAGTATAAAAGAAAACAAACTATTTTGCATTACTGAGAGGCCCTGAACAATTACTTGTAATATCATTTTTGTGAAACATTACTTGTGGGTTTGGAAGCAGGGAAACGGGAGCTATGGAGAACCAACCTCTCCATACTCTTTAAATATCTCTCTAATTCATGCCCCTAAGGTGGGGAATAAAATAAAAGGTGATTCAGCTCGTCTCACCCTGCCGAACAGAGCAGGAAACAAGCCATCTTATAGTACTCTCACCTAAATTTCCTATCTACAGGTGCTATTTACAGCACCATTAATGTATGGCCTGACGGGAATTTATTTATCAACCTGCCTCATCTAGTTAAGAGAAATGTTACTCACCTCCTAACACATGAAAGGAATCGAACAGAGGCCCCCCCCCCGTGACAGTAATTCCTTACTTGTGGATTGCAACTTTTGCTTCATCAGCAAAATCCAGACTGAGATCAGAGATTAAAGGAATACAGTGTCCCTTGTCGAACACTTTGTTCTTCAAAGACACTGCCCTTAAGATTTCTCCCACTGGCCCATGTCCTTAAATAATACAGTCAGAACACTGAATTTTGTGTCCGTCTTGTCTTTCACAGGCAGACGCCCATCTATTTCGCTAATCCCCCTCCAATTTCAAAAACCTCAAGGGGCATCTGATAACCGTGGACTTATCCATGGCTGGCCAGCCCAAAAGTCGCATGTTGCCTAAACGCTCCAGGCACTCTCTTCTAAACACACTGACTGCAGTGTGCACTAATGCAACTCTGCAGACTGCACAACTTGTTCCTCTATGTAGAGCTGGACCCCAGATACCTGAAAGACGGGTTCCCTTTGAAGCCCCATAGTCTGAGGCCACCTCCTCCATGGGTTGCAAGGATAAAAGACTTCTTTTACCAGTTTAAACGCAACCCTGACATTCCCTCAGTACTTGAGCAGGTGTGTATCTTTGTCTGTTACTTTGCCATTGAGGAAGAGCAGAATATCCTCAGCGTATAGAGCTATGTAGTGGATACGTCCTTGGGCTATTATGCCGTCCTATTGAGTCCCCTCTTGTGCCCTACATGCCATTAGTTCCACCGCTATAGTGAACAGTAGTGGGAACAAAGGGTGCCCCAGTTTCATGCCTTTTTCCACTTTGAGTAAGATTATTCCTCCTGATTTACCTCTCGCCGTGGGTAAGTATATAGTAGTCTGGTCCGTTCCCTTTTCCCAACCCCATCCTGTCTATCACTGTATGAAGATATTCACAGTCCAGGCTATTGGTAGCTTTTTCGATGTCCATTGACATTACCACTGCCTCTGATCTGTCGGGGCTGCCAACTGTATTGCTGTGACTCGCTGGGTATTCATGGCCATATTTCGCTCTGGTGTAAATCCAGTCTGATAGGGCGTATGAGTCGGTGCATGTGGGGCATGCGGCCATTATTCTGCTCCGTATCTTATAGTTGATATTTGGCATCAACAAAGGTCTATATGCTGCAATGTCTTGGAGGGGCTGTTCCAGTTTGAGTAGGGGCTATATTAATGCCTCCTTTGTAGTATGGGGCAGAATCTGCTCCTCCCTTGCCTTTTTGTAGACGACTGTCAGGCGTGGTGCCAACTGGTCAACATAGGTGGCATAAAACTCCACTGGGATACCATCTGACACCGGCATTTTCCCTCTGGCCACGTCTTTGATCGCTGCTGTCACCTCAGCTGCCGTTATGTCTGTGCCCAACAACTTACCATATCCGGTGGAAGGGGCGGGATAAGCAGATGTTCCATAAAGACTTGCATGTCTGTGAGTATCATCTGCGCCCATTGAGCATATAAGGCGGTATAGAAAATGTTAAATATCTCTTTAATTTCAGACTGCTTATAGACTCTTAATACCATTCTCGTCCTCCAAGGCTACAATTTGTGAACCCCCCCCCCCCCCATTGGACTTGCCAGGCCAGTAACGTCCGGGATTTATCTCTTTCCGCATGGGCCCTGACAGAGTATTCTTTGTAATCAAAGTACCTGAGTGTTTACACTAGTTGTTTGTTTTTTCTGACAAAACCAGGAAGTAGGAGATTTACCCTTTGATAATTTTTATTAACCCCTTTTTTGAGGGGGTGTTTATCCATTTGACAACTGTCATTTTGAGCATTGTTTGAATTTTGTGACTGATGGACGCCTTTGTAACTTTTTTTTTAACAAGGCGTTATCCAGGCCAAACGTGTTCTTTTTCCCCCCCACATCTTCACCGACTTGGTGGATTCTCCTGGAAGTAACCTAGAAAATAGCCAAAATATAGAACATTTTCTTTCCCTCATAACTATCACCCTCCTCCCAGCTTTCAGGAACAAGCTGAGATGTAGAAAATGACTCAGTTTTTGCGTATTTCTAAGTGGTAGCCCATTTATTAGGTCTCGCCTAGGCAGCGCATGCACTGTCTCTTTGAGACATGCTGTATCTACTCTGTGGGCTTACAATACGTCCATCGCTTTTCATTCATTCCTTTGTGTGCCCTTCGAAAATCTTTGTTTTCCTGTGGTGAGTCAGTTATATTTGCAGTGGCGGCCGGGTTGGGGGGGTGGTTGGAGGAGGAAGGGAAATAAAAAAAACACGTGCCTTGCTGCCGCGTCTCTGCTCTGTCTCTCTTCCGTGGGACTCCGGCCGAACAGCAACCAGGAAGCACACCCATGCTCCCCTGACCAATCAACGCTGTAATGCAGCGTTGTGATTGGTGTGAGTGCCGTGGTTCGGCTCTCAGCCAGGGAATGGGGGTCTGGGCATGTTCTCCACGCAGGCTATAATGCAGCCTGCGTGGAAAACATGCAAAGTGCGCATGAATGTTTGGCCGACCTGAGTGGGCCAACCAAGCATTCATGCGCACTTGGGAGTGGGCAAGCCACTACTCCCCAGCCTTGCTCTGAGAGCAGAGTAGCTCCGCACGCAAAGTAGTTGGAAACAATAAAATGATGATAATAAGTTAATATAATATTTTATTTTTCCTTTCCTCACACTGCTTGAAAGACGTCCTTCGCCATAGCGGAGGAACCGCCACTGTACATTTGTCACTCCTTTTGGTGTTTTGTTCCCTTCCATTGGGCTAGGCTCTATTTAGTGTAGTCTTTCACTTGTGACATTTGTGTTGGTTTCGGGGCACAATTTTTTTCAATTGCATCAGCTCGTCTTTTTAGGACTGTTTTTTGGGCTTTCTGAATAAAACACGCTCAGCTGACAGCATTTCTAGTTTACAACGACACACCACATTTTTAGTTTACAGTTTCCCTCGATTGCCTCAGCTCGTCTTTTAAGAATGCTGTGTTTTTTGGCTTTGCGAACAAAACGTGCTCAGCTGACGGCGTTTTTAGTTTACAAACAGTTTCCCTCAATATTTAATAAGTCAACGTGTAAATGATTGGACTTTTAATGTATTTTTATTTGTATGCTTACTCTAGAAGGGGACTCAGTTTTATTTAAAATATTTGTGATCGCTTAAATCGTGTTCCATAGAAGTGCATAACCTAATAGAAGTGGGCGGGTCTTTAATGTATGTGACTGCAAGTGGCCTGAGTCTATAAGAGCCAGGCAGAGGAGAGTGCGTCTTCACCTACCTGATCTACCTAATTGGTGCTTTCAAAGACTGAGCTAAATTAAGCAAAGACCAAGACCCCTTGTTTAATAATTCAGTACGATGCTTGGACAGTTTTGTCCATACTTCAAGGACTTGCTCCTCCTATTGTGTTATTTGCAGCTGTTTAAATTGTAACTGAAATCTGCCACCTACCTCTTTGCGCAAGGATGCAAGTGCTTTTTGCGCCAAATTCATGTCCAGATCTAAATTTACGTTCATCACCTGAAACGTGCTAGTGTGAAATCATCCAAAAATTCATTTGTTCTCAACTTCACCTGATCATTGTGACCTCGTCTTATTAACCTGATTAATACAGTGCTAATTGTGTATGTGAAACTGCCGTGCTCTTTTTGGTAGTTGTTGCTCTTAGGCCGTATCACGGCCAGGTCACTAGTATTTACGCACCAATGCTATAGGGCTGGATTCACAAATTAGCACTTACAATTGGAAGCACATTTTGCTGAATATACCCTAGGTCTGCATGATCAAGTAATGTATTTGTGGTATTTGCTCCCTTGATTTGTGGCTGGGGAAGCCATGTGCAAATCGTGGAAGCAAACACTGGCGTCTTGCGCACCAAGCATAATCACATTTTGTGCACACCCTGGAGATGGCCCTCAAAGTGGCATTCACGGACTAATCGCCATTGGGAACTTTGTGTGCTTAAAACTAGAAGTTCTACGTTTTTCCCAAATTAAGTTAATTTGTTTTCTATTATGCCAATTTAGGCCAAACAAATAATAAAAATGCCAAAAAGTTATTTTTAATAAAAACATTATGAAAAAAAACTGTTAAAATTAAACATGTATTATAAATATTTCCATTATTGTAAATTTAAACTTCAAACGTGAAAAACACACTTTAGAAAAGTGTGCAGTTTGCTTCCCAGGTTTCATATATTCCTATTTGTTGGACCGAAAACCATTTGAGTGGTCACTCCCCAGACTTTCTGCCCTTTGGTCCTCTTGTTGCGGAGTTTGTTTTTGTTGGCTTTAGAACTATGCACACCTTTACACTGCTAACCAATGATAAAGTGCTTGTGCTCTCTCCCCTAAACATGATAAAAATTGTATATACCCGTTTGGCACATTTAACTTACTGGTAAGTCCCTGGTAGGTGGTACTGTGGTACCCAGGGCCTGCAAATTAAATGCTACTAGTGGGCTGTAGCTTTTACTGTGCTGCCAACTACTGTAGCTCTAAACCTGTGTCTCAGGCCTGCACTCCTGCACCCTGCAAAGTAGTTTTGAAACTATCATGTTGACTTGGTAGGATAAAAACCTGCCATGCCTGAATGTGAAGCATTCGTATTGCTCACTTGGTACTTTTCTACTAATCAAGGACACACTCGTAAAGTTTGGTTTTAGCACTGTCAGTAGTCGCTGGTTGATGCCATATTTGCTACTCACTCTGACCCAGCCAATCTGCAGTCTGCTTACTCAGGATCCCTATGAAAAGAAGCCTAGGCTAAGATGCAATTACCTATTCATGTCCGTCTCATTCAGAGCCTTTACTAATACCGAGCGGAAGTGAGGTGAACCTTTAATGACACCTCCTTGTGGCAGCTTGCTTAGGCACAGGAAGACTTGTTTTTCACGTACCTTTGGTGCGCCCCCTGCACTAAGTCTAGTGTGGTGTACGAGAATGCCTCTGCTGCCCATTTGTCAAACAGTTTGACCATATCTACACAGAAATACTAGGGTAAACCTACTAGTGTAGTCTATCCTACTTCTCTGAACAGCACTTGCTGAAAAACTGAAGCCTTCGTGTATGGCGCACACACTACTCTGTCAAACCTCATGCATGTCTTGTCCGCCATTATGTGCAGTGCATTGATTATAATGCAGTTGTAATATGGCGTACAGAACATTCACCATGTTCTGACAGGATGTAGATGGCACACATTCCATGAACAATACAGATTTGTAAAGATTCGTCAAACTAGATGAAACCATTTGAATGGCTGCTTAAGTAGTGGCCTATCGAAGATATGTATCCATGCCCAGCAATTAAAAAGGCACATGCTATAAGTCTGACAGCTCCACTGCAATCAATTTCCTAAAACTACTCCTTTTTGTATTATGTTAAGTAAAGCAAGTTCAAACACATATGCCTGGCTGTGAGAGTAAAAAGTAGTGTCCTGGCTCTTTTCTTTCTGATAGCGCAAACTCCTTCCACAATATAGTTTGCGCCTTTTTTTTCCCTTTCAATTGCAGGAATGCGGTTGGCAAAGTGACGATCCTGTCGCCATGCAATGTCCTCCACAACAGATGAAGTAGAGGCTGCTCTGCTGCTTCTAAAGCAATAAGATTTACAAGTATGGCGAACTCCAAGTCAGAAAAACGTTAGTCTTCCTGTGGTGGTATGACGGTAAACAACATAGAATTGTTTTGTTGCCAACTGGATCGGATGGATAAAGAACTTCTACCATATTGTTGCAGTACCTCGTCATTTTTATTCACTCCGCCCATATGCATGTTGTAATCTAGTACACAGTTGTGCTGGAAAACGTCTGCCTAGCCCAAACTGTGACTAGAGAAGTGCTGTCATCATGGATTGTCATGCTTCCTGCATATCTGAGAATTTGACTGAGCAGTTCACTTGAAGGTAACGCAGTGGTCTGGACTTTTAGATTTTCTTACAAACAAGCTTGCAGTGCTTTTGAATTGTATGGTAAGCTGCAGTGCCAGCTTTGTACAGCTTGATGAAATCTGTAGAAGTTGTCCATGTGAAGGTTATACCCTTTATGAAGTAGTGATTGGACAACCTCTCATCCAGTCTTAGAATTTAGTGGAGTACTCTCCAGTGTATATTCTCAGGTGGTATACGTATCCAGTAGGGGTCTTGCACAACATGTTTATCTTGATGCCATAACACGCTCTTTTGCTTGGTGTATACTGTGTGAACATCAGTTGTCCTTTGTGGAGAATCAGGACTTGATGACTGTTATTTACAGTAGAATAAGTCTCTGGAAACTTGCCAGATGAGTGTTCCACGACTGGCCAAAGATTGAGCAACCTGTCATGGCCCGGATTGTCTCTGGGCCATACAGCAAAATTATCTTTCAAATGCAGTGTATGCTGCAAAATCATAAACCTGTCATTTCCATGACTGGTGCATAGATAGGTGTTGGCTAACCGGAAGAGCGGACCGCTAGGACTGTACGCTTGGTTTGTGCTCTATTCTCATGCTAGGCATAAGGCCCAGAATTCTTTTTCAACTCCCCAAGTGAAGTCCGAGTTCACAGGTGTGCACTAGAATGAGTCACCAGTGTGCCTCCATACTGTCTCAGAAATAGTTTGGCACACAAACTTATTTGATGCACAATTTACTCAAGGAAGTAATCATACAGAAGAGTTTGCAGTAGGCAAGAGACGACAAATTAGCTAAATTGACTTTACATTCAGCATCTACTATGAATGCCAAGGGAGCACTTTCCCTGTGCTCAGCACAATACATTTCTGCTCTCTGGATTGGCTACTCTATCACCATCTGTCCACAGCACAGATTGTACTTACAAAGAGACATCACGGTTAACATGGGCATGTTCCTCAGAATTACTGGAAGACTAGTCCTCATCAGATGGCATTACAATGACTGAAAAGTACTTTCCAGACTATTGTCCATGAGTCTCTCTCTGATGCAGTGACATTAGAAGTGCCTCGGAGCTTTCCACCATTTTCTGACTTGGGGCATGGACAGCAGTCATCCACTCAGAAGCCATCTCAGTTACCTGTCTAAAACTTTCCTCTTGAAATACGTTAGACCTCGAAAAAAAAATAAAATGTTACCAGACCTGCTGGTCCTGTGACTTGATAAATATACTTGACCTAACTGTAATGCGCTTGACCCATAAACGTGTCTCAAATTGTGATCTTAGCCAAATATTTTATTTCACCTGGTTGCCTTTTTCTTCATTATCACATACGAGCGCACTTTAAAATGTCAGTTCAGCATGTCTGCTGTACAAAAGCACCCTTGTTTGATTTAATACACTAAACGTTTGCTCCATGTACAAAAATCTAGCCCACAAATAGGATACACTTGATCCTCTTAGTTCACTAATAGCATTGTCATCAGGTTTGGGGCAGGAATGTTTCTCAGTTCATATTTAAAAATTCACTCTTAATAAATATATTAATCCTGATGTAGTGTGCTATCATTTTCGGACAGACCTTTTCCATTGAAATGGCCACAAGCTTTCCCACTGACATGCAGTTTAGCTGTTTAGTGTACAAACTGTGTGAAAATCTGGTTTCAGCAAATATTTATCATTTGCACATCACCAAGCAAAAAAATCAGATTTTTTTATCCTATTAAAATCTTTGTTTCCAGCTCACTTCAGAATTGCAAAAAAAGTGCTTGCTTAACTATTTAAATGTGTGCCCAGCACGATTGTGAGACAGTCCACTTCACAAAATCCTCTAACTTTGCAGTTAGAGAGAGAGAAAAGTGAGCACCAATCTCTTGGACAAAATTAGCAGCAATTTGTAAGAAGACATGAACTGACATTTGACCTGTCCTGCACAGCAAATGTGACGAGATGAAAAAAAGAATTATAGGCATCCTTATTGCTCCATTCATTTTCTGGATGAACGGAACACCTGTTCATTGCCAGCTCGAGCTCTCTCTCCAGGCCAGTAGACCCTAAACAATTAGCTCTGATAAAATCTGACTGCATAGTGAGTGGGTGAAAGATTTCTGGAGGCCAGAATGTCCTTGGTAGAATTGTGTATGTGAGAGAGAGACACATGAACTGAAATACTGTACAAGTGGGAGTGTAGAAATGACAAAGGACTTTATCTGTACAAAGCAAAAAGCACTTATGTAACTTCAGGTTTTCATGCAAAAAACATCGCCAATGAAGCTAAAAGTGGAAAACATGAAAAAACCTTACTTCAACTTACAACACAAGGAAATGTCAAAAGCACATATTGTCATAATCTTCTCTGGCACTGTATCCTTTTAAAAATGTTCTCCTTTTAAAAGGGCAGAATGCAGTCACCCTGATGTGGGCTGACCAGTTGGCCCTTAATGTATGCTAAGGTAGGAAGAATGAAATTGTGAATGACGCAACAGATCATTGTCTGAAGTGGGCTGACACATTGCCGTATGCTGTGTGAAGCATGACTGACCAGTGGCTGAAAAGTGATGCAAGAAGGCCGAACGAACCTCCACCAGGGGAAGGGAAATTACTAACCATATTTTCAGGCCTTGGGGGCCCTTTTACCTAGTGGGGATTCCTGCTCGGTGATTGCAACTTTCCCATTTCCAGCAATGTGTCTCTGGCATTTGTACTCCTTCACCTAAATGAGTGGGAGAAATACCTTTAGACACGCAGACGCACCCTCACTGTTGCTCCTTCGTGATGTCTTACAGGCCAATGACCGTGCACCATGAATGCGGTAAAGTCATTGATCAATTCTTCTTCATCTTTCACACTTTAAAAAAAAAAAAATCAAAACTTTCTTTGTTGAATTTTCCATTCTTCACCACAGTACAATACTCGATATTACAATGCATACATCAAAATAAGTACAGTCTATTGGAGAGATTAGTTACCTTTCCTCTAAGGCTTGTCCAATACAGAGTGCGTTTGTTGTCAGTAGCGCTGTTGGTGTACACAACCACACAAACTGCGCCCCCCCCCCCAATTCAACTGTGCAATAGCAAGGGTATACAAGAGTAGCACCTAGCATTCCTAAGAGATTAGTGTGTGTAGAGTACAGTGTGACCGGGAGATGTAGTATTTCTCCCCCTCCCCTCCCAGGTCAAACCTGAACATAGATCTTAAAATTGGAAGAGGTGGAGGGCTCTGGCTCGTGTTGGTGTCAGACAGGCTCACAGAGGAAGACCGTTAGAAAGATACTTCACCAATGGGCCCCAGATGCACTCAAAGTTTTTACAGAATTCAGAGAGAATATTTGTCATTTGCTCCATCGTGTGGGCCTGCCATAGATGTGAATGCCATTGTGTCAGCGAGAGTGCCTCTTTTTGCTTCCAAGCTGCCGCCACCACTGCTTTTGCGGCCCCTAAGAATAGTCGCCGTATTGATCTGTCACTTCTAGTCTGGCGTTTTTAGAATGTCGGCACGCAAGCCCCAAAGTGCAAATCCTGGATCCTCCGGTATTGGACAACCCAAAATATCTTTGATCTGTGCCAAGATTTCCATCCAGAAAGGACGGATCGTCTGGCAATCCCACCAGATGTCTGAAGTCCCCCAACAAACCACATCCCCACCAGCATAATTCTGAGGTATTGGGGGATATTTTCCTCAGTTTAGTGGGGTATAAGTACCAATAGTATAATACTTTAAAGTGGGCCTCTCGCGTCCCCCTCGAATGGCTGAGTTTAGGTATTTCTCTGAAGAGTCGCTTCATTGTTTATCTAAATTTGCATTACCCAGTTTCTGCTCCCAGCAGGCCTTTGCCGTGGCAGGGGAATGACGAGTAGTAAGGAGTAGGGAATACAGAAAGGAAATACTACCCTTAGAGCCACTCCCACTTTTCACGTATCGCTCAATGGGTGTCAGATCCCAAGTGGATGAGTCTCTCATTTCAGAGATAAGTACCCAGGTGTAATGATAATGTTCCGTTGCCGATAGATGATAGTCCCTTTGGCAGTGCTCGCAGGTGAGAACCACCCATTTGTGAAATAGGTCTGAAACAGTGAGGCATCCTCCCTCCTTGCGTCGAAGGGTCCTGGTTGCAGAGCTGGTGGGAATGCAGGATTGTAATGAATTGATGTAAATGGGAAGGGTAAGGTAGTCCATGTAGAAGACCTATTGACCTCATCCCACGTCTTAAGAGTAGCCTTTGTGGGAGTACTCTGGTATGTATTCAGCGGTCGGTCCACTTTAGGCTTCCACAGGAGGTCCCAGATGCAGCTCCCTGCCATCGCCCTATCCATATGGAGCCAATGCTTGTCAGACTCTGGGGCTGACCACTCAGAGATTACTTACAATTGGGTTATGTTATGTTAAAAATGGATTTATAAAGCGCACAGCTACTCAACAGAGTATCCCGGCGCTAAGACAGAAAGATACAGAAGCCAGGGATGAAACATCGGTCCCGAGGCGGAAGGCCATTAAACTGCATGCTGGAACAGCCAGGTTTTCAGTTGTTTCCTGAATGCCATTATACTTGTGGCTTGTCTCAGCGATAGAGGTAGCTTGTTCCAGAATCTAGCCACTTGCACTTGGAACGATCGACCACCACGGCGGACTCTGAGACACTTGGGGATGACAATTAGATGTTGGTGTGCTGATCTAAGGGATCGGCCGGGTACGTAGTATGAAAATCTTCTGGGGATATAATGTGCCCCCATACCATGCAGAGCTTTAAAAGCAAGGACCAGTGCTTTAAAGAGTACTCTGCATCGGACAGGCAGCCAATGCAAATTCTTCAGATGGTGGGAGATCCGGTCTCTAGGTCCAAGTCTCAGGACTGCTCTGGCAGCCGCGTTCTGCACGACTTGCAGTCTATTGAGTATAGATTCTGGAAGGCCCAGATAGAGCACGTTGGCATAGTCCAATCTGGAGGTGACAAGGGCCTGAACGACCGTCTTTCTGTGAGAGGTCGGTAATAGGAAAAGAAACCTACGGAGCATTTTCAAAAACCCGAAGCACGTACCCGCTACCGACTGTACTTGAGGTATCATAGATAGAGTGGCGTCCATTTTCACTCCCAGATTTTTTACGATCTTAACTGCTGACTGGGGGGGGGGAGGGAGATATATCCGTGGGCCACCATTGCTTCCAGGCGTCCAGAGGGGGTGTGCCAAAGAAAATAATTTCCGACTTTTCCGGATTACATTTGAGATGGTTATGTCTGAACCAAGCAAAGATTTCTCTCAGACATTTATTAATCTTTTCACCGTTAAACTCCTCCCCCTTCTTGCAAGTGAACAGCAGTTGCGTGTCGTCGGCATAGGATATAATCATAGCCTCCCCTGCTTCCGCCAGGGTAGCCAGGGGAGCCATGTACAAATTGAAAAGTACAGGGCTCAAGATAGATCCCTGTGGCACGCCGACCTTCAAGGGCGGCACCCTGGCAGAAAACGGGGGCGACCAGACCTCTTGATTTCTATCCTCCAAAAAGGAAGAGAACCACTTCAACACCGTGCCTTCAAGTCCATATTCCCGTAACCTCTGCAGGAGGAGACCATGCGGCACGGTGTCGAAAGCCGCAGAGAGGTCTAGAAGTACCAGGACAGCTTTGCCGCCTTTATCCAGGGTCTCCTTGATGGAATCAGAGACTTCCAGCAAGGCCGTCTCTGTGCTAAGGTTCTGCCTAAAACCGGACTGACTTGGGTGGAAAAGATTATTGGATTCAGCAAAGTCGCTGATCACCAAGTGAACATATTTCTCGATTGTCTTTGCGAAGAAAGACAGTAAGGAGATTGGTCTATAGTTAGTTAAGACCATGGGATCGGCCGTAGATTTTTTCAACAAGGGGATAATTTTTGCGCTTTTCCAACTTACTGGGACTTGACCGCTGAGAAGAGACACGTTCAAAACGCTATTCACAGTGGTGTTCAGAACCTCTGCCATCGAAGCCAGAAATTTGGCAGGGCACGGATCCACGGGAGAGCCGGATTTGAGGCCCTTCATTATTGATAGACGTCTCAAGGGGCACGGGAGGGAAGATGGAGAGGGTGGCCCTACCATCCTCATTCTGGGGGGCAGTTATTGAGGAAACCATCACATCTTTCCCAACTAAACCATCAAAGGAGGATTGTATTGTTATAATCTTCGTATTGAAGAAGTTGGCTAACTTTCCAATCCAGACAGCAGAGGGAGGGGAGAGCCTTGTTGCAGCCCTAGGTGAAGAGAAGCTTTTAACGATACTGAAAATGTCTTTGCTTTTATTTCCTGCGGACTCGATTTTAGATGCAAAGAAACTTTTCTTTGCTTCCTGTATCTTTTTATGATATTCTCTTAGGGCCTCTTTATAATTCCTTTTATTTTCTTCGTTAAAATCTTTCCTCCATACTCTTTCCTGACGTTTACAGTCCTTTCTACACTGTCGCAAGGTGTCGTTGAACCAGGGGGCTGAGCATCTAATAATTTTAGTAGAGCACGGGGTTACAGGGGCAAGGGACAGAGTTCCATGCGCTATCCAGTTAACGAGGGCCTCAGCATCCTGCTCTATGTTGCCACTTATCCTGAGAGGGTATTGGTCGAGTTCATATTTGAGGGCAGCCGGGGTGATCTTATGAAAAGGCCTATATGTAAAAGATGGCCGTTTGCCCTGGGTCAGTGAGCTTCATTAGCTTAGGAAACTTAAAACCCACCAGATAATGGTCAGACCATACTAGAGGTACAGGAGCCTCTGTCTGGATATAGCAGTTAGCAAATACTTGGTCAAGGGTGTGGCCTTTAACATGCGTGGGGGTAAAGACATATGGGGCAAGATTAAGCGCATCCAGTGATTCCACTAGGGAGACAGTCTCCGGGATGTCCTGATTGTCCATATGTATATTGAAATCACCCAAGTCAAAAAAAGTTTTAAATCTGGAGGCCCGTGGCGCGATAGCGTCACTGATAGACTTCAAGAAAGCCCCTGCGTGGCCCGGGGGTCTATATATAAGGACTCCGGCTATGCACTGATGGGGGGATAGCGTGGCCTGAAAACAAAGGCACTCAGCCCCTGCGATTTCGTTCATGGGGATGCAAGTGATGGCTATGTCCAGATTGCTAATAATAGCAACTCCACCTCCCTTGCTTCCAACGCGGTCCTTCCTCAAAAGGGAGTAGCCCGGTGGAATGGGTGTGGCTATAGTCGGATTCGACGTATCAGATAGCCAAGTTTCAGTCAAGAACAGGAAGTCCGGCTTGATCTCGCATAACGTGTCATATATGTGGAGATCATGTTTGTTTAAAGAGCGGCAATTAAGCAACAAAGCATTAATGTGTTCCTGTTTCTTTGACATTAAACTCTGACTCGGTGCAAACTTTCTCTGTGCATTGGGCGCTAATGTTCTATTCAGAGTGTATTTTGTGGTTCCCCAGCTACAATACTGACAGCGTGGTAAAAGATCGTCTTCCCACATGTCAATAACATTTTTACACTTGAGAGAAGAACCCAGCTTTATAAGGGTCTCTCTATCGTATGTTACTACCTGACTCGGTTGTAGTATGAGACCGTCAGAATGTCCAGCCCCGGCCGCCTCCGGGACGCTGACGGGTGCAGACGGGCTTGCCTTTGGCGCGCCGCCGGCGCGTCCGCTGCGCGGCCGGACCCCCATCTAGTTTAAATACCGAGCCCGAACCGGAAGTGACGGGAGCAGGAGGAGGAGCCACGTCCCTCCACAACAATCGGCCACTAAGAGACCGTGGTGGACCGGGGACCGGCTAAGGGTAAAATGCGGTGTGCAAAACAAGCAAGTAGCAGAAGTAAGTACAAATAAAAACAATATACAGGTTTCTAAAACAGTTTTGGTTTAAAAAGAATGCCCAGGCGCTTGGCAGTAAAGCTATTTCATGCGCGCGGGAACCGTCTAGCATGCTGCTTTCAGTCTCTGCGCGGCCGGGCCCCCATCTAGTTTAAATACCGAGCCCGAACCGGAAGTGACGGGTTGCCTTATAATAAAGATGAAGTCGGGCAAAGCCAACCCCCCCATAGCTCCTCGGTAGTCAGAGTTGTTTATATGGAAGACTGGCCCTGCGATCTTGCCATATGAAGCATGTGACAATGGATTTCAATGTGGACAGGAACCCCCATTCCAGGTCAATCGGCAAGCCCTGGAAGAGGTACAGAAGCCTCTGTAGAACGTTAATTTTGATGGCCTGTATGCGGCCCAGCCAGGAAATGTACATGAGTGCCCACCTTCGGAACTCCGCTTTTAACTGTTGCAAGATCCGGGGATACTTAGCTTTAAAAGATCTGAGATTCTGGGGGTGGTCTTTATGCCTATATACGGTATATCTTTTTTAGCCCATTGGAAGGGGGTGGCGGCCCTAGAGATTCCATTTCCTGCTGCAGATTTGGTTAGGTTGATACGGTAGCCTTCCACTAGTTCAAAATTTTGTAGTTCTACCTGCAATGCTTCTAGGGGAGACCTGGGGGAGGTAATGGACAGTAGGACATACTCAGCAACGAGAGAGATCTTGTGCTCCTCTGTACAAAAGTGAATGCCAATAATGGAGGGTGTCATATGTATGTCATATGTATCTTGGCTGCCAAAGGTTCGATACTAATACAAATAATAATGGGTGAAAGGGGTCATCCCTGCCGCGTTTACTTCACCAGGTGGAAAAGTTCAGAGCTCACTCCATTTACTAGGACGCGGGCACTGGGATGAGCGTAATTCGCTTTAATCATAGCAATGAACCGTTCACAAAAGCTAAATCTTTTTACAGTATGACATAGGAAAGGGCAGTCCACCCGGTCGAAAGCCTTCTCTGCATCTAGCTTCGATAAGACCACTGAGATAGATATTTAGTTGCTTTCTTGACTAGGTGGAAGACCCTCCTTAAATGATCATGTGTTTGGCGGCCTTTGATAAGGCTGGGCTGGTCCGGGTGTATCAATTCTGGCATGAGACCCTCAAGTCTGGAGGCTATAATTTCCGTCTCTATCTTGGCGTTGAGGTTGAGAAGGACTATTGGACAGTAGGAGCTACAGTAGTGGAGATCCTTGCCTGGTTTGGGGAGGACAGAGATGAGGGCCTCACTCATGGACTTAGTAACTGCTTGTGTCTACCATGGAATTAAAAAGGCTTACTAGGTGTGGTATGAGTAATGCACCAAATGTTCTTTAAAATTGTGCAGTGAGCCCATCTGGGCCCGGTGATTTATGTAGCTTAAGGCTCCCTATGGCCTTGTGTACTTCTTCTTCAACTATTGGAGCTCTCAGAAGGTCATTCTGAGCTGTTGTCACCCTCAGAAGCTCCACTTCTACTAAGTAGTTAACATGCGCGTCTCCGCATGATCCTCAGCCTCATTGACTGCTTCTATAGGATCCTCTGAGGCCTGGCCTTTTTCCATTTCTGTGGTTACCCCCCCCCCCGAGATCCTGTTCAATGTCCTTCACGTATTCCTGCTCCCACTTAATCCACAGCTGCCTACCTAGGTGTTCACCCACCTTATTTCCCTGCTCATATGTAGTGTGTAAGTTTCAAAAGGGTAAGTTCGGCTCTATTATTGTGTATGACGTTGAGCTTGCCTTTCAGTGCTGTTACTTTCCTCTGGAGGATTAGAGTTGGGTTTTTCTTGTGTACCTGCTTTGCCGTATGGAGTTCCGCCTCTGTTAGCCTCTCCTGCCTCCCTGCCTTAAGATTCCCGATTGTTAGCTGGGTTGGTATCACATGGGTCGTTCAGGAGAAAGTAATCTCTAATGGTTTTGCGCAGTTCCTCCCGTGGTTGTCGCTCTCGCGGGCAAGGGGTGCTGGAAAGAACTTTGCCTTTATTTCGAAGGTGCTATGTCCCAGGTCACGGTCCATGCGCCTGGGGAATGGTCAGATATAGTAATCGGGTGAAATTATTCCATTTGAAGTGCAGATGTAAGAGCCTTGCTTACAAACACATGATCCAACCTAGAATAGGCGCAGTGTGAGGCAAAAGGTATAATCTTGGGTCGTGAGGTTGAGGGTACGCCAGGCGTCCACCAGATCTAGGGCTCCAAACTCTTGTTTTAGTGTTTTGGGGAAATTTCCAGCATGCGCTCTATTCATGCGTGTGCTATCCATCCCCGAATCCCAGGTGAGATTAAAGTCTCCCATCAGGAAAATCTCCCCCCTCGGCGAACTGCCCTCAACATCAACAACACAGAACTCAAAAACGGGGCCTGGTTAGAATTAGGGGCGTAAATAGAAGTAAATGTACATATGTGGCCATGTACCCGCCCCTTCACCATAACCACCCTCCCATCCTTGTCGATTTTACTTAACTCAGGTTGAAATTTCAGGGAGGAGTGGAAAAGGAAAGCCACTCATTATGTTTGGTTGTGGTAGAGGATTTATATGTTGGGGCCTATGACGCAACCTGTGGTCTTCTGATCGCTTCACGCGAGTCTCCTGTAATGCCACCACATCGTGCCTTTGGTCAAGTAGAGACTTCCAGAGTTTTGGACGTTTGGCAGGCGAAATATTCCAGGTTAGTGTAGTAAGTACCATGGCTTGGCACAGGGTGTAGGCGATTGTCCCGGAATCGGCAGTAGTACCTTGGCTCGCAAAACCTTTCCCCTCTGAGCTCCCCCTCTCCTACCGCATGCTTGTGGAAATCTATCTCCCTCCCCTTTCTCTACTTCAGAGATACAAGGTGGGTCTCGTATACCTATAACCAGCTCAACATAATCCCCAAAACGAGAAACATATGGAGTATAAGAACCCCCAAGTACACTTCTCACTAGAGAAGTACATTTGAATAGATTTACTGGTCAGTGTCTGCTAATGCAAGCTATATATAACCTAGAAAAGTCAGGGCCATTGAAAAGTTCCTAATAGCTTCATATCAACTTCTCACAAAGGTAGGTACGTTTTAAACTATTCGCTGTTTATCCCAAGGCATAACTCCCTCCCCAAGTATAGGGATGATCCAGCTGAACCAGCCAGTGATACCCGGCACACCCTAGGAGAGATAATGAGGATATTGTAAATATCAGATTCACAATGTTACTCATCTTGGGAACCAGCCGTGCGAGCAACCCCGAAGCCTGACGAATCATCTTCTCCTTTGGTGGTGACATGGTGATTTTTGTTGTGAAGGACAAAGGCGATGCCAAAAGGATAGGTCCACTGATATTTTATGTTTTCCTGTCTTAGCTTTTCCGAGATGCAGAGAAACAACTCATATCAATTTTGACCTTCATTCCAGTGGATCCCGGGAGCTCAGAGAACAGGCCGATAACGAATGCCTCCTGATCTGGCCCCTCCCCTCCTTACTCCAGGTTGCGGAGTCTAATGTTATCTCTCCAAGATCTATTTTCAAGGTCTTCACATTTCAGGATAGAGGCCTGGAGTTGTGTATGGAGGAGTTTCGCAGTGTCTTCCATTTGTCCGGTAGGGCGGTCTAGCTCCTGGACCTTTAGCTTCCAGGTCCACTGTGCACATGCCCACCGAATCAATGTCCTGCTTGAGCGACTTTGGTTTACCCTAGATATCCGATCGGAGGGCCCCCAGGGAGGTATCCAGATTTGATTTTAGCTTCTCCCAAAGTCCCCATTTGAAATCCCGCAGAGAGGCGAGGAGACTATACCTTGTGAGTGCCAATTCACCACCTGGGCCTCCATAGTGGCCTCCCTCCTTGCCTCTGCCGGCGAGAAGTAGCTGGAGACTGTTTGTTTGGGACATTATAGGCGGCATAAAGTCAGCAGGCACAACTTCTCCGCTGTATGCTGATATTAGTCTTTTCAAGCCGCACGGTCACAGTGGTCGCAATGACGCCAAGGTAGGGTGGCGTTTCAAGGAGCAAGGTCTACTCCCTTATTCTATAATGCCACACGAGCATAAGTTCCCACCTCCGGGACCACCAACCTCCCCCGAGACTGCCGTTCCCTCTGTGTTGTCACCATGCACCTGGAAGGGAAGTATTCATGCATACCCCAGTCTCTCTGCTATAGTGAACAAGCCACTGGGCCCGGTATATGCAATCCGGAGGAGAGACTCTCCAGGTCCAATCAATCTGCGCACTTCCTTCTCTCCGCCTTGCAGGGTCAGGCATTCAGCTATAACCGTGTAAGAGCTTTGAGCCAAGCAGAACAGGGGATACCTGACACCGCAACCCCCTGCACCACTCAGCCAGGCCTCCTTGCTTCAGCTGCTCAGTGCCTAGGCCCAGCCAAATCCGGTGTCATCACTCTGCCCCGTGTGGCAGTCTCGCTTACCGAGTGATCGACCCCCCCCCCCAACCCCCATTCCCCCTCCTTGTCTGCACCTGTGGAGCCGTTATCATTGTGGGAGAAGGTGAATTGCGTAGCCATGCCGAGACTTTGCACTTGGCTTGCAGCGGAGCCCTCGTGGATTACATCCACTCGGTCACCTAGGTTGGCCACGCCCCCTCTTAGGTACTTTTGTCTCACTGTCCATATAAAGGCTGGCTGGCTTGAATCGGGCTGAAGGACAGATCCACAAGGAGGACCCGGCCTGGCCTCTATCGGGCACGCTCTTGGCCTGGTCTTGGCCACGAAGTGTTGATGCTGATGCTAAATAGCAATACGGGGCCGATGTTGGTGCCTCTCTGGCGCTGAGAATTACGGGGCCTGAAGTCGCACAGCAGAGTCTGGGCATCCCGTTGCACTTTTTAGGTCTCGCCTAGGCAGCGCTTGCACTTAGCTTTAAAACTGCAAAGTTTTTCTTCCAAATCTCAAATAAATCACAAAAATCTTCTCCAACATATATCAATGATAGTTCATTAGTCTTTACTGTTGGTTTCCCAACGATTTTTATAATTCGAAATCCTTCATTGTATATGTCACAATGTACACTGTAGTTATCTTACAACCCAATGCATTTCGGGTCATCCCCGACCCTTCATCAGAGGTCTATTTAATACAGTTCTGAAAATGAAACCGAGGAGAGCTCAGTTCAGGCCTCAGTAGCCAAAAATAGAAAAATGATGCAGGATTTCATAGTGCACCGTCTACCATGCTGTGATGTTTAGTAAAATAAAGTTATTTTACTCATAAAAAACATACACGCTCATCCATGCAAAATGCATAGCTGTTTAAAAGGTTCCAAACTGACATATATAAAGTGAAACTCGCAATTAATATCTGTGCTCTAAACATGCTCAGTGAAATCTAAATAGCTGAACTTGAAAGATTCCAAACAACTTTAAGTGTGCTATTAGAGCCAAAGCATGCTCCGTGAACTCATGCCCCCTCCGTGGACGCGAAGCAAACTCTACTGTGTTCGAATGTTGTGCCGCAAATAATTGAAGTACACGTTCTGTGGTATTATCCTAAGGTGACAAGCCGTCATGCAAGTAAGCTTACCCGAATGGTGTAAGTTCAACGCGTTCCCGCCATGGAACAGTAACTTTCTCTTCGGGACCGTCGAGTAAATGAATACATTACGTGGCTTACGACTGAACGTACTATGTGCTCTTAAAGTGAAAGTGACATCCTATAAACTTAAGAGTACACGGCTAACGTCATGACGTGCTGTTTGCTCTTAAAGTCAAAGTGACAGCGTGTGAATTTTAAGAGCGAATAGAAATATCTCGAATGCCTAAATCAACAAAACTGGAAGGGTAACAAAACTAGAGAAATAAACTAACATAAAGAAGCCTAAAACATCGTCTAGACTAAGACGTCTCACAAAAATATAAGACCCAATGAAGTGAAACGTTACATCACTACATCATAATAATCAGTTCGAATGGGTATCCTTCTGCCAAATACAAAAATGCCTTTAAAAAATATCATTTAAAGAAAGCAATTAAATTCTAGTCTGTCATTCATCCCATGCGGATGCATGGCGTTTAGTTTTTTTATCCAAAAAAATCCAGATCTAGTAAGTTGTTTGATGATCAATGTCCGGGCGAATTTTTAAGGCCTCCAATATAGTAAAACGCAATTGTGCTATATTGTGTCCCACCTGTTACCAGTGCATTGCTACCGTGGATTTCATATTCTGCGTTCTAATGTTGCTTTTATGCTCCGATATCCGTATTTTAATCTTGTGCTCAGTTCTCCCCACATATAACTTTCCACACGGGCATTTCAAGGCGTATAACATTGGAAGTGTTGCACGTACTGGAATGTTGTAAAGTGATTGTAAATCCTTTTAGTCGGGTGAGTGAACTTATTCCCACTGATAGCATTGTTACAATGTACACAGTTAGCACACCTTTGCATTCCTTTATGGATGCTAATCTGTTTTCTTCTTACTGGTTAACAATTCTTTTAGATTTTTAGAACGTTGAAAGGCGAATTTTGGTGTTTGTTCAAACAGGTTTTGAAAATCTGGTTCAGTTTAAATCATGGTCCAATGTTTCATGATTATAGATTAAATTTGGTCAAATGTTTTAGTACACAGATCATGGCACTGTCTTTGGTAGGTTGAGTCTTGTGTAACAACTGCTGTCTATCCAGTGTTGACACTTGGTTGGTGGATTTTTCTATGATGTTTTTGGATATCCGCGTTGTTTAAATCTCGTTGCAAAACCATGTATTGTATCCAATACTTCTGTCTGATCAGATGTTATTCTTTTCAGACTTAAAAATTAAGAGTATGGTAGTTGACGCTTAAGTGAATTTTGATGAAAGCTTTTGTAATGTAAACAATTGTTTCTGTTTTCTTAGTGTACACAGTAGTTTTGATTCTGTGCGAATCAATCTGTACTAGAACATCAAGAAATGCAATTGTAGGTTTATCAATCTGAGATGTGAATTTAATATGATCATGAGACTTGTTCAATTCCGAATATGTTATCTTGTAACAATTGTACATCACCGTTCCAAATTATGAAAAGGTCATCGATATATCTTTTGTAGACTATCGGATGTTCTTGCCATGATTCTTTTCCCAGTATATGCTAAAGTTTAAACTTTGACATAAAAATGTTCGCGTAGGATGGTGCCCCCGCAAAACCCATGGATGTTCCATTACATTGAGCATAAAAGTTCTCTTTCCATTGAAAATAGCTATGGAATAGCTCAAAATGTAGTAATTCCAGAAGGAAAATGTTATTGGCTCCGATGGTTTCTTGTGCTAAAAGAGCCCATTCTAATGCTTCTAATCCTTCATTATGAGGTATGGAAGTATATAATGCGGTGACATCAATGGTGCATAGCCACCAATTTCAATCTCTTTGAGGTTCAATGTGGTCAACATATTCAAGAATGCTGTTGTGTCCTTAATGTGCGTTTCCCATTGCTCGATGATGGGTTGAAGAAAAAAATCCAAATATTTGCCAATAGGTGCGGAAATGGATCCTCATGGTGATACGATTGGTCTAAAGGGTGGTTTAGGTAAATCTTTATGTATTTTAGGCAACATATAGAATTGCGGCCTGCGTGGATATTCTGTGTATAAGAACTTAAAGGTATTTTCGTTGATCCAATCCATATCAGACGCTCTTTCGAGTATTTTCTTCAGAATATTTTGATATTCTTTTGTAGGATCTTGCTCTAACTGCAAGTAGATGTTTGTGTCTTGAACATGTGTCAGCACACTGGACTCCTAAAAATCAGTGAACATAACTACCAGAGCCCCTCCTTTATCCGCTTTTTGGAAAGTCAATTGATGATTGTTAGCCAAAGTCGACAGAGTGCTCCATTCTTTAGTTGACAGGTTGGTGATTCTCGTGTCTCGGAATTCAATTTTATTCACATCAATCTTTATCAGGCGTTCTAAAGCATCAATGGTTTTATGTGAGATAGGAGAACAAAAGTTACTCTTGGTTTTGAACTCTTTGTACTCTGTTTCTGTTGAAAGATTAGTCGATGGTCCCATGATGTTGAAAAAATTGAGCCTCATTAACCTTAAGAATTTAAAAATTGAGATCAGTTTCAGCTACATTACTGTGATAGACCGGAACAAAAGACGTTCCTTTGTTTAACAAAGCTGTCTGCGCTTTGGTGAGAGGATGTTTAGATATGTTGATTACTAGGTTGTTTCCGTCATGCTGCGTAGAGTTCTTCTCTCCATGTCTGTGTCGGTTTCTTTGGCTTCTGCGGGTTTTTCCATGTTTTTGTTTGGTTGGTGGTTGGCTGCTGGACTGGTGGATAAAAAAGATGCCTTTGATGGTTTTTGGCCTCCTCCACTAGTGGATGGTTGTACAGCCATTCTATTATCTCTACTTATTGGAGGTCTCTTTTGAGCAACATCCAAATCCGACACCACACTTTCTTGAGATGAGCTCACATTCGGTGGTCTCTGCCATTTTCGTTGGTTGTATACTTCGGCCCATGTATAAACCTCGTCTGATTTATAGTCGATAGTGTCTCTGCGGTTTAATTTTTCTTTCATGTATTTATTTTGCATATTTATCCAATTTCTGGTTCAAATCCTCCAGCACAGTTGCCCAATTTTCCCCCGTTTGCTTGGATAGTTCAGCATTAAAACCATTAATCTCCTCCTCAAGTGTCTTCAGAATGTTAGACAACTCTTCAATGATTAATAAAATTAAATCCAAAGAACATTTATTGAGGATTAAATACCATTTCTCCATAAATGATTTGTTAGTTTTACACAGCATTGGTTTAAGAGCAATGCGCAGGCCTTCTGGGATTCTTTTAGCTTTATGATACTGTATTAAAGTTGTGGCGTGTAATCTCTGGTTAATTTCTTTCTGGCTTAAAAACTCCAGTTGTTTTAACAATTGTGTAGTGGTGGATACATGAGGACTGAATTGTCTGGCCTCTTGAATCAAATCATAAATTTCGGTTGCAGCTTCTAGTGAAAACACGAACTTTCTGCTTTGTTGGTGGTTAATTGAGCGATTTCCTCAAAAGACATTCTGAATGGTGCACTTTGGTCTGGTCAGACCGTAATCATTCACACAAAATAGTACCTAGATGCACTCTTGTTTACAATGTTATCCTCCTTTTTTTCATTAGTTTTCTCAGTGTGTGACCCTGTCGTTAGTGCATGTCTGCAAGCGCTATTTATAAAGTTTTAAAGCTAAATGCACCCGTCTGCCGGGAACAGTTGATCCAATCCTGACACTCTTGTGCAGTTTATCATTTTAGCGCTTGCAGACATGCACTAACGACCGGGTCGCACACTGAGCAAACTAATGAAAAAAAGAGGATAACATTGTAATCAAGAGTGCACCTAGGTACTATTTTGTATTCAGGATAAGGGCATGAAGGTCTGCCCACTTTCTGCCCATCTTTTTAATTGGCTCCTGTCTTTTGTAAATGGTGACTTTTCATTGGTATGTAGGCTTAGTAGTCCCTCCTTAGTACCACCTTTTTTTCTGCTGGTAACCTCCCATGAGGACACCCTCTTTTACATGTGTTGTTACTCGGTAGGCTTTAATTACATCCTTCGAGCACTATTTTCTTGAATAGGTTCTTCCTGCCTGCAACACAGGCAGGACACGCTGTCCCTCAACACTTGTTTGAAATTTTATCATTTATCCAGCCAAATGCAGCTGCATGCCTTTCTTTTTCTATTTATTTTTAATGGCGGCACCTGCGCTTTAGCTTTAAACATAAGCTGAAGCGTGGGTGCTGCGATTGCTTTAAAAGTAAACAAATTAAAAATATTTCTTTACTTTTGAAGCAATCGCAGCACGCGCTCTTTAGCTTTCAACATCCTAAGCTAAAGCGCGGCTGTCGCGATTGCTTAAGGTCTCACATTGGTGAGAGTTTGAGCTATTGACATAAATGACAATGCCTTTTATTTATGTGTTTACTAAACCTGCAAGCGGTGTTTACGCACTGCTTGCAGGATTTGTAAACTCATAAATAAAAGGCACTGTCCTTTATAATGCCAATGGCTCAAACTCTCGCAAATGCGAGATCTATTGCAAATGCTTGTTTTTTCTTAGATTTTTGTAGGTCGTCAAGTGGTGGGGTTACTTTACTTTAAAAGGGGATACTAAAAAGCGTACATTTTCCAATGAGATAGGCACTGTGTGCTAGATATGCTCAAAATTTGGTAGAAGCTTACAGATGGTTTTCTACTGATGAGTCAAGTTTTGTGTCGGTGTCAAATAGGGCTAAAGGTAAAGGGGAGGGCAATATAATTTTTATTGGCTTTTAACTTTAACACTGTTTGAATCTACTGCAACTGTGGTAGGCGGGTATAGGGTACACAAAGAGCAGGTATTTCATTTTTTGTGCAGTTCTGTTGTGGGTAGTCTGTGGGTTTTTGATTAACTAATGCATTTGTCACAGTTTGATGGATGTGCATAAACTTAAGAAGTTTGACAGAGGCTTAACATGATTAGCCCACTCTAAGTTTCATGCAGGGCCTTCAGAGGTGTGCTGAATTAAGGGAGGGGAGATATGTGTTCATATGCCAATTAATAAATTGGTCACAGTTTGATGAATCCACTCAAGTTTGCAGATGGTTTGCAGGTTAGACTTTGTTTTTTCAGGTTTTAAGCAGATCTTTGGGGAGAGAGGGGCAGTGAAAATGTCATTCACTAATGACTAGCAGTTATGCCCAGTGCAATGCCAGGCAGGCCCTGCAACTAACCCCGGTTGCACAAAGCCCTGGCCGAAGGTTGTGCACTGCGCAGAATAGATGCAATGTAGATGAATGTTACCTGTAAAGGGCTTTGCACCTGAAGCTACCATAGCGATCATTCCTGCAAAGGGATAGGATCTTCTTGACCCAGAAATTACCATCCCAATTCTCTCATGAATGCAGATTTTGTAAAATGTGTACATGCTTCATGCCAACAGATTAAAACCATTTTTTAGAACCCTAATCCGCCCTACCCAATCTCTATTTAAAAAAAAAAAAAAAGGTACATTTGCTTCAGACATTACATTATCCATCCAAGTCGTACAAAAAGCAAAATTACTAGGCACACGTATGAGCTCTAAGGCAGTGGAAGCAGAGGAAGCTTTTGACAGTGTCTTGGACATTTCTCGAAGCAGTGCTTGATAGATTCTCCCTGGGAAGTAAATTAAGCCAGATGTTAGCTCTATACAATAAACCTTGCCCAAGTCTTGACATCAGCATAAATCCACTAGCTTTCATTTATAACAGCGCACTAGACAGGGATGCCCCCTCTTTTTCTCTTAATCTTTATATTACCAGTAGATCCCCCAGTCAATCTCTATTAAAATAACAAAATAACAGGCATCCCTTTTAGGTCTAGTTCACATAAATTGATAGCTCATCCGGATGTAGTCCTTCTTTTCCCTGAAAAAAAGCAGAAACCGCTATCCCTTCAATTCTGTACACAATAAAAGAATATGCTAGAGTTTCAGACAATACATTAAATAAAGACAAACCGAAATACTCTATCATTCTTTGTCACAGTTCTTTAGATAACTACACTGGTATAAGGTGGGAGAAATCTGGAATAAATACCTCCTGAATTTAGTTCGAAAAGATCCTTTTCGGCTCCATTATATACAGCACAAAACCCTTAAACTTAACAAATATCGCTAAGACAGTTGGACTCCCAAGTTCCTCAGTGGTGCAGGATTGAAGCCATTAAATGACAATCTCACCACATATAATTAAGATTCCCAGTTTTCTGTTTTTACTGATTTTTAAAGATAAACGTGCACAGAAAACTATCTATTTTCCGGTCTGTTTCTTTTTAAATACGAAAAAATACAGAAAATAGGTTTTCTTCTGGATTATTCTCACTACTGTCAATCATGTGTGCTAGGTGAATAGCTGTGTAGACAGGTACAGAAGTGAAATATATATATATATATATTTCCTAATGAAGCTTTAATAACTGTATGAGTTGAGCTGTGTAAGCTGTTCCGTAATGCACAAGATTTCAATGACTGTTTTGTCCCGTTAATCGCTAAAACCCATTGGACATTCAAAGAGGAGCAAACATTTGTTGGTTAAATAAAGGTGATATGCCCGTTGCACCTTCATTTTCTTACACGAAGCACAGAATAAAGATGGATAAACACAGATAAAATGAGCAAAAAATTTACATGAATAAATACAGACGGAAATGTAATAAATACCATGAAACCAGGAGCCTTGCTTTTCTTCCTTAAAAGCATGTGAACAATACACGTATCTAATATTTTAGGCCTAATGATAACCTAACAATGAACTCCATTTGGCGCACAAAGAAACGAAGGCTAGTTCTACATAAATTAAGACTGCCAAAAATCTGTTTTGGGGGTGGGTTTAAAAACTTCTGGATTTCAACTGATATCAAACTGTCTTCCTAGCAAGACAGGGATTCTAATGTTTCTAAGATACTGATGTTAACTCCCCACCCCCTAACAGTTTTAGTATAATTTACTCTTATTTCAGTTAATCACGGTGGATATGGTCAAAACAGATCACTATGATTTTTGCAATACCTTTGCTGTCCTATGAACTCTAGATAAAAAAAGCCTACAAAACATTCCACATTAGACTCGCTCTGGCACAATCGGCATATCAACAACAGGGCCGCTGGAATTATGCGGCAGAGGAGCACCAAATTAATGCTGCGCGTTTGACTAAATTATGCAACAAGAAAAGGCAAATTATGCTGTGTAATGCTGCACGTTTTGTGATAGTTTTATTTTGTACTTTTTACTCTGTCTGTGCAAAGCAAAGAGTTCGCCTCATTAGCACCAGTTTAACCAAATAAAGCAGTAAGAAACTTAAAGATGACAGTCAACTTTTTTTGAAGGACCTTCCACAGCGCGGGAATACATGTTGACATGTTTTTTTCAGAAACTTTCGATCTGTTCTAGCTAGACGCAAAAATGTTTTTTGCTTTAATCTGCCGATTACGGATAATATAGCAAATTCATAACTACGTGGAAAATGTAGCATTGCATAATTCCAGTGACCCTGCTCAACCTCCATGGAAAATAATTATTTATGAGAAATGAGCATGAGAACACAAGAAATAACCTCTTGCCGTTCTACACCATCAAGTCCACATCCAACCTAAACGAAAGACTTGCACAAGGCCCCCACAATGAGCCAACCTCCAACACAATAAAGGAAATCGTACAAGGCAGCCACTGCAATATATCAGAGCCACATTTTTCACAAGTCTAAAGATCATGCAGTCCACCAATCAGGTTGGTTTTTGCCCCCCATAAGGCAGTCGCCTCTGAAAAGTACTTCCTCTTTGTTTGAGTGCAAATCTCTACTCCATTAACTCAATCAGTTTTCTTGTTTCTATTCTGATCCTAAAATACTATTTTTTTTTTTTTAAAAAGGGAGCAAAGGGGACAGGGTTCAAGAAACCAAAGAAACAGTATATCTCCACATTTCTCACTTTTCCAAAATATATACATTTTTATTCATTTATTGAAACCCTAGATTGACTCATATTCATTCATTAAAATTATATAAAATCACACACCATTCCACATTATAAAAATTACATTTTCTTTTTGCTCAGTCCCCAACTAACCTCAATTTAAATCTAACAAGTTATAAATAATGGTTAAAAAAAATAATCTAGAAATCTGTTTCGATGATACCCTTCTGGTTTACCCCCCCTGCATATAATAAAATGACTTAAATGTTTTAAACTCTAAAACAGAGAAGACCGATCTTGTTGTTGTTCATAGTGCTATACACAAGCATATTTCATTACACAAATGAATCTCCCTATACATATCTCCATATTCTAAAATAACTTCCCTCCCAACATGCAAGTTCACAATTTTCATTGTTTAAAAATCATTAACACTGCCTGTTTTTGTGTGTGTGTGTATATATATATATGTGTGTGTGTGTGTGTGTGTGTGTGTGTGTATGTATGTATATATATATATATATATATATGTGTGTGTATATATATCTCTCTCAAAGTTTACAAAGACGTTATAGTTAGGCTCACACTTCACTCCTACAAAACCAGTGAAATTCAGCAGTTCTAGTTAACTGAGCTGACTATAATGTACGCCCCCGCAATACACTGCTTATGACCTCCATATCATATAGCTCATGACATGGTCAGTGACATCATCCACAGAACCACTCACAAACCCATTCACAGACTCATACAAGTACTCACACACCCACTCACTGATTCATAGAGCCAGTCACACTTCCACTCATTCATACAGCCACTCACATAACCACTAACTCACCCAAACAGCCCGCCACTCATGCACCCACTGACCAATACAACCACTCACTCATACAGCCATACAGACACTAACTCATACACCCACTGAGTCAGTCACCCATACAGCTACTCACACACCTACTCACTCGTATAGTTATGTACACACCCACCCACTCATACAATACTAACACGTGTACTCACTCACCTATAGTCACTGACACCAGCACACTCACCCATACAGCCACTCACATTCTCACTCACCCATAGTGTCACACCCACGCACTCACCACTTGTGCACCCACTCAGCCGCCCATACAGCACTCACACACCCCATCACTCATCTATACAGCCTCTCACATACCCACTTACTCGCCCACATACCACTGACATACCCACAGTCACTCACTCATACAGCCACTGATACCTATACAGCCACTCACTCATACAACCACTCACACACCCATAGAGCTACTCAGACGCCTAATCACACACTGATACACACAGTCGCACACGTGTTACAAATAGTTTTTCTCTTTAGTCGTACACAAACTATACTTATTTAAGTTTTGTAGTATCTTAGTATATATCTTTATCACTCAGATACTTTTAGAAAACACTCACTGGATGATGTCATCAGTGATGCCACTGACCATGTCATGAGTGATGTAATATGTGAGGTCATAAGCAGTGCATTGTGGGGGTGTACGTTATAGTCGGCTCAGGTAACTATAATTGCTAAATTTCGCTGGTTTTGTATGAGTGAAATGTGAGCCTAAATATAACGTCCCTGTAACCTTTGTTTTTTTCCCCCAGTCAATTTCTAAGTTTTAAAAAAAAAATCTATTTCCTACCTGTAACCTTCAAAACTGTGCGAGAGTGCCTCAGTGGGTGTGTGACTGAGTGTGTGAGTTTCTAAATGGGTGTGTGTCTGAGTGGGTCTGGGACTACCTGCATAAGTCTCTCACTGGGTGTGTGAGTGGGTGCATCACTGTCTGAGTCTGACTGAGTAGGTGTCTAAGTGGGTGCAGGAGTGGTCAGTTACTGGGTGCATGGGTTTTTGAGTGGATTTGACACTTGAGAAAGACCTTTAACATGCCACACGAATCTTGCAGTGAGAGCGCACAGGCACCCAGGGTCTGCACTAGTAGCCATCACACATGTTTGAAGGACTATTTCTGTACATGGTTGAGAAGGTTGTTAGTACTTACCAACATATCTTGGAGAGTGTAGGAATATACCTCTATCAGTGCCACGAGATAGTTAAGTAAATGTGCGTGTATGCATCTGCCTGCTATAATACCTCTATGGCTGCCTAAATGTGCATGTAAGTGGCTGCACAAATACTCCAGTGCCTGTGTTAGGCAATAGAGAGCTATGTAGGTGTCACTGCAACTACCTTTGAGGCTGTTGCATGCATAAATAGTTTCTAGTGAGTGATTGAATGTATAAGTGCTTCTGTAGCTGTCTCTGTAACTGAAAGAGACTATATGCTTTTGTGAAGATCTATGTCAATTGTTTTAGGGATCTATGTAGTACTTGGCATAGAGGCCTGCACATGCACAAGTAACTCATTCAACTCAAAAGGATCTCTCTCCATCTGTTAAGCACAAACTGTCATCCATTATTTCATATCTACAGCATATCTTGGAAGTGCATTAAGTGCACTAAAATATGGGTTTGATACTGGAGAAAGACCTAAAACATGGCAAGTGAAGCTGGGAGTGGGAATACACAGACAGGGTCTGCACTAGTATCCATTACCTATGATTCACAAACTATTTCTCTGCATGCTTCAGAAGGTTGGGTCAGTACTTCCTTGTGAGTTTAGCAGTACACCTGTATGAGTGCCATAAGATGTTTAAGTATTTGTGCTGGTATGTGACTTTTTAGTAGCTCTTTGGCTGTCTAAATGTGTATATAAGTGGCTGCACAAATACTTCAGTGCCTCTGTAAGGGAATAGAGAGCTATGAACGTGTGACTGCATGTATATGTGCTTCTGTAGCTGTATGATTAGGTTGCAGAGAGGGTCTACGCTTTTGTGAACATGTACATCAGTTGCTTTAGGGGTGAACACTGTCGTACTTTGCATAGGGGCCTACAAGTGCTCAAGTAACTTATTCAACTCAAAAGGACATCTATCAATCTCTTAACCACTAAATAGTATCCTTTATGGCATAAGTACTGCATATCTTAGTGTGTTATGTGCACTTAAACGTTGGTTTGACACTTCCGAAACCCCTATAACATGCCAAGTGAATCTTGCAGTGACCGTGCACAGGCAGGGTTTGCATTAGTAGCTATCACACATTTTGAAATGCTATTTCTCTGCATGGTTGAGAAGATTGTCCGTACTTGGCTAAATATCAGAGAGAGTGTAGAAGTACACCGCTCAGTGCCTTGAGATGTTTAAGTAAATGTGCTGGTATGTAACTGCCTGCTATAATACTCTGTCCGTCTAAATGTGTATGTAAGTGGCTGCAGAAATACTCCAGTGCCTGTTTTATGCAATACAGAGCTACGTAGGTGTGACTGCAACTACCTTTGGGTCTGCTGCATGTATTAATAGTTTGTGGTGAGTGGCTGAATCTATACGTGCTTCTGTAGCTGTCTCAATAGCTGAAACGGAGGCTTTATATTTTCTTACCGTGTGTCAGTTGCTTTAGGAATGGCATATTCTATGTAGTACGTGCACAAGTAACTTTGTGAACTGAAAAGAACATCTCCTCTTTTAAGCTCAAACCAGCATGCTTTATAGCACCACTACAGTGTATCTCACATGTGACTTGTGCATGCTGAAACTTGGATTTAAGACTTGACAAGCAGCTTTTACATGGCAAATGAAGCTACAAGTGAAAGTGCGCAGAAAGGTCCTGTACTACCAAGCATCATCCATGTTTGAAAGAGTATTTCTCTACATGAATGAGACGGTTGTCAGTACTTACCAGCATATCTCAAATTGTAGGAGTACGCCTGTAGTAGTGCCATGAGACGTTTGAGTAAATGTGCCGGCATATGACTGTCTAATTTAGAGAATCTTAGAAATGCAAAAATCTATGTAAGTGGCTATAAACAAACACCTTTGTGCTTGTGGTACGGAAAAGAGAGCAATATAGAGGTGACTACAACTTTTTTAAAACCTCCTGCGTGCACAAGTAGTTTCTGCGTAAGTGACTGTATATGTGCTTCTGTAGCTGTCTGACAAAGCAGTGTAACAGAACTACAACCCCAGAATTCAAAGAAAAACACTTTTTGAGAACACCACATCATATATACACATAAATATTTCCACATCCTCTAATGCCCTGCTAACAAAGTTTAACTCTTAATCTACAGTTTCTTTACTACCAATTGATCATGTAGTAAGCAGCAAATGTACAACATGCGAATTCAAAGCAACAGATTGTGAACCAAGTTCTCACACACCTAGTCTCCAAATCAGACACTGTCACATTCTCATACACTCATAAAGCATCTTAATCACCTGTTATTAAACATACAAAGCCACACTCAAAACCACTAATAAATTGCCTCGTATAGTTCCAATATTTTCTCAAATATTTGATACTCTTATAACATTCTCACATACCCCTTCTGTCATTTTTTCCCCCCAAATTAAATGTAATTCACATACCTGAAAATTGAATTTGATCAAATATTATTTTTTGGGCTTATCAGATCGATACAATACTGTCAGGAAATGTAAAAGAATAAGAATGGCGCACCACTCTTGCACAAAGCAACCATTAATGACTGCATTTTCAACTTTGCACCCTCTGATAGTGCGGAAGGCAGCAAATAAATACATATTTTTTTATTTCTTTATTTTGTCACTCCATTCCTGAATGGTTAGTATGTTTTAACCCTTTCATGCACTTTTATATAAAGAAGCCCAGTATGTGTGGGTGTTTTGCACACTGCTGACATTGGGCTATACTTGGGTGATATTTGTGCTGCATTTGTACTCTCTTATCTCTGGTGGCCATCTTGGGAGACTTATTTGTTATGAAGCTCCCTAATCTCCTCATTTACTGCAGTATCCTCAGTAGAATGCTTTCAGTTTTCCTCTTCGATTACATCAAGATGGCGGTCAGATGTGCCACACTTAATGCATACATTCAGAATGTTAGCACCCTAGTTGCTCATCAGAACATTGTAGTAAACTGCTGATCACCAGGGAGTTAACTGTCCGTCTGCTGCTGGTGTTGAAAGTGCATGTCTCAGTCTACATGTCTGAATGTTTCAATGAAATAGAATAGGAAGACATTTGAGATCTCTCTTAAAACGTGTTTTTTTGGTACAGCACTAACCATATTTCCTATGACCAAATGAACCCCCTCGTGTTTCTCTCTCTAAATTAAAAAAAAAAAACCCTCATTAGTTTTCTCTCTCTAAATTAAATGTTTTAAGTTTTACAAGTTTGATTCAATCATGATGGTTTCAGGTGCGCCATAGTTTTGTCATAAGTAAGACTGTTAACACTCTAGTTGTTCTTTAGAACACTGTGGGAGGCTGCAGGAGAACACTCCAACTGACAGGCTGCTCCTGTTGAAAATACATGTTTTACTAAGAAAGTCAGACTTCATTCTCGTATGGCTAAGAAACACCTTCTCTATAACCTCTAAGGGGAAATCACGAAAAAACTGTTTTCTCTCAAACATGATGATGTGCTCCCAGCAAAAGGCTTTTCACAGGGTAAAATCACCTTAGAACACAGCACATTTCTTAAAATTAGTATGGTGCCATAAACAAATGATTTCTTCTTTTTGTGACACTGGAAATCTTCCATTCACGACAATGCGTTTTAATGGGATGCTATCATGTATATTGGTCCCAAGATGCCTGTCAGCACTTTCTGGTTGAAAAGCTGACAGCCAGTCAGATCTCACCATGAGATATGTGCTTGGGCTCCAACCAGATATCCTTATTTGCTTTCTCGTAAATTTCTCAACCACTACTGAACGGATTTACACCAAATAACTGAAAGCGTGATCTGCGAACCAAAATCTACCTTCCTGACAAATTTGGTATAATTCCGTCCAGCGGTTCCAATGTCCCAGCAGCCCCAGCTGGCTCCCCACATACACCAGGAGCTGGCATTGCTCCCTCCCCCGGGTAGCAGCTCCTAATGCTGTGCCCTCCGAAAGGCAGCAATATTTGGATCCGTTTCCCTGCCCGCTTCAGTGCTTCTAGTGTTCATCAAGTACCAGGGCCCATACTTCACTTACCCCTGTATGTTTTACGAGTAGGATGTTCCCATTTATACAATTTTTCTGTTAATCCTCACACCTTTTCCTCTAATCCTTGTATATTAACTGGTTCAAAACCTCTCATTCAGATGTTTATTCTCCATTCTTCAACTCAACCACTGTCATGAAGGGTGTGAAAATGTAAGAGTAAATCTCAATTTTTCCCCTTACACTACACAAGGGGAGGGGGGTCATAGAGCTATTTCTTATAGTTCGCTCACCTCTGAATTGGTTAATACTTCTACAGTGCCTTTCCTGTTTCAAAGTGCATTCTGTGTTTCCCTGCAGAGTAACCTCCTTCACTTTGTTTGCTTATAAGTCATAGTGTCCAATATAATTCTTCCTTCACATGTACAGCTCCAGTGCTCTAGTCCAATTGGTGTTACACTAAAACCTGCTCTGATATGTGCCGCCTCGGGGTTCATCCTATGACATTGTCGACCTGATCATACCCATCATGATGCCCAAGACGTCATCCGTTTCAATTCCATGCACAAACCAATAGTGCTTACATGTACTCATGGCCCTGTTTCATTATTTTCCTCAATAGATCTAAAATATAAATGATTATTCCATGCTCTCCACAGTACCACTTGGATAGCTTTCTAAGGTTGTCTGAGACCTCTTAAATCACCATAAGGGGTGTCTAGACTGGTGCAAGGTGCCCACTTACATTAGTGGACATCATATACCAGGCCATCCTCTCATTCATATATATGTATATATGTGTATATGTATATATGTATATGTATGTGTGTGTGTGTTTTTCTCCAACCACGAACTGTCCGTGAGTTCAACAGGTAATTGCGCAGGATACCAGTTTCATCAACCACTGATTTTTATTCCAACACTTTAGCCAAAATGACGCGTTTCGGCTGAGGCACCGGCCTTGTTCACCTATTTTGGGCGCCATATTGAGCTCACTTAAATAGTGTGTCACAGATTGCATGGAAGCAAACTGCATCTTTTCTTACAATTATTATTTTTGTATCAGCTCACTAATACTGTCCATGCCGACCTTATTAAAATACCACAGCTACTGCAAATAATGAGTGCAATACTGCTTGTGGCTGCACTTTCTCGATGTTGAAACCTTGAAGACCACCGGTTAAATACCAACGACAAATGTCGGGTCTTCATAGTAAAACTCCAATTAAATGCAAAACACCTCGCAGCACACATACATAATGCAGAGATTTCAAAACTCAGGTCGCGATGTGTGTATGTTGAGCTCAGTATTGTAAGTACAATGTGCCCAAATTACTGATTAAACACCTAAAGAACAGAAAGTAAATACATTTTATATACATTTTAAAATATTGTCTCTGTTCATTCAACAAACGTTATACTTCACAAATGCAAAATAGGGAAGAATTTTTCTCCCCACCAGGTGCTGCCTTATTTCAACACGAGCACATTCTTTAGTCCACTGCCTTTGTTTTTACTCTGCGTGAGTCACAAGTCCCTTTATTTTTGGCAATGCATGGGAGCGCATGAAAGGAATAGCTTAAGCACCCAAACTGCGCATTATTGATATTTCGCAGGGTCAAACTTCCCTCGTTTATCTTGCGTAACCCTGTGAAAATAAATTGAATAAGATGCTCATCTACATATAAATATAAGCCCTGATGAAGTTCAAGAGAGCTTGAACGAAACACGTTGGCTGGATGTTTTTTAACCATTGGATTTTTACAACTTTGAATATTGAAAAAAGCAGGAATTTCTGTAATGGACTCCAAGATCTATTGTTTTTATTGATTCACGGGTGCACATTCCATCATTTGTTTTTTCAAGATTCTCTCTGCTTTGCAGTAATACCATACAACGGCTGGTATTGGGAAAGAAGTGCACCATGTTGTACTAATTGAACTACATGTGAGGTGCAGTGAAGAGGTCTGCCGTTGACCGTCTGTTCTCTTTGCTTCTGTAATAAGTAGGTGTGTATGTGTATATATAGCCTGGCCGTGGGGAGCTGCACCATCACCAGCTGGATGAGAAGTGCATTCACCAGCGGATTGAGGCTGTAATCCTGAACCTTCAGAATTACCGGCACAGCGTTCTACATGCAAATCAGCCTGCCCGAACACTTCACAACCTACTATAGGAAATAAATACTTGCTCCAATTACAAATGGACATTTGAACTGACTAACAATGAATAATTACGCTTGCATTTGGGACTTCACATCCCAGAAGGCATCAAGAGAACCTGCGCTAAAGACACGCCCAATGGGAGGAGTGACGCATAGAAATAAAGTCAGATTGCATGCAAGCATCAGATGTCGTTTGTTTGCAGCCCCGAGGAAGAGGTGGTGATACCTTGAAACGCGTTGGCACATCAAAGAAAGGTGAAGCAGTAAGGCAGGAAGAGAAAGCTGAATGGTTAGAGCGCTGTCGTGTGCGCTCTCAATGCTTCAGGGCAATTTGTTTATTAATATATATACGCGTTTCGCCAATTACGGCTTGGTCACGGTGATTGGCGAAACGCGTCGGTAGGAGGCTTTCTGCACTGCATTAAAAAGCACCAAGCATCTTGGGAGTGTCCTGCGCTTTCTGTCTTGAATCGGAAGGAATTTTGGTTGTAATTACTTGGTTTTCCGGTATCCGCGCAGGACTGCCGCACAGTTGAAGATAGATATATATATATATATATATATATATGTATATGTATATGTATATGTTTCACACAGGTAAAATAGAAAATTAGCCCAGCGCTATTTCTCAGATCCCTGTTACCCTTACAGGGAAGAGTCCATATGGTCCACTTTGTTGAATGTTCTGAGAAGGACACACGTAACACTATAAGTCCATATAAAGTCTTTATTTCCAAAGCTTCTTCACGTTAAACATTTTTCCAAAATTCTCCATTTTAAAAACATATATTCGCCAGCCAAGCCAACACGTTTCCCGAGTGTCTCGCTTCTTCAGGGCTGTTATGTAAAAAACATAAATGATATCCTCTTAGTATCACTGTAGCATCTATAGAGAGAAACATCATACATAAAAATATAACAGATTACACTTTGTAATTTTCAACATCGGGCCTCACATCTGGAGAATAAACAAAATTATATATATGTTTTAAAATGGAGAATTTTGGAATAATGTTTATTGTGAAGAAGTTTTGGAAATAAAGACTTTATATGGACTTTTATAGTGCTACGTCTGTCCTTTTCGGAACATTAAATTTGTGTGTGTATATGTGTACGTATTACCGTATAGTAATCTTTTTATCTATAACCAGGTTATCACAGGAATAAAAGGATACTTTTGTGGTAAACCAGAGGTATTTTTAGTTATCAACTGGACTCTTCTTATCCATAAAAGAATAAGAATATCTAAGAACTCCTTCGAGATAGTTGAACCAGAGGTTGAGTCCGCCCTGGTAGTGTCATCCTACCAGGGTGGGATGAGGTGGCCTATGATGAAGCATGCCACATTACGTGAGTGAGCCCACCTCGTCCAATTCTTGCAATCGTCCTTTACAGTAGGAGACATACAAACATAGGATACATGAGGGGTGATACCCTGAAATCCGTCCTAGAATGCTTGTTTCCGGTCCGGGGAGGACCTGGCCTGGCAGTTCGGACTGGACTGTTCCCATGAGGAGCAGGGTCAAGACTGATTTGCTTATGGCTGGGTTCAAACTGGAATGGCGCGGTGAGCAAAAACTATGGACTTAGACCCAGACCTCTATACAGTGGGTGAGTGCTAGACATTGTTCAGCATTCAGTTTATCATTTCTTTTTGTATTTTTGGAGAAAGCTATTTTATTCCTATCTGCTGGAAGGTAACCAAGTTGGAACATCAAGGTAAATCTGAGAGTCCAGCATTGTTGGCAGTATCCCCTCAATTGTACTGTAAGAGCTATAGTGATAGGAATGCATTTAATGAGTCCAGAGTTGAACAAAATGAAGTCCCATTGACCATAGGTTTACTTTTGAAGGAAAATAGCCCCTAGCTTTAGGAAGTTACAAAGATTTTAGAGGCATGTTACTTTTGTGTGCATCTAGATCAGAGCTATAAAGATGTTTGCAGTCCCTTTAAATTTTGTGCGTATTTAGATCTTTTTTTCAACGTTTTAATTTGACCGTTTGAAGTACTTGCTAAAAAAAAAAAATGGTGACTGTTTATTGACATTAAGAGTTACTTAATGTCATACTGAATTCTTTGCTTCTAAAGCCTCTACCTCCTGGATTAAGTTTTGATTACCCTGCCTTTGCTATGCTGAGAGAGTAATCTGTAATGGATCGCACGCCTGTGATAGTTGTGTTCTGGCCCTCAGTGACTTTGTCTTTCGCGTGTTTCTGATTTAAGGTCTTCTTCAAATTTTGCACACTTTGCACCATGCATCACTTTTACACTAATCCAGGCTCAGTTTGTTTTCTTCAAAGTGTTTGTTACTTATCGGTGAGCCTTTCTTTTACCATATGCACTGTAACTATGAGGAGGAAATTATATACACATTACCACTCAAATTGAAGTTAAAGATGCTTGATTTCCTTCAGTTTTAAAAACATTTCTTTAGGAATGACACCTTTTCCTTTCACTCCTCTGGAGAGGGCTCATGTCAGTGTTCACTTGGCTTTTAAACATATAAACCATTTCCAGGATTGTTTCGTATTTTCTGTATGCTGTTTAGTCATTACCCCACTAAATGTTTAAGCGCATGGCTTTGTCAGTGGCAAGTGTGAAAGAAAAGCAACTCTAAATGTATGCCAGAGCCCCACATCATAACTTGAACAGGGGGCTACACAAACATTTTAGGCCAAACCATCCCCATGTATGTTTTTTATTTGGTTGGGGACTTATGACAACAATTTCTTAAAGTTGGTATTTTACATCTTTGACAACCATTCTAACTCGGAGGTGTTATCTGGCAAATCATTTTTGCAATAGTGAATGAAGTAACATTAACAGTCTTTTGCAAATTTAAGGTTTGTGAGTGGCTGTGGTTATGTGACAGAGGGTTAGTACACAAAATTAAAATTAAAAGCCCTCAACTGATAAATGGTACTCTATTTTCAACATAAAAACAGAATTTGACTTAAGATAATTAGATAATATTTTTCTGAACTAATGTGATGCGTGTGCCTGTTTTTTCTGCAGAGACAATCTGTGGATGGATTCTTGTTGCTGTCATCCTTAGGTTGTGCTACACTTCCAGTCTTGAACGGTACTTTGTCTTCAATACTTTGAGTGCTGAGAACCAAATCATCGCATAAATATGATAAATTGCTGTCAAACCCCTTTTGCCCTTAAATTTCTGTCAAATCTGAACATTCTGCAGCCATTTTCAGCTAAAACTCCTCAAGTGAGTTTGCGAAGTTGCATCCTGCCGTTGCGGTCATTCTAGAGCTCAGTTCGTCATTCTTAAAGGTGAATTGGAAGATGAGTCCCCACTTCTGTCAGAAAAGGTTGAAAGGCTCAGTTAATGATGTGATCGATGTCCTCAAGAAAATACTTCTGTAAACTTTCCCTGAGAGAAGTCAAGTGATTTAAAAACAAAAAACAAAAAAACAAAAACTTTTTTTTTTTTTTTTTTTTTTAAACTCAGCAACACTTAAAAGACCATATTCTGTATCCTCAAAAGCATCTGATAAACCTGGAATGTCTCAGAGACCAGCTTCAAACAGTCCTCTCATAACTCCCCTTTTTTTTTTATTACACATTTTATTGGTCTTTCCGAGACCAATGGCACCCACAAATTCTTGCTCAATTCTCTGGGTTATGAAAGGCAATATCAATTTTAGCCCCCACCGCGTCCTACACTCCACACCTGTGACACAAGTAAACATGAACTTCCAATCAAGACCCAGCGCAAAATATTTTATCTTGCCGTCTAATGACGTCCTATACTGAGCCCAATTGAACCATATCTTCAGGTGCTTGTCTGGGCATCCCCTAGCAGCAAATCGGCTTTTTCATTGCCAGGCATGGGTCTAGCCCTTTCCTCCAGCTCTCCACAGACAGTGCTTCTGTGTTTTTCAAGTGCAGAGCAATTTTTCGTTTGGCCACCGCCAGGCTAGCCGCAGCAACACCATTTTATACCTGTTACCGTCGGTCTGTTTAGATATGTAAGCAGATTAATTCAGGATCCCGTTGGAGTAGCTAACCCAGGACAGTTTCCAGTGTGGACAGAATACCCCCCCACCACAAAACAAAACAGGATCAGGATTAAGGGGATCAGGATTCTGCTACTCCATACTTGTATGAATGATAGTATGATTGAATTAGTATAATTGGGGTATTGTTTTAATATTATAAATTTCTGCCATTATTTCATTGTTCATTAATAAAACATTTTTTATATTTTATATATAACTATCAGATATTGTGGTTCTCTCTTTGTCTATATATGTGTTTCAATTCATTAGGTTATTGCTGTGATTTTACATTACTGTTGCCTTAAGTCTTTTACATTAGACAGAATACCCCCCCACCACAAAACAAAACAGGATCAGGATTAAGGGGATCAGGATTCTGCTACTCCATACTGAATGTAGCAGATCACACTCCTGGTCCCCGCATCTCGGACATTGGAGAGAAGTAATTAGACCCCTCCTCCATAGCAGCATTCTCGTAAAGTATGTGCTGTGTAAATATTGTAATCATATAATTCAGAATTGCGATAGAAGATTCGTTTAGGGTGGCGAGTGCCTCCCGTCAATTGTCTGAAAGTGCCCAGGCCATTCTCCCAGTCCTCCCGTAGTAGCTGAAAGTGGTTCGGGATGTTAACTAAGGATTTATAAATACAGGAGACTTCCCCTCCTGCAGCTTCTCTACTAACACTTTGGCCTCCAAGGGATTAAAGTCTGGAATCTCTGTTAGTGCTGTTATATATGGTGTCAGCACATGCCTCGGCTGCAAGTATCGGAATAATTGGCTTAAGTGTAGTTGGAAGTCCGTTTGGAGCTCGGTGAAGGATTTCATGCGAGTCCCTTTCATCACATTTCCCAGAGTCTATATCCTGATCGAATTCCATCAGACTCGTAACTTGTGGGAGTTTATTTGCCCCACACAATAGGGTCACCTTAGTGAGCACATTGCGCCAACCCAGGAGCTTAATTGTGTTATGCGCCGTTCTAGTGGCAGGCGGGAGGTCTAAGTGCGCCTTCTCTCTTACAGAAGATGAACCAGGTGTGTATCTTGCATAGCCCATTGCTCAAGTGCATATGCAGGATTCCTATCTGAATCAACCCACCATTCATTAAGTACTACAAGGTGTGCTACTCTGTAGGAGGCTATGTCTGCTGCTGCGATGCTTCCCTCATAGGTGGATTTGGAGCACTTCTGTAGCGCAGCCCTGACCACCCCATTCTAACCATCGAAAGCTCTGCAGTGGTGACTTACGTTTTTGAAAAAAATCACGGGGTGGTGTATGGGTGAAATTTTGCAGCTGGTACAGGATCCTTGGCAGTGCAGTCATCTTAAAAATCACAAGAGACACAGATGATGGTAAGAAAGTAAAGCAAATCAAACATTCACCCCCAGTCAAGAGATCTGGGTTAAATCCATTGTTCTTTTGCTCACCATGCCACCCCAGTTTAGACCCAGCCATATAATAATACCGACATTTATAAAGCGCAAACAGCTACCTCAAACAGAGGTGTCCCGGCGCTCTAGCAGTAGGCAGTAAGCCGACGAAAAGCTCATAGAAGAGACCCTAAACCACTACTCTGACCTACAGAGCCAGGTCTTCACTGCTTTCCTAAAAAGAGGCTCTGAATCAATGTGACGGAAGTTGCTTGGCAGGGAGTTCCACAATTTGGCAGCCCCGACCGTGAAGGACCTCCCGCCTAGGCGAGCCTTCCTAAAGCGAGGGGTACAGAGCAGCTTTTGTGAATTGGACCTCAATGAGCGAGTCTGCTTATAGCAGCATAGCCTTTGTTTTAGGTAGCTGGGGCAGTTACCATGCATAGCTCGAAATGCCAAAGTCAGAGCCTTGAATTCAATTCTTTTTGCCACCGGTAGCCAATGGAGCTCTTTTATATGCGGAGAAACATGATGACGGAATGGAACATGTCTAATCAGTCTCGCAGCCGCATTTTGTACCATCTGCAGTCGTCTAGTTGGGTACTTTGGCAAGCCCAGATAAAGACCATTGGCATAGTCCAGCCTAGATGTCACCATGGCATGGACTATGATTTTGCGGCAATCTTCTGGTAGCAAATGCAGAAATTTCCTCAAATTTCTCAATTTGCTGAAACAGGTGGCTGTCACCTGCCGTATTTGAGCCAAGAATGAAAGATCAACCTCCCACTTCACGCCTAGATTTTTTATAATAGCTGCAGGGGCAGGGGGTGGCCCCATTTCCCTCGGCCACCGGAGATCCGGCGCTGGAGGCGGCTCCTTCCCGAAAAAAATCACCTCTGTTTTTCCAGCGTTGAGTTCTGATGGATACATCTGCCTGTAGATTCCTCACCTTTTGAATATCCCCCTGTGCCAGCATTCCGCGGAAATTTTTCCTAGCTCTCCACGCCGACGAGGTCGTCACGAAGCCATGGCTCCGCACGCGGCACCGCATGACGTCACCGGAGCCATAAGAGGACCACGTCGGCGTGATGACGTCAGTTCCCTTTTTTCCACGCTGTCGACGCAAACGTTTTTTTCTGGGACTCTCCATACTTTCGACTGGATACTTTGTTTTTTGGATTGTATCTTTCTTACTTTTGGCATGTCTGCCCCGAGGAAGTCTGGCTTTAAGCCCTGTAAGGAATGCGGAGGACATATGTCTATTACGGACCCGCATGAAGACTGTCTTTGGTGTTTGTCGTCTGACCACGACGTCGAGGGCTGTTCTTCCTGCAGGAAGATGAACCCGAAGGCTCTGAAGGAGCGGGAGGCCAAGCTGTATATGGCCAAGGCAAGAAAAGAAAAAAGGGGTCGAAAAAGATCCAAGTCTTCGACTTCGCATGACTCCAAGAGAAGGCATAAGAAAAAGAGACCTACTTCTCGACGCCGATCGACAAAGGCTGTGGTTTCGAGATCGCCTTCTCCGACACCTCGACGTCGAGTTAAGGACTTTATCTCTCCTTCTCCATCGGCGTCTCCTCAGGCAACTCCGGTTCATTCCCCGTCATACCAAGGGACTCAGGAGCGTTCTCCGGCGCCGAGAATCTCTCCGGCTTCAGAGGAGGTGTCGAATCCGGCTGATACAGAGATGCCTTCGGCTCCTGCGGCTCCGCCTGCGGCTCCAGCGGCTCCGTTTCCAGAGGTGCCTCGTATGGATTTCGAGCCGGACCAACTTCCTCAGTTCCCGGCCCCGGGTTCAGACCCGTCACGCTTTCTGAACGCTATGTATGGCGTTTTCGCCAGGGCCTCATACCCCTCAGGTGCACCTCCGGGTCCCATGGGTCCTATGGCATTTAATTTGGGCGTGCCTCAACAGTACCCACAGGCCCCCTTTGTGCCCTTCTTGCCAGTGACGTCGTCCTGGCATTTTCCGGCTCCGAGGATGTCGACGCCGTTTGGGGAATCACCGGCTCCATCTCGGGTAGCTTCACGGATTCGATCGGTGCCGGTTACGGCGATGGATCCTCCTTCGCCGCTCCCGGAGTCATCGACGCCACGCGCGGCGCCGTCGACGCCGAAGATGCGCTCGAGGAGAGAGGCGCAGAGGTTGTTGGAAGAGGAGCAGTACCAGTTGGAAGAGAGGGAGGAAGGAGAACTGTATGATACAGAGGATGTTTGAGGACTTGTGTGAGGCAAGTGGACTTGATGTTTCTCCTGAGTGGGACTTTGTTTCTCAGAAGGCTTCCCCCTCGAAAGAGGTTGTTCCGTACCATTCTGTGATCAGGAAGGCTGCGGAACTTTTAGATTTGCAACTTCCTACAGCGGAGTATAAGCCTAATCTTCTTACAGAGGTACTCCACTCTCCATCCTCGGTGGTTGAACCACTCTTACCCTTTAATGATGCTCTGACTGAGCCGATACTTGAGGTTTGGCGCAACCCTCTTTCTGCACCTGCGGTTTCAAGGCCAGTGTCCAGAAGATACAGGCCTGCTCCTGGAGATCCAGTTTTTCTTTCCTCTCACCCCTCTCCTGAGAGCTTGGTGGTACAGGCTTCGTGCTCGAAGCAGTCTACAGGGGCTTTTCCGCAAGCTCCCGCCGACAGGGATTCCAAGAAAATGGAACAGTCTGCGAAGAAGATTTTTTCTTCAGCTAGCATGGCACTGAAATCTACCAACGCAACTTGTCTCTTGGGTAGATATGTTCATGCCTTAATGGACTCTGCCAAACAGCTTCTTCCAAAGTTGTCGGAGGAAGATAGGGGAAATCTGAGTGAGGTGTTAGCGGACTCTCAAGCTGCAGCTCGCCAGGTCATCCAGTCTGGCTTGGACACGGCGGACTCTGTGGCCAGAGTGATGGGTTCGTCCATTGCAACAAGGAGACATGCTTGGTTGAGGTCTTCTGGATTCTCTCCCGATGTGCAGGCTGCCCTTCTCGATCTGCCTTTTGATGGGTCTAGGCTTTTCGGAGAAAAAGGCTGATTCCGCCTTGCAAAGATTTAAGGACAGTAAGGCCACGGCTAAATCTTTGGGTCTGCAAGCGCAATCGAGAGGTTATGGTTTTAAGAGATACAGAGGCTTCGGGAGGTCTTCCTTTCGGAACTACAGACAGCCTCAGCAGCAGCAGCAACAACAAAACCCTTTGTATAGGTCCTATAGGGGTAAGGGCAGAGGTCGCCATCTCTCCTCCTCCTCCTCTACCTCCCCCAGTCCCTCCTGGGAATGCGAGGAAGCAGCCCTAGATCCGCCATCCCGGATCATGTAGGCCCTGTGGGAGGCCGGCTTACCCATTTCCTACGAGATTGGAAATTTATCACTTCGGACCTTTGGGTTCTAGATCTCGTAGAGAATGGGTACGCCCTTCCCTTCAGGGAATTCCCTCCTCCTTACCCTCCTTGCCAGGGGTTTTGCACGGAGGATCATTTTCTTCTCCTTCAAAAGGAAGTTATTGCCCTGTTACAAAAAGCTGCGATAGAGGTGGTTCCAGAGCAGGAAAGGGTTCAGGGATACTACTCCCGGTATTTCCTGATCCCCCAACGTCCTCAATCTTGACTTTTTACCTGAGGCAGGAGAAATTCAAGATGCTGACCCTTGCTCGGGTTCTTCTGGCGCTGCAGCAAGAGGACTGGATGGTGTCAATCGACTTGCAGGATGCGTATTTTCACATTCCCATCCTGAAGTCGCACAGGAAGTATCTCCGTTTCACGGTTGGGTCGCAGCACTACCAGTTTGCGGTCCTCCCGTTTGGTCTTACTACTGCACCTCGAGTCTTCACAAAGGTGATGGCGGTGGTGGCAGCTCATCTCAGGAGGTCGGGGATTCCTGTTTTCCCCTACCTGGACGACTGGCTGCTCAAAGCGGAGTCGCCGGGGATGGTGCTTCATCATCTGCGGGTAACATCTCAACTTTTGTTCGACTTGGGTTTTTCAATCAATGTGCCCAAATCTCACCTGGTGCCCTCTCAGCGCAACCTGTTCATAGGAGCGGTACTGGACACTACTGTGTGTCGAGCATTTCCTCCTCCACAAAGAATTCTCGACAATCGGGAGATGATCCCTCTATTCCACAATGGAGCGGTTGTTCCAGTTCTGAAGGTCCTACGCCTGCTCGGTCTGTTCGCCTCCTGCATTCTGTTGGTCAACCATGCACGCTGGCACATGAGGGCGCTCCAGTGGTGTCTCCGCAGGCAGTGGTATCAGCACAACGGAGATCTCAGGGAGTCTGTCAGGATCTCCAGAGAAACTGCGGCGGATCTGTCTTGGTGGAGCGTGGAGGGCAATCTGTCTCAAGGAAAGCCCTTTCATCTTCCTCCATCGGTGGCCACCGTGATAACGGATGCCTCTACCCTAGGGTGGGGTGCTCATCTAGGGGATCTGGAGATCAAGGGTCTTTGGTCTCCAGAGGAAAGGTTGTCTCATATCAATCTTCTGGAATTGCGGGCAATACGTTTGGCGCTCAAGGCCTTTCTCCCTTCCCTTCGCGGTCCGTCAGTTCAAGTCCTGACGGACAACACTGCCGCGATGTGGTATGTCAACAAGCAGGGAGGAGTGGGGTCGTACCGTCTCTGCAGAGAGGCTTTGCGACTTTGGTCCTGGGCTCAGGACCATCGGATTTGCGTGGTGGCAAATCATCTGGCCGGGGTGCTAAACGTGCGTGCGGACAGTCTCAGTCGGCAGTTCTCCGCCGACCACGAGTGGAGGCTTCATCCGGAGGAAGTTCAGCACATCTTCCAGACGTGGGGGACTCCTCGGGTGGACCTCTTTGCTACTCTCGACTCGAACGCGCACTGCCCGTTATTCTGCAGTCTCCAGTTTCCGTTGCAGGGGGCGTTGGGGGACGCGTTTCAGTTGAGTTGGGGCTCACAACTTCTTTATGTGTTTCCTCCCATACCCTTGATTCCTCAGGTTCTGAGGAAGATTCGTCAAGACCGGGCCCAAGTCATATTGATCGCCCCGGATTGGCCAAGAAGGGTGTGGTACACAGACCTTCTTCACCTCTCGTCGCACACACTCCGCTCCGTCTCCCTCTCAGGGTAGACCTCCTCTCGCAGTCGGAGGGGCAGGTTCTTCACCCCCACCTCCAGAGCCTGCACCTTCATGCCTGGAGATTGAACGGGGCAACCTGAATTCATTTTCTCTCCCGCCTGACGTGGTGGATGTTATATTATCGGCCAGGCGACACTCCACCAAGTGCATCTACTCCTACAGGTGGTCAAAATTTGCTAAGTGGTGCGGAGAGAAGTTTATTGATCCCTTGAAAGCTCATCTTTCTGATGTTCTTTGTTTTTCGCTTCATTTGGCCCAGCAGGGTTCTGCTGTGGCCACTGTTAAAGGATACTTGTCGGCTTTATCGGCATTTCTCTGTCTGCCTGATCGGCCGTCTCTTTTTAAGTCTCCAATAGTTTTAAGGTTCATTAAGGGGCTTACTAACATGTTCCCGCCCACTCCTTTTATTATGCCCCAGTGGGATTTAAATTTAGTGTTAACCTTTTTAATGGGTTCCACGTTTGAACCTATGCATAGCTGTCCTTTAAGACTGCTGACTTTCAAAACGGTCTTTCTTGTGGCTATCACTTCAGCTAGGAGGGGGAGTGAGCTTCAAGCTTTGAGTTCAAAGCCCCCGTTTTTGACCATACATGCTGAACGGATGGTACTCAGGACCAGGGCTGCTTTTCTGCCTAAGGTTGTAACTCCCTTCCATCTAGGGCAGTCCATTACCCTTCCTACTTTCTATCCTCCCCTCACCCTTCCAAGGAGGAGGAAAGGCTGCACCGTTTGGATCCTAAGAGGGCGATTAGTTTCTATCTTGATAGAACAAAGGACTTCCGTCAGGATGATCAGCTCTTTGTGAGCTATGTTGGACGTATGAAGGGCAAGGCGGTGCACAAGCGCACTTTATCCAGGTGGATCATCTTGTGCATCAAGATCTGCTACGCTCTGGCTGGTAAGGAGCCTCCTGTAGGCATTAGAGCTCACACTACCAGGGCTAAATCGTCTACGTCTGCTTTGTCCAGGGGTGTTCCTGTGTTGGACATCTGTAAGGCGGCAACTTGGGCCTCCCTCCACACTTTCGCGAAGCATTACTGCTTGGACTCCGAAGTGAGGAGGGATGGCCATTTTGCGCGCTCTGTTTTGCAGGACTTTTTGGTATAGAAGGGTGGACACCCTCCTCCGGGAGCGGGACTGCTGTGGGATTCTATTCAAAAGGTGGGGAATCCACAGGCAGATGTATCCATCAGAAAAACAAGTTACTTACCTTCGGTAACGCTTTTTCTGGTGGATACAGTATCTGCCTGTGGATTCCTCACTGACCCACCCGCCTCCCCGTTGTCCACCCTATTATACCTTTAAAAGAGGTTTTCGTTAATATGTTATCTCATATTGTCTTTATGTATTGCCTCTATTTGCCTTTGTGTAGGCTTGTAGGAAATGCTTGCTTTCTTTTGCTTTCCTTTGTTCACTTTGAACTGTGTGATTTGTGTGAATACTGTGTACTATGTATGCATTGTCTCGTGGTCGGTCCGCCCGTTTGCCTCGGTGGCACGGAAAAAATGGGTGGAACTGACATCACGCCGACGTGGTCCTCTTATGGCTCCGGTGACGTCATGCAGTGCCGCGTGCGGAGCCATGGCTTCGTGACGACCTCGTCGGCGTTAAGAGCTAGGAAAAATTTCCGCGGAATGCTGGCGCAGGGGGATATTCAAAAGGTGAGGAATCCACAGGCAGATACTGTATCCACCAGAAAAAGCGTTACCGAAGGTAAGTAACTTGTTCTTTGAGTTTATTATTGTTCATCCACAACGCAATGTCTCTCAAACATCCCTTGAAACTCTTGAAGGAGTCCTCCGTCTGCTCTTTATAGGAAAAAACCAGCTGGGTGTCGTCGGCATATGAAATCGCCTTCACCCCCCAGTTAGCTATCAGAGAGAACAGCGGAGCCAGATAGAGATTGAACAGAAGTGGACTCAGCGCTGACCCCTGAGGGACTCCGCACCAAAGATGTTTAGGTTCAGACTGATGGGGTTGCAAAGCGACCTTCTGTGAGCGATTATTGAGGTAAGACTTCAGCCAGGCCAGGGCCATGCCCCCAATGCCCATCTCCTGCAGTCTTTGAGCCAGCAAGGTATGATCAACTGTGTCGAACGCAGCGGAGAGATCCAGGAGCACCAGCATCGCCGATGCCCCTGAATCTACTGACAGTATTACTGACTCAGCCACCTCCAAGAGAGCAGTCTCTGTACTAAAACCAGACCGAAATCCGGATTGGGTGTCATGTAGAATGCCCTTACTCTCAATGAAGTTGGTTAATTGCCGCTGCACCAGTTTTTCCAGCATTTTTGCTGGTGCCGGCAATAGAGATCGGCCTGTAGTTATTCAAATCCCCAGGATCCCCATTCAATTTTTTTTCCAGAGGGAGAAGTGTGGCATGTTTCCATATGTCTGGAAAAATGCCAGATGCAAGGGATGAATTCCATATGTGAGACAGTACATGGTTCAGAGAGTGAGCCATCACTTTCCATAGTTTAGGGGGGCAGGGGTCATCCGGCGCACCTGACTTACATTTCTGGATTTCCGCCAGAGCTTCTTGCTGAGAAATGGGGAGAAATTTCATAAGGGAAGGCTCGGGCACACAACCCCGCTCCTATCTGTTTTCTCTGTCTCTAGTACCGCTGAGAAGGAATTGTAAACAGGTCTTGACCCTGTGCCTCATGGGAACAGTCTAGGTTGAACTGCCAAGCCAGGTCCTCCCTGGAACGGAAACAAGCATCCTGGGACCAGTTTCGGGGCATCACCCCTCATCAGCCAGGCTAGCTTGAATCCAGTGGCATGGTGAGCCCGGGACCCACGTCTGGGCATACCTGGTGCACATAGGGCGAGAAAGCAAAAGACACACAGATGATGGACGGAATGCGAAGCAAATTAAACATTCACCCGCCTTCAAGAGATCCTGAGTGGGACGGGTATGCCCAGACTTGGGTCCTGTGCTCTTCATGCCACTGGAGTCAAGCTATCCTGGCTGATGAGGGGTGAAACCCCCGAAACCAGTCCTAGGATGCTTGTTTCCAGTCCAGGGAGGACCTGGCCTGGCAGTTCGGGCTGGACTGTTCCCTTTGGGCGCAGGGTAAAGACTGATTTGCATGTGGCTGGGCTCAAACTGGAATGGCATGGGGAGCAAAAAACTATGGAATTAGCCCCAGATCTCTGAACTGGGGTGAATGTATGACATTGTTCTACATTCTGTCCATCAATTGTTCTTTTTGCATCTTAAAAATCACGGCACGGCATGGCCCAAGTGCTGACCTGAAGGTTATATCCTGGTTGAGCTAGGGCTGAATAATTTCACCCCAGGCCCTCTGGGGGTCTGGCGAGTTGAGCACACTGATATCTCAACCACCTCCCTTCTGCTATTCTCAGGTCGCTTGCCCAGTACAGTATGAGAGGTGGGGTTTCTATAAGATATAGATTGGACTTCGTAGCATTTACACAAAGTCCCGAAAAGGTGCCAAATATCTGTAGGCTATGCAGAAGTTGGCGTCCTGACCCTTGTGGTTCGCTCAGCTAAACCAGCTCATCACCGGCGTAGAGGGTAATCCAGTCTCCAGTGCCCACTAATACCCCCTGATCTGTGCTTCAGGTCGTATCTTTTAAGCTAGTGGTTCTATGGCTTTAGCGAAGAGTAAAGAGGATCATGAACAACCCTGTCTGGTGCCCCACTGCAACTCTGTTGCTCTTCCAACCCTGACTCTTGTCAAGAGGTCAGTCTATAATAAGCTCACAAATTGCTTATATCTGGGGCCAAAATTGAATTCCTCCTGAAGGACAAATGGGTAATTCCACCCAATAGAATCAAAGGCCTTCTTGAAGTCTGCCAGAAAAACCGCCAGGAGAACATGTAGCTTCTCTGCTAATGCCAGTGCATTAAAGACCCTCCTTATATTGTCTGTTTGCCGTTACTGCTATAAAGCCAGAGTGATCTTTGGATCCTAATGATACCTAGAAGAATAACCTCCAATAAATGGTTAGCAAGAGCCTTGGCGCATATTTTGAATTCCACATTTAGGAGGAAAATCGGGGGATATAAGTGTTCTAAGGGGCATCCTGGCCTATGAATTGCCACCAGCTCTGCCATTCGTAAGTCCAGTGGGAGCATGCCCTCAGAAGCCGCCTTCAAGAGCATCTGTCCCATTGGGCCTATAGTTTTCAATAAGAATGCCTTAAACTCCACCGGGAACCCATTCAGGCCTGAGCCTTTTCCCGATTTGGAGCTGCTTAAGGGCTTTTATGAATTCTCCCTCTGAGTTAGTTATGAAATAATTTTCTCTGCATGATATTATCTGTCATTGGGAGGTTATGCACAAAATCTTACAGGGCTTCACTTTCGACTCTCTGATCGTGGGAGTATAAACGTTTGTAGTAAGTTACAAATTGCTGGGCGATAACCTCACCACCTCCACCTTATACTATCCCTTCATCAGTGGTAAGAACAGTGTAGAAAGTGTAGCTGTGCTTGCAGTGATGTAGTGCTCTCGGTGGGGCATTGAGACCTAATGCCGTCATGAATCTTGAGATGGTCTTGCACTCTGCTCTCCTCCAGGACAGGAATGGTCCCTCGCCCAGTCGACCACTCCATTAAAGTCCCCACCTCCAACTTCTTCTTGAAGGCAGATATTTTTTTATCTATGATAAAGGAAGTGCTTTCAGCTCCTTGCAAAGATCGTTTTGGAATATTTAAATGTCAGATATATCACCAGGGTATGCAAAAAGCACAAGCCAGCATTGATTACATAGTTGCTCTGCTTTGCAAGGTTCCTAATATGAAAGAAATTGCTGTACTTCATTTTCACAATTCAATAATGTGATTCAGCACCTTTCCCGGGATTACCACTGGATTTTATGTCAAATATCAAGCAATTATGTTCAGTTCCCATTTTTGCTCATAGAATTGCAAACAGATTAGCTTTTGTGGAGGTGTCGCTTTATGTAAGAAACTATTTTTACACCAGAAATGTACACCACCTCAAGTTTACTGTCCATGTCTGGGACAGCATGGGCTTTCCGGTGTATCATTCAGTTGGTCCACACAATATGTGGTGCTACTTTCAACACTTTGGCCTTTAAGCCTGCCCTAGCACCACACATGGCAGAAGCACCATATGTGCATATTGAACAATTTTCCCATTTAAAGTCACTGAAACTCAGTAAGTCGTTGACCATGTCAAAAATGTTGGATGCTGTTGCCCACCCTTTGATTAGTTTGCTTAGTAAAAAATCTTCCAATATTACACTTTCATGGCAATATCTGACGTAAGCAATTAAATTGACCATTTGATAATTCAGTCTCCTTCATCCAACTGCAAAGCAAACAAACTCCATTTCAAGCGGGCTATCAGTTGTCTCTGGATATCTTCTGATGTGTCTGAGATGGATCGGCAAACTGTCTGAGATTTGTATTGTTTTGGACTTCTCTGCTGTTTTTTCACCACGCATTGTTCTAGCAACGTTAAATTGCTGGAAGAATCATATTTTTGCCGTTCGTAGAAAGCTTTGTTTCTGGCAATGTTGTATACTACTCGGTAGGATGCTTTCAAGGCACTTGCTGGGGTGGATGCATAATTTTTCACACTTTTTCTGTTGAGTCCTCTCTTACAACTTCCTGCCCAAAAAATCCCTGCTCTTTTCTGCTAGATGTCCAGGTTTCGTTTCTAAGTAATGCCTTAGTTTGGTTGGTTTCAGGCTGTCATTGGCTAAGGTTACATCCGACTATACACTGTGGCTAATTTCTTCTTGCATTTTGGCTGTATAGACGTGGTTCCCTGGACTGCAGGTCTCTGTCCTGTTTGTTCGGCGTGTGCTGCTGGAATATAAATTTTATTTATATATATATATATATTATCTACTGGCGGTCGCCAGTAGATAGTTATAGTTAGGACCTATTTTCCATAGGAAATCCGCGACATTCTATTTGAAATAACTCTTGCGTCGGTTGACGAATCTTTGCGAAATTTTCAAACTTTATGGCCCGCTCCGGTCCGCTCCTACCCTGAAAGTCTCAGGGTGATTCGTCAAGCGGGGGCCGAGAAAAAGGGGGGTCCCAAAACGTGTTTTCCCCATTCATTTTCCCATAGGAAACTTTAGACACGGCTACAGCCTGAACTGCTGAACGGAATTACACCAAATTTGGCAAAGAGGTAGTTCTTGGTTCAGAAAGAACCCTTTTTGTTAAATGGTGTAAATCCGTTCAGTAGTTGCGGAGAAAATCAAAAGTAAAAGTACATATATATCTATGGGCACGGAGGATTCGCGCACCCTGAGCGCACCCTGCGCGCACCGTCCCGATCACGAGCTGCATGCTAATTGGCTGTCAGCTGGCTGTCAACATTCCGATTCAGGAAATGTTGGCAGCCATTTTGTCCCTCGGTAGAACCGAGGGACAGAAACAAGTGCGCAAAGCGCACAAGGGGGCAGGGTAGAAACACCCTGACCCCTAGGTCTGCTCAGGGGGTCCCACAAGGACCCCTGGGCAGAAAAAGCATTTAAAAAAAAAAAAAATCTACAGGGTGCGCGGATCCTGCCGATTATTTAAAAAAAATCAAAAAAAAAAAAATCGAAGGGCGGTCTCCTGCGCTCGCTTGTATTTGCCTCCGGGTGGCCCAAGTCCCGGGGGCATGGTGGGGGTTAAATTTATGTATGGGGGCCTCAAAGGGCCCCCAAGCCCGGGACCGCCACCCCCGGGGCTTTCTTTTTAAAATGGTGCGGGAGGGCTCTGAGCCCTCCGCAGCCCCTGGGACCACCACCTCCCGGGGCTTCATTTTTTTTTTTACTTTTTCCTGTGTGGGGGGGGGGGGCTCGAGCCCCCCACACGCCCCGGGTACCGGCACCTCCCGGGGCACTAACAAATTAAAATGGGGGTCCGTTTTGGACCTCGAAGCCCCGGGGACCACCACCTCCCGGGGCTTTGCTGATGTGGGGAGGGGGCCGCGCGGCCCCCCTCCTGGAGCCTGTGGTGGCCCTGGGGACCGCCACCCCCAGGGCCGGCTCCTGCAGTGTCCCGGGGTGCCTACCCCTGGGACACTGCTGTTTGCAATGACAGGACGGGAGCCTCGCGGCTCCCGTCCTGTCATTGCAAACTGCTTTGGATATTGGAAGAGAGAGCAGGGAAACCTGCTCTCGCTTAATATCCAAAGACAATTACTTTCCACACGGGGAGCAGCATGTTAGCTGCTCCCCGTGTGGAAAAGCAATGCCGGCTCCCTTAGGACACGGGGAGCCGAGGCGGGACTGTGGGGGTTTGGGGACCCCCCCACAGTCCCCTCCCCAGAAATTATAAAAAAAAAAAAAGGCCTGCCCCGGGGGATGGGGTCCCCGGGGCAAAAGGAGGCCTGAGGAGGGGGGCCACGCAGCCCCCTCCTTAAAAGGAATGTTAAAGTGTGGCCATTCCCCGGGGGATGGGGTCCCCGGGGCAGTTTTCGGCCAGGGGAGGGGGCCACGCGGCCCCCTTCCAGTTTAATTTTAATTAAAAAAAAGGGGTAAGGCCCTGGGGGATGGGGTCCCCAGGGCCCAAAAATAAGAAAAAGGAAAGGGGGCCACACAACCCCCTTCAGGAAAAAAAAACAAAAAAAAAAACGATCGGGCCGCAGGCCCCGCCCCTTCCTTCACCACTCTGCAAACGCGCCCTGGCGCGTTTGCAGATGGGAAGTAATTCCCCTTGAATACTGGGGTCCTGAGAGCCAACTAGCCCACCAGGAACCTCCAGTATGCGCCAGGAGCTGCGTTGCAGAGAGGTGTACAGGCCACGCCCCTTTATACACCTCTCTGCAACGCAGCTCTGTGGCGCTTTTTGGAGATACATGGTGGGCTAGTTGGCCCCCAGGAGCCCTCAGGATTCAAGGGGACTTAATCCCCCAACTTAAAACGCGCCACGGGGCGCGTTTGCACAGCGGTGAAGGGAGGGGGCGGGGCTTCAGGTGACATGTGTGCAAACAGGCCCCGTGGCGCGTTTTAAGATGGGGAATTAAATCCCCTTCAATCCTGAGGGTCCCTGGGGCCAACTAGCCCAACAGGTACATCCAGAAAGCGCCACAGAGCTGCGTTGCAGAGAGGTGTAAAAGGGGTGTGGCCTCTCTACACATCTCTGCAACGCAGCCCCTGGCGCATACTGGAGGTTCCTGGTGGGCTAGTTGGCCCCTAGGGACCCTCATGATTCAAGGGGACTTAATCCCCCAACTTAAAACGCGCCACGGGGCGCGTTTGCACAGATGTCACCTCAGGCCCCGCCCCTCCCTTCACCATTGTGCAAATATTCCTCTAAAATCAGCCGAACTACGAATTCCGATTTACTCACCTGTTATCAGGAGAGACCTCAGTGCTGTATCTTTCAGCCCAGTACTGGTCCTGAAAAGTAATTTTAACCGTACTTACCAGTAACTTGAATTTCCTTCCATAGGCTAACATTGACTGGTTTCACTTGGAAATTCTTCTAAGTGTGGAGTTTTGGAACTTTAAAATATTCCTCTAAAATCAGCCGAAATACGAATTCCGATTTACTCACCTGTTATCAGGAGAGACCTCAGTGCTGCATCTTTTAGCCCAGCACTGACCCTGAAAAGTAATTTTAACCGTACTTACCAGTAACTTATATTTTCTTCCATAGGAATCCATTGTCTGGTTTTCAGCTGAAAAGTTTGTGTCGATTTTCACAAACTACAAATATTCCTTAAAAATCGCCTGTATGACTTAAACGCATTCTTTCAACTGTTTACAGGAGATGCACCAGTGCTGGATCCAGGATCCAACACTGAGTAAGAAAAAGTAACGATAACAGTTTTTACCTGCTAAGTGAATTTCCTTCCATAGGATAACATTGGTGATTCTATGAGAAAAAGTTTCTAAGTGTCAACTTTTAAAGTACAATAATATTCCTTAAAAATCACTACTGTAACCAAAACGCTTTTACTCAACTGTTTACAGGAGATGTCCCAGGACTGAATCTAGGATCCAGTCCTGTGGTTAGAAAAATAATCCATAAAGTAACTAATTGCATTTAACTAGAAATTCACATTGAGCTGAATGTTGCATTGTGTTTGAAAATGTGTTGCCCATTGCAACAACTGTAACTATGTCATGAGTGATGTAATATGTGACGTCATCAGCAGTGCATTGCGGGGGCGCGAGTTATAGTTACCTGAACTAACTATAACGGGGGAATTTCACGGGTTTTGTACGAGTGCAATGTCCAACTAACTAGAACTGTCCCTAAAACCTTATGGTTTTTTCAGTGAATTTCTAAGGTTTTTTTAAATGCAAATTTCTAACTATAACGTGCCTGAAACCTATGGTTTTTTCAGTGAATATATATATATATATATATATATATTTCTCTGAAAAAAATAAAGGTTAAAGTAATGTTATAGTTGTGTGAAATGTTCAGTTTTAAACCCTATAAAAACACTGAAATTCACCAGTTATAGTTGGTTATCTCAAGTAACTAAAATTTGTGGCCTAAGGTAACTAGAACGCTCGCCCCTGCCATGCCCAGTGATAATAGCATGCAGCCAACCCCATGCTGCGCTGGGCGTTCGGTCGTACATGGCGGGTGTTGGCACAGGGCCAGGACCGTCGCCAATCCCCTGAATGCAGCTAACCCCACGCTGCGCACTGAGTCCTAAGATGGCTGCCGCCACTTCCTGTTTGAAATCTGTAGAGATCAGCAGAACCTCTGCCTTCCTATATATACAAAGTAATTTTTTTCTCATTAATAGCTCAAACACAACTGAATGGATTTACTCCAAAGCACCAATCACTCTCTTGCTGGACCTAGATCTAGCTTTCTGCCAAATATGCTGTAAATCTGTTCAGCCAGGTAATGCTGTAGCTGTGTCTAAAGTTCCTATGATAAAATGAATAGGGAAAACTAGTTTTGGGACCGTCCCTTTTTTCGCGGCCCCCGCTTGAGGAATCGCTCCAAAACTTTCCTTGTGCCAACTAGGCAAAAAAGAGCACTTTTAGATAGTTTTGACAAACGGCGGCAAAGTTATATTATAACATTGCATTTCCTATGGAAACACAATCCGAACTAGAACTACCAAGTGACGACTGCCGCTGGTTAAAATATAAATATATAGCCTGCACATACTCTGAATAAGCTTCCAAGTATTTTTAAAACCTGGTCTGTCTTGCATGGTTGGAGGTTAACACCTCATGAAAGGTGCATGCTTCAGACAATAAGGTATGGTGAGTTCTCTCGCCCCTTATCTTTCTGTGCCAAAATAGACTGTATTAAAGGGCTCCCTCGGAAGAAAAAATGGCGGCCCAAGGCTTTAAGTGAGATGAGTCCTGCTGAGCTCCCAAACCCGCAGTAATTAAAAATTACTTTAAAAGGGGTCTTTACTGGTAAAACTCCGACCCAATTCTCAACGATGGGTGTATAAACGCTTAAGGTAATCCACGTCGGGTAATCCATGCCAGGTTTACATTCCTGGTGTCGTTTTTTTTTTCCCCCCCATCATCTTGCATTTTCTGAGTGTGTTTCTGTAGATTTTTTTTCTTGCAACATATTACTCCAGTGTAGTGCATACTTTGAACTAAGTCTCCTCCAGGTGCTTGAGCAAGTTCTGGTTTTAAGTAGGCTTCTATGACTATGCACGAATGAGCGCCCTGAAGCTAAAGGCTATGAGAGATCTTCACAGTGATTTTCAGTGGTTTATTCAGCCCTTGGCCTCTCAGCGATGGTCTAACATATGTCAGTTGTATTTGTGGAAAAAAGTATGAAGTATGTACACAGTTATGGGTTGTCAAGTGGTTGGAGGTAAGGGAGATATGTGCTGTGGCGGACTGCTAAATAGCAAGTAGGTAGTGGTGGGTGCAAGGCCTGCCCAGGTCCACCTGTCTAGGAGTGCTCAGTGTTGTGTTAGAAGGCGTGTAATGGGCAATCCCCTGCCCCTTAAACTGCCTCCCCCATCTTATGTCTCAAAAAAATCCTGAATCCTAACTTTTGGCCTACGTATGCCTGCACAATAGTAAACACTTGCAGTCTCTCTAACAAACTGTTCTAAAAAGACCGTTCCAGTTGCCTCCTTTCCATGAAATCGCGTTCTCTCAAGACTAATTTGCAGTCTTACTGCACTCTCCCCTGCTACATGTTTAATAATTTTATCATTCCATAGTTTTTGATATAGTGCAGGATACTAAAGTGCACATGCCTATTAGAAATAAGATATAAAGGCCCATCTGCCTACATATAAGAGAAAAGACATGTATGTCTGCGTTCAGTGGACATATAAGCATGGGCACAGTATGTGTCTGCATTGCCCTGCACCTGTATTCAATAGAGTGCCACCATTGTTTTATAAATATCCAGTGGCACTACAAAGTACTTTCTCCTTTAAAGATGGTACAAGTATATTAACATATCGGGCTCATTAATCATTGTGAGTGCGGCGTAAATAATGATTAGAAATCAGTATGTGCGTGCTCAAGAAAGAGCAATAAATGAGAAGGCAGCGCAGACATAGGGGTCTTGATTATTTACACAGTTTTTGTGTTGGAGCTGCGTTATTTTTTTAATTTATACTAGACACAAAGTCTAGGTAAGCATGTAGAAATCAAAGCAAATTGAGATTTGCGTCGGCTTGTAATCAGAAGTATGCTCTGTTTTGCCTTGTATTGTGTCAAGGGGGCGTTCCATTGGTGGCACTTGAGCGTTACTGTGCATCCACCACTGGATTTTGATACAAATTCATATCTACATGTAGGCATGGATTTGTGCAAAAATCAAGTGACTCAGAGGTTGGAGTAATAGAGCTAATGTACTTCTCCAGCATTGAATCTTTCATAGATTCACATGCTTGAATCTTCCCCGTCGTCATGGTGGGAGTCTCACGGTATTAGAAATATAGCAGTATAAAAGAAAAAATCCATGTAAACCAATACAAATGTACTTATACTTTGGTAACCCATCACCATCTTTATATGGCCCAAATGACAGCCAATGAGACGCCAGCCCTGAGATCACAATCCCCTGTAGAGCCACCATACCTCAGATTTCTAACCGCACGTACAAAGAGGAAATTTCCCTTAAGAGTAGTTTTTGTGCAGGAAGTGCTGACCACAATGCAGTTACCCTTCCACTGTGACGCACGGGTGTCTGGATTGGCGCCAGCGTAGTGAGAGCATATCTGCGCTACTGCCTGGTGGGTATGGTGCAGTTCTGATCTATTCAGTTGATGCAATACAGCGCTGCAACTTCGCTTGCTGCCCTGCATCAGCGCTTTGTAAGTCTGACCTCGGATCACAGAACTCATGCCACTCTCTTTGGCAGACTTTCTCGAGTGAGCAGTCATTGCATGCCCCCCCCCCCACCTTTCATGACCCCATCTAGCACCATGCAGCCGGATCCAGCGAACCAGCAGAATGGTGGCATGTCTTGGCACCTGTAGCATTATCTAGGCAAAGTCTGTACTCTGAAGATCCAACTCAATCAAATGAAATTCCCACTACAGTTTTTTTTTTTATCTTGCAAAAGCAATATAGATGCCCTGGACCATGGTGCAAGCAATGAAAATGTCCGCCTTCACTAGAGCTGGGATAGTTTTACATAGCAGTTACCAGCTTTTAATGGGCCAGATCTACACTAAGGCCGTCCCAGGCAGCTATTTAACCGCACCATCACAAATAAAAAGGAGGGTGTTCAAAACTGCAACAAATTATCCAAAAAAGCCTGGTTATTATTGGAAAATACAGTGACAAACGGTACAATGTAATTTTGCCTAAGGCTGTGAAAATGACTGCATCACAGCAGATTTGAAGAATCCAAACTGTTGTTGGCTAAGACTCTCAACTGGGCTCTTATTGGCATCTGAGTGCAAGGGCACTAGGTCATCAGCATTTGTACAGCACAGTTGTGCCCTGTGTAAGACCTCTTAGTACTCTGGATTTTTTTTCCAGCTTATTTCCATTTGATGGTCCCTTTCTGTCTGGTTAACTGGATGTTCATCTGCCTTCTAAAAAGATTCTCAGCAATGACCGCGCAACCTGGGCCTTGAGCAACACAGGTGAATCCAGAATTTAACCTTTTGATGCGACCCATAATTTGTATGACTGGAATGATTCGGGGCTGCAACCTGAAAGGACCAGTACAGGTTTTATTTCTCGATAATATAGTCTTGAGTCGCTAATATTCCTTTCCCTTCTGGTGGTGGTTAAAATCACCCAAGTATACTCAACTGTTCACTGCCTCAAATGTGTGAAAAGCCTGGGTAACTTAACTGCCCATCTTCTTCCTGTGTGTTTGTATGAGAGAATGTTGGCTTGTAAAGAGTGTGAAGTGGGAATGTGTGCACAATTGTCGTGTTGTGAGGCAAAACTCTGGTTTGTTTGGCGTTGGTAAAAAAAAAAAAAACAGATGTAGAGCAAGAATGGGGGAATTAGGAAATTATCCTGCAGAAAGATGTTTAGATTTGAGCTTGATGATGTCTAACAATGTATGAGAATGCCAGCAGTGTGAAAGGTACCGTCATGGAGGGCAAAAAGGACCCAGCAAGGAAGGTGAAAGGCAGCAGCGATAAGGGTGGGACGGCAATGATGAAGGGAAAGGCAGGGAAGAAGAGCAACTCACTGCACAGTAGTATGTTTTCAAGCTTCACCGCTATGGAAATACAATTCAAGCGCTTTTTTGCATCTATGCTGCTGTGTCTCTGATTGGAGAAACATCAGTGTTGACGCTTCCTCACATTGATTGGCTTGTCTGCTTCCTCCAGTCAAAGTTCTGTTTGGGAAGGCCACGATTCTTGAGAAGAAAAAGAATTGAACATACTTAATACATCAGAATTAACAATGTGAGGGGAAATCTTTGGGTGGAGCGCGTGCGACCCCAGAGATGTTTCCACATAACCCCACCCCGGCTCCAGGGGGCATGCCCCACAATTTGAAGCCCTCTGTGGTAGACACGTTCCATCACATTGCATAAAGTAGAGATGTGTAGCCTGTCACAGCAGCACAGTCTTACAGACTCTACTTGTACAGCCATCCTCCTTCCTCTGGACTCCTGGAATGTCAGAATCAAGGCACCAGAATATAGTTCACTCTGAGTTAAATCTTTGCACCCTTAACGCATTCTCCACCTCTTGCAGTGCATTTCGAGGCTCTTGGACAGTTTTTCATAGTTTGCAATTTTACCACTTGTTCGGCTCCAGTAGGTAGGAGGTCCTTGCTTTCCTCTTGCTTTGATGGTCTTCCCTTACTAGACCGGCACTTCAGCATTTCCCCGCTTGGGATGCCATGCAACCCAGGCTTTGACAGATTTCACTGGTCCTTGAGTAACTAACCTTGAGTAACTTAACGAGAGAGTCTTTGGTAGCCTCAGGCAATCAGTCACTGGGATTTCACAGGCCAATAACTTGTTCCCCATCCTCGCCCAAACCATGGCCCGTTTAGTTCTCTGGTGTTTGTTGACCAGTGATGAAGAGCTGTCAGTTGGTGAATTAGCTGTGATAGGTTTTACACACTAAAAACTGGAACAGGTTATGATGGTCTAATGTGTGTAATGTCACCAGACTCAGTACGGAGATACTTTTGCAGACTTGGATTAATATTCCTACAGATACTTTCTGAGCAGTTTTTTTATCCTGAAGGATAACTCTAGTTCTTTAGAATAGAGTGGACTTTCCTTGAAACTGGATGTACTGAAAGTGGCCTGAAAAATCTAGCAAAACCCCACTCTTGCTCAATGGTCATCAGGATTGACACTAAAGATGGGCCTTTTCAGTTAAACCCATTCTGACCATCCATCCTCTGGTGCACTTATTGTAATATCTACAGCTGTTAGCCAGGACTCTGTATTGTTCACTGCAGCAGTATTGGATAAGCATGTCGGATATTTGAACAATGGAGAGAATTCCTGCCTTGTTCCCTGGTTAATTGGGAATGAAGTGGGTAGTACATAGTGTGCTCAAATCCTGGCAGTTGGATGTGTATAATGGAGACTGGCATAAAATACAAATCATCTCTCAAATCCCCTCCTCCGGAACTCACCAAATGCTAGTTTCAGCTGACCAATTAGAAAGCCTTCTGAAAGTCAACAAGCTGGAGGGCTAGTGGTCCATCTGAGTGCAATGCTAAGGCAAGTGAACCGTGGGGAAACTGTTGTGGCATGGACAAGAACCAATTTGATCTGAGTACACCAGAGACTCCATGCAATAGAAGGCGATTTGCAATCATCTTGGCTACAAGCTTAGCCCCTTCTTTGTTCACCGATAAAGGCCTACATGAGGTGCACTGATAAGCTGGGCTGCCCAGCCAAAGTATTGTATTGTAATTGCATTTGTATAGCGCTTACTACCCCTGACGAGGCGTCGAATCGCTTTTTCGGCGAGTAGCACGCTACTCCGGGACCCGTAGAGGATTAGTGTTGAATTTGTATAGTGAAACATGCAAGTAAATTTTAAGTGGTGGATATGTTAGTCAGTTATTTGGAAGGATAGCAGAAGGATAGAGGAAAGAAGGTTTGTATTTATATAGCGCTTCTAACCCCTGATGGGGTGTTGAATTGCTTTTTTTTTGGCGAGTAGCACGCTACTCCGGAAACCCATAAAGGATTAGTGGTGAATTAGTATGGTGAAATATGAAAGTAATTTGAGTGGTGGATATTAGTCAGGTATTTGGAGTGAGCAGGATAGCGGAGGGACTGACAACCTCTATCATATCTACAGGCAAACACTTTTCTTCTGCCATGTTTATAAACCTGTCATGCAAAAGTGAGCCACCGTAGAGGCAAGGCACTTAAAGTAATTGGGTCAGGTATTCAAGGCCGGCGTTTTCCTGATACCAGTTGTGAGATATCCTTGCCAACCTTAATCACTGAAATCATGCGGTCCAGCTGGTTAATATCTACAGTGCAGAAGGAGGCGAATGGAAGGTCTGCTAGATTAGTCTGTTTCTGTATGGTCTGGTTCCCTCTGACTATAAAGAGAGGGGTAGAAGGAGACTATTTCCTCACCAACCGCAGGTCGATATGCAAACAAGGTGGCACTGGCAGGGAATATTTCCACAGCATTTTGGAATGGGTCATCCCTAAAACACAACCAGTGCACAAGCTTGCTTGCCTTGTTGTTCCCCTCTACTCTATAGCTGGCTCTTTGCTGCAATCCATAGTTTTTACGCTTCCTCAGTTTTAGCTATTTTGTTAGGAAAATATGAGCCCCTTTAATTCCTAAGCGTGCAGCATCTCAAGCTTGAGGTGGTGTGCTTCCAGTCCAAAGACGATAAAGGGTTGAGGGAAAATTGGTCTGTTCAGCACATGCTCCTCCCCCTCCTTTACTAAATTGTCTGTGTGGCTCTGCTGTTCCCTAAGCATATCATCACATCTCTGGTCTTAGTACTTCAGGTCCAACATTTGAAAGCATCCTCTTCAGGATGCACAGGCCCTCACCCACTGATGTGGCATGCTTCATCATCAGGCCTTGGTTCTCGCTAAGAGGGCGCTGCAATGAATAGCGTGCCCATTTTGGAGGGGGTGGGGGTGCTGTTTGGTGATCTTTTGAACTCCTACTGTTCAGGAGTTAAAGTCGATTTTTGCCCTGTGCCTAGCTCTGAAGTGGGTGTGGTAGATTGAGAGAGCGGATTAAAATTGGCGGTGGGTTATCAAAAAAACGTACTTTATTATTCACAGGACACTCATGCCAAGATTAAAAACAAGACTAAGAACCACCAAGGGGAACAATGAGCCTTCCGTTCTTAAAACGGGGTTAATATGTTTCATGCCATATGTGCTCCTACGAGTCAATCGTAATTCATCAGGGCCTTGTTTAAGCGCACTAACCTACCCTAGGAATTGATTCTTGTCTGTACAATCAGGTATTCCTATGTTCTATTCTCCCAACTCTGGTGATGGTGTGTAAAACATAAACATGAAATGTAAATCATAGTCTCACATTGGCTTTCAGAAATCTGTCTTGATACATTGCCAAAAGTTGATGGGCCCCTTAGAGTGCCATGGAGCTGCTTCTCAAGCTTGCAGATTGCAATGTGGAGAGTCGTTGTGGAGAACCTACCCGCTCGATTGAACAGGGTCCTTCACCCAGAGCGGATAGTCCAGGACATTAGGTCTATGATCCTGATGTTTCATCCTGGGTCCTGGATCTCAGTGCTATTGACTCTGAGGCTGCTGGGAATGTTAGCCTTCTGCATCCTGTTGGTTGACCATGCCAAATGGCTCATGTAGGCTCTACAGTGGGACCTCAAATCCTAGTAGGCACAGCCTCCGGGAATTCTGTTGAATTATATCTAGATTTTGGAAGATACTGCAAAAAGATCTGCATTGGTGGATACTGAACCGTGATTGGGTCAGTGGCAGGACCCTGTCCTTACCCCACCCAGAGTGGACGTTGGTCATGAATGCGTGTCTGCTGCATTTGGGAGGTCATCTGGGAGAGGTGGAGATCCGAGGACTCTAGTCTCCGGTAGAGACTAGACTCCACACGTTATGTTGGAGTTGAGGGTGGTTCGCTTGGCGTTAAAGGCCTTCCTGCTTACCAATAAAGAGAGACTGGTGCAGGTGCTCACGAACAGCACCACTGCCATGTGGTACCGCAACAAGTGGGATGGGGGCTCCTGGGTCTTCTGTCAAGAGGCTCTGTACCTCTAGAAGTGGCTGGACTGCAAGGTCTTGCGGTGAACTGCCTGGCAGGAACTTTAAACGCCAGGGCGGGCAAACTCCGCTGTAGGCACCTAGCGGATCATGAATGGCAGTTGCATCCGGAGGTGGCAGAGGCAGTCTCCCACCAACGGGGAGAACCCTGGTTTGAACTTTTCGCTACTGCTGAGAACACGCAATATCAGCATGTCCACGTGCCATAGTTTCTAAAGTAGCTCTCGCTCAGACGCGTTCCCTATAGACTTGAGCACAAGACTCCTGTATGCCTCCCCTGCCCCAAATTCTGAAGATCAGGTACGACCAGGCCTAAGTCATCCTAGAGGCCCCATAAATGTCATAAGAATGTCGTACCCATAACTCCTGGACATCTGTCCTCCTATCAAGCTGCTGCTCCAGGGCTATCTTCTGTCGCAGCAGCAGGGCAGGGTGTTTCACCCGGGCCTGCACACTATTCATCTCCATGCTTGGAGATTGAGCTGTGACATTTGACCTCCTTCAACCTGCACCCTGAAGTCATTGATGTCATCATGGCGGCAAGGTATCCCTCCACAAAATCAGTCTATGCTAGCTATTGGGACCACTTTGTGTATTGGTGCAGCACCCAACAAATTGACCCTTTGCAGGCAAGTTGTTAATGGCTTCTTAGCTGCTCTTTCGGCACTTTTTTTATGTGCATCCCTTATGAGCCATTGAATAGTTGTCCCTTGAGACTTCTGACCTTAAAGACAGCCTTTCTTATTGCCATAATATCATCCTGACACCACCTTCTTTCCTGATGAGTTGGATTTAAGGACATGGGCTGCATTTCTACCTAAAGTAGTTATTCTTTTTCATTTTGGTCAGGCTATCATCCTTCTGGCATTATTTACTTCACCACATCTTTCTGAGGAGAATGAGAGTAGATTGGTTGGATCTTAAGAGATTGGAGTTTCTGTATCGATTGTACCAAGGAACATCGAGTGGACGATCATTCTTTGTTGGGTTTTTAGTAGGAATGAAGGGCAAAGCAGTGGAAAAACAGGTCATCTCCCTAAAGATTGTTCTTGGCAGAAACATCTGTGCTCTAGAGACAAAAGCAACCACCAGAAGGCTTGCAGGCTCAATTTTCCAGGGCCAAAGCTGTTACCACTGTCCAGGCACACAGAGTGCCTTTCCTGGACTTCTGTCAGGCAGGTACGCGGACATCGTTACACACTTTCACAAAGCAATACTACCTCAACAGTCTGGTCCGTTGAGAGGTGCATTTTACATGCTCAGTCCTGACGGATTTTTTGGTCTTAGCCAGTTCACAGACCCACAACCTTTTTCAGTACTGCTATGGTATCTATCACAAGGTGAGAAATCTGCGGTTAGAACAATCCATCAATAGGTCATGTTACTTACCTTCAGAAATGATCTATCTGGTGGATACTCTGTCAAACCAGAGATTCCTCACCAACTCTCACCTCCTTTCTGTGAACTAGACTCTTTTCTATGTAAAATGATCCCAATAGAGATCTGCACACCTGTCATAGCAATTTGCCGATGTGTGAGGTCTCAGACCGCCTTGAAAGCAACTGATGTCAAAACGCATGGGTGCTGCTTATTGGGCTAAATTAGTCACTTCTGGAGTGAAACTATGTCCGTGCAGAACTGCACGACACCACATTGCAGCATGCAGGACAAAACTGCTTTAAAAGGAATGACAGGGTGAGGATTCTGTTTTTAGAGTATCCACCAGAGAGGTGGTTACCGACGATAAGTAACTTGTTCATCTGGTCTAAGTAGTAAGCAAACAACCAAATTTCATATCTAGAAAAATTGTTTCCTATTTTACCAATCTTTTTGTCTGATTTGCTGTTTTTGTCCTTTAAAACGCATCTAGTTCCAATAACTGCATTGTTGAAAGAGTCTCTGGTTAATTGTCAATAAGTCTTGCGATGAGGAATTTCTTTGACTGTTCACTCTACCACCAGTATCCACTTTATATCCAAAATAATTTCTCTTCAAAATGCTAAAAAGGGCATTGAGTGTGGTCCTAATGCCCAGGAGGGTAGGCAGCTATTGCATCCCTTCAAATGAATGTTATCAACGTCATTTTCAGTACAGATGGAGATATATTTTTAGGTATTATAAAACACTCATCCGGTTTGACTTTCTTGTATATCAGAGTAATTTGAGTCTCTGTATAATTATCTTTGCCACTTTGTTTCTTACATTTCTACCACCAGGGTTCTTTTGATTGATTTATTTGATGGGTGAGCTTGCTAATCTATAATAAGATATTAATGGTCTTCCTGAGATGAACTCTCTTCCCACCTGCTGCTGCTTTGTACCTCTAAGCAGCCTTTTTTTTTTTTTTTTTTTTTTTGTTTAAATCTTTTATTAATTTTTTATACATAACAAAAGAAAATTCAGCACAGCAGTTACCAAGTGGTAGGCATAATAGGGCATCACATTGGAGGCAGATGGCGTCGTATATGCTGATGGCCTAGGGTAGGCGAACTATAGAGGTTAACGAGCAAGGCTCGACAAAGGGAATGCATGGCCAGGGATTTGGCGCATCTGGCGCAACAGGAGTCGGGCCAGGTGCGTGCGATCGTTGCCCTAGTGGCATTAAAATTCAGGCAACCTATGCCAGGAGGACGTCTATGGCTGTGTTAGCCTGGCGCGCATTGTTGCAGGGCCAAGGGGAATTCAGATAGTAAAGTATGTCGGGTGGTGTAAGATGCCGTGCTCAGATGGCTCTGGAGTGGTAGGCATGAGTGGTGTGGCCATGTGTCATGTTGGGCGCTCCTCAGGATGGTTGTTGGGGTCGCCACAGTTACACGTGGGTCTGGAGACCCGGATTAGAGGCACTTTCATGGTAGGGGTTTGCCCTGGCATAACGTGCGCCGACCAATTTCGCCCATGTTGGGACCATCGGAACCCAGTGGTGCCCATGGTGTTTGTGATTAGGCTTTCTAAAAGAAAGTTTCAGGACTGCTGGCTTGTATGAGAAAAAATAAGGAAAGGAGAGAAAAACGAAAAAGATAGAAAAGAGACGGATATAAAGAACATAGGGAAAGATGAAGGAAAAGATGGGGAGAGGGGTGCGATGCTGCGTCACCCGGGTCGGAGGGAGTTCGGGGATAGGAGGGAGGAAGGGGAGGCCCCATGTATCACGGGCTTGTGACCTTTGTGTGGGAGGTGTCAAGAAAGATAGGGGTCCCTCCCCTGTCGGCCTATGTCGTTTTCGTAGGTTTCCCCACTTGGGAGTATAGGATCGTCAAAAAGTTGAAGGGCTCTCAAGCGGGGGGGGACGGATCGAGCGTGTTCCAACCGCGAAAGGTGTAGGACCAAGGGCTGCCAGGTGTGTTGGAATTTAGCATCAGTGTGTGCCAACCTGTGGGACAGAAGTTCCATCGCCATGGCATGCCAGAGGCGTGTGAGCCATATCGAAGTTGGAGGAGTGTAGGCCTTTTTCCAGTGTAATGCAATGACCTGTTTTGCAGCAGCAAGCATGTGAAAAATCAAGCACCAGTCCGTGTGTGTCATTGCTTTAAGAGATGTTGGTCGAATGCCCAAAATGACTATCCCCGGGTCGTTAGGTAGGGGAAACCCCACCACTTCCCCAACGTGAGTCAGTATCTCCTTCCAAAACGGGAGAATGAGTGGACATGTCCACCAAATGTGTAGGAAGGAGCCCTGGGCTGCCAGGCATCGCCAGCAGAGAGGGGCAAATCCAGGGAACATCTTCTGGAGTCTGAGGGGAGTATAGTACCAGCGAGTCATGATTTTGTATGCTGATTCCTGCTGTTATGCTTTTAAAAATGCGCTGGATATCTCTCCACAGCTGTTCCCATTGCTCAGGGAGGATATCATTCTCAAGGTCCAGCTGCCACTGTCGTTGGTAGGCATGTGGAGGTACTGTGTGTGAATGTTGAAGAACCTTATAAGTCCGGGAGATCAACCCTCGGGTTCCGTCAAAAGAGCAGACTAGTGATTCAAAGGACGTAAGCCGACGCGTGGCACCGTCCGTGTATGAAGTGGCTCGGAGCCAGTGGCGCACTTGAAAGTATTCTAGGCGCGCGGTTCTAGGGAGATTAAAGTCTTCCTTGCATTGATCAAATGGTTTGAACGTTCCCTCCGCAAACAGTTGCTCTATAATACGGCATTCACCAGCCGTCCACGCTGAAAAGGATGAGGGGTGGAGAGCTGGGGGGAAGTCAGAGTTAAGCGCCAAAGGTGTGAGAGGGGAGGGAAATGTGGTAAGGCCTCGGGATACCACGATTCTATCCCAGATCTCCAATACCGTCCTCGTGGGAGTAGCGATATAGGCACTGTGGTGCCTGGCGTTCCTCCGCAACCAGGCCAAGTCCCATAGCTGGCGGCAGGCTACAGCCCTATCCATGTGAAACCAGTGTTTTTCACTTGCCCGAACCGACCACTCCGATATATAGCGTAGGTGTCTCGCCCAGTAGTAGACGAGTAGGTCGGGGCAAGCCAGCCCTCCCCGGTCTTGCGGTAGCATTAGAACTCTAGTGGAAAGGCGCGATCTTCCCCCACCCCAGATAAATGCGACTATCTCCCTCTGAAGGCCTAGGATGTCCCTATGGGGAATCGGTGTGGGGAGTGCCTGAAAGAGATACAGGACTTTCGGGAGGATTGACATTTTAATTGCATTAAGGCGACCCAGCCAAGAGATGGGAAGTGACCTCCACCGACGGAGTTCAGCTCGTATTGAAGCTCTACAGGTCGGCCAGTTTGCCTGGGTCCATGTATCCAGTTCAGCCGTAACGTTAATACCGAGGTAGCGAATCGAGATTGGAGTCCATTGGAAAGGGTTAACTTCCCTCAAGTCCTCCAGTTGTTGGGGGAGAAGAGTAAGGTTGAGTGCATATGATTTAGGGAGATTGATCTTAAGACCTGATATCAGCTCAAACTGGGCGAGTACATCTAGAAGAGCTGGAAGAGATGTCGCTGGGTCTGTAAGTGTTAAGAGGAGATCGTCTGCGAAGAGAGCAATCTTGTGGTCAACCCCCCCCATTCGGATACCCCGGATGTCCTCCGACTTCCGGACGGCAATCGCCAAAGGTTCCACCGCGAGTGCAAAAAGGAGCAGTGAAAGCGGGCATCCCTGACGCGTGCCCCTGTGAATGGAGAAGGAGGGCGTCAGGAGACCATTGATGCGGATACGTGCGGTGGGCGCCACGTATGGGGCCATAATACGGGTGATCATGAGCGGTCCGAGGCCTATACGACGGAGGACCGCCCTGAGAAATGACCAGTCGACCCGGTCGAAGGCCTTTTCGGCGTCGAGGGAGAGAAGGAAGGCGGGTATATGGCGGCGGGAAGCCTTTTGCACCAGATGGGCCACGCGGCGGATATTATCTGCTCCTTGTCGCTCTTGTATGAAGCCTACCTGGTCAGGCTCAACGAGGCCTGGGAGAAGAGGAGCCAGACGTTGTGCTAGGATTTTAGTATATAGCTTAGCATCTACATTTAATAGAGAGATTGGCCTATACGAGGCACATGCGGTGGGATCCTTTCCTGGTTTAGGGATGAGTGCGATCTCCGCCTCGGCCATTGTCGGGGCCACAGATCCAGTCTCCGCAAAGGAGTTAAAGAGACGTACCAGAGGGGCCCGGATCTCCGGGAGAAAGAGGCGGTAAAATGCCAGCGTTAAGCCATCGGGACATGGCGATTTCCCCATTGGCATGCTCTTCAAAGCTTTCTGAAGCTCAGTTGCCGTGATGGGCTCTTCTAGTTGCTGTTTATAAAAGGAGGTGATTGGCTTCCAGGAGCAAGCGGTCAGAAAGGGCTCTATCTGTTCCACGCAAGTATCTCCCTTGCTATATAGGGTAGAAAAGAACCTGCTAAATTCCGCCTGCTTAGCTCGTTCTGAGATGGCCCATTCTCCTCCCGGCAAGGAGATCTTGGAGACGTGTCCACGGGAGATTTGGAGGCGTAGGCGACGCGCTAGCATGGGACCCACCTTATTACCCCCTCCATAAAATTTTTGTTTGAGGGTCAGAAGGGACTGTTCCGCTTTATTCACTCGAAGGACTTTAAGCTGGTCCCGAAGTGATGCAAGTTTCCTTCGCGTTGGGAGAGATGGCGTCTGATGACTTTGTCGTTCTAGGTCTTTCATATCGCGAGATAGTTTGTCTTCCACCAGGCGGGATTCCCGCCTGCGGGCTATGGAAATAGAGGTAATAGTGCCCCGGATCGTGGCCTTAAAAGCGTCCCACTGAATATGTATGGGGGTTTCCGGAAGGTCATTAGTGGTAAAATAGGATTGTATGGCCTGTCTCAATTCCGCCACATCCACTGGGTCGCGGAGGACGTGGGGAGGGAGGCGCCATCTGGGAGCAGAGTTCGATTGTCTGCCCACAGCGGATAGGGTGATTTCTAGGTGCGCATGGTCGGAGATGGATATTTCCGAGATCTCCGCAGATTCCAAGGAGTGAATGAGGGATTGGGATATAAAGAAGTAATCAATACGGGAATATGAGCGGTGGACATGTGAAAAAAAAGTATAGTCCCGTGTTTCCGGTTCCCGATAGCGCCAAGCATCAATGAGGCCCAGAGCTTCTATATCGTGTTTAAGTATTGCAGACATAGCCCCTGTTCCCTGAAAAGTCGAGGTAGTGCGGTCCAGGCCAGGGTCCCATACCAAATTGAGATCGCCCCCAAAAATGATGGGATTGGGTTCCCGAAGGAGTAGGGACCGAAGCAAGTCGCGCAAAAAGGCATCCTGCGCTTGATTAGGTGCATATACGTTAAGCAAGGTAAGCGGTTTACCCTGCAATGTGACCGCCAGCTTGAGGAACCGACCTTCTTTATCCCGTGTGGCGCGCGTAATTTGCACCGAGAGGCCTACTTTGAAGAGAATAGCTACCCCCGCCGTCTTGGTGTGTGCGGATGCCCAGGATTGCAGAGGGTACTTAGGGTGGGACATGCGCGAAGTATCTGTGCGTAAAAGGTGGGTTTCTTGGAGGTAAATAATATCTGGGTCGTGCAAGAGAAGGTATCGCCAGATTTGCCGCCTTTTGTTTGGGGTGTTTAAACCTTTAACGTTTAGGGAGACACACTTAAGAGGAGCCATTAGTCATTTCAAGGTGGAACACGCGTTTACAGGGTCGTGGGGTATTGTTTCCCTCCCTCTCTGGGTTCTGGGTCCAATATGTTAGTGATAATCGTAATAGGAAGCGTGGCCAGTGGAGGTGTCCGTCCCAACAAGAAAGGAAGGGGCCTGTCTCAGAGAGTCTCCGGGGGTCCAGCCATAGAGCTGAGTCAGCACAGCAGGTGTGGACCCTCTCCCCAAGGATCCAAGGAAAGAAGAAGAAGAAGAGAGAAAGAGATATAGGAGAGGGATACCCAAAAAGGACCAGAAAGATCGAACTACCAAAAGGCCAACTGGGCGAGAAAAACCCATTCCAGTCCAGGAGCGGCCCACTGGTGAGAACCAGGGCGGCTCTGAGGGAGTCACTCCTCTTGGGGACTAAGGAAATGGCGGGGTGGGCGGTGGAATTGCTCGCTGTGCGCAGCGCAGTCCTCCAGTGGTCGGGCCGCTTTATCCGTAGTGGGGGGGTACTGGGCCCTCTGTAGAAACTTGTCCCATCCCCCTCAACCGAGCCCGGTCCGAGGCTCATAGGGTGTAAGATATGGCGGGAACCGGGGGCGCCGTCGGGGGCAGGGGGAGATACGGATGTGTGTGCCTCTGGGGAGGTATAACAGATAGGTGAGTTCGATAGTGTCCTTTAGTCGTGAAAGTATGCATTTCAAATAAACAAACTTTTTAACAGTAGGTACTAGGGCAGGTATGCATGTGCAAAATCAGTTCCAGTTCAGCAGGGTGAAGTTGGAAAGTCTCTCCCACTGCAATGGATTCTTAGTTAGGTATGATTCAATCTCCAGTGCCCGAGCCAGAAAGGGAGGGAGGACCGGACCGCGGTGCACCTCGAGCTGAGGACTGCGAGGCTTCAACTGTCTTCAGGTGATGAATGATGTCTTGTTTATCTTGGAGAGATGTCATATTAGCCTTAGAGGACCTAGTGCGAGGAGGTTGCACCCTCGACCATTCAGGGCGAAGGGAGATCCGGGCAGCCGGGTCGGTATGCTTGGGGGAGGGGGGCGGAGTTCCAGGCGAAATGCAAAGAATTTGGAGTGCTTCCTTAAGGGATCTCGTGAATCTACGTTTCCCCTCCCAGTGGAAAATCAAAGCAAAGGGGTGGCCCCACTGATATTTGACATTAGACGCTTTCAGTTTGTCCGTCACTGGTTTGAAGTCCCTGCGGCGGCGCAGGGTAAGGGGGGACAGATCTTGGAATAGTTGTATATTGTGTCCTTCATATGTCAGTTTCTCAACTGTTCGAGATGCTTGTAGGATTGCCTCTTTCTCCTTATAGAAATGGACCCTGGTCAGGATGTCAGGGACCAGGTTGGAGTTGCCACGCGGGGGGGGGGCCCACCCGGTGGGCGCGGTCCAATGTTGGAGGTGAGGAGTCATCATCCCCTCGTACTGCGTGAAGGAGGTCCGCGACGTAGGTCGTTATGTCCTGTCCCTCTGCGCCCCGCGGCACGCCCCTTATGCGGAGGTTGTTCCGGCGACTCCTATTTTCTAAATCCTCCTGTTTAATTTGGAGTTCTATATGTTGCTCTTCAAGTGTGGAGACCTTACGCCATAGTTCCTCCTGGTCCTCTGTGCGCGAGTCGAGAGTCCGTTCCAGGTCGTCCACCCTAGTGCCGATGTCTGTGACATCCCGCCGAAGGTCCGCCAGGCATGTTTTGACCTCCAGCTTGAGAGATGAGATCTCAGACTTTATTTCTTGAAGGAAGTTGGACATGAAAGCCTGCGTGATAGGGGCACCATCGGACGTCGCCTGCTTGGTGTCCATTGTGAGGTCTTCCTGTGAGGGTGCCGATGTATGTTTATGCCATAGGTCTACCACTGAAGTGTCTTTAGAAGGTGTTTGTGCAACGGCTTTCCCTGCTTTGGGTTTAGTCATATCTCCAGAGGAGGAGGTGCCGCCCAATCGAGGTGTCGCCCACCACCAAGTAGGGGGCACCACCAGCTTCACCCCAGGACAGCCCAGGAGCAGTGGACGCAGGAGAGAGCACCACCAGGTCGGTTCTCCGCCAGGCAGGGCCCAGTGTAGCGCCGGACAAACGGCCCAGGAAGCGTGCGATGAGAGGTTCAAGGACCGTAGGGGGTAGGTCCAATCTCGCCACTGGAGATGTCAGGAGTCCGCTTTGTTAGCGCACAATGGAGGCACCGTTAATGTGTGGCTTGGAAGAGGGCCCAGACCCAGCCCGGGATGGGCAGCCCAAACAGCCCGCTGAAGCTCAGCCTCGTGAGCGTTCCAGTCCCAGAGGGGGTAGAGCGAAGGTAGGCGCCGCGGGGCAAGTGTGGGGTGCAAGAGTAATGATGAGGGCTTTCCGCATTCAGTTTCCCAGGGGAGCGTAGTGCGACAGTCCACGCACTGCCCAAGCCCCTCGTCCCCCCCCCCCCGGCAGCAGTGAAGCAGGTGGCAGGCAGCAGAGGGCGCGGAGGTACTCAAGTCAGTTCAACCACCGCCCCTAGGATTCGGCCAGAAACTTGCTGTGGGGTAGGCCGCCGCCGCGCAGCTTGGCAGGAGTCACAGGCCTCCGTGTCAGCAGGGCGTCAATAGGGCGCAGCTTGGCCCCTGTGGATAGGTATCGGGGGACCAGCGATGTGTCTCTACCGAGTGGGTCGAGGCGAGGGGCGTCAGGGGGGATCCCCCGCCGCTCTCCGCAGCAGGCAAGTGTCTCTCGCTCCCTCGGCGTGTCCCTCCACCCCCGGGGTGGTCAGCGCCGATCCCTCCTCACCTGGATCCTGTTTGTCTCCCCCCCCCCCCCCACCCGGTGTGGTGGGCGATGCGGGGGTTGCCCCAGAGCCGGATTGAGCCCCCTGTAGGCCGCCCCGGGAGGTCACTGTCCAGGCCCTGAAATCACTCAGGGCCCTCAATATAGCCAGGAGCAGGGGGCAGTAAGGGAAGAGATCGTTCCTCAGCGCAGCGAGGCAGGGGGCATGCAGCAGAGCATGCAGAGTCGGTCAATGCAGGCCCGTTACTGCCCCTAGGATTCAGCCAGCAGAGTGCCGTGGGGCAGGCCGCCACCGCGCAGCAGGACAGGAGTCCCAGATCTCGGTGTCAGCAGGGCGCCAGAAGGGCGCAGCTTGATCTCTCTCTCCTCGGCCAGGTATCGGGGGTCCAGCGGTGTATCCCCACCCGGGGGGGTTGGTGGGGGGGGTGTCCGGGAAATGGGCCCCTGCCGCTCCCAGCAGCAGGCAGTCGGCTCTCGCTCCCACGTCGTGTCTTTCCACCCCCAGGATCAGCGCCTGTCTCTCCTCGCCTCCATCGTAGTTGTCCTCTTCCCCGCTCCAGGGTCTCCGGTGCAGCCAGGCCTCCGGAACGGAGGACGGCAGATCGAGGGAGTGCTCCCCAGCCGGGCGCAGGTCTCTCTCTCGCGGCCCCACACAAAATGGCGGTCAGGGTCCGCACATTAGACCACCTTCAACGTCTCGGGCCGCTCACAGTGCCGCTCAGGGCCTCCCGCGCAGTCCTCTGTCAGGAGCGGGATCGGCGGAGCGAGCAGACGCAGTCCCCGGCGTTCAGCGCAAGGCAGGATACGGGCTCCCCGGCCAGCGGAGCCGCCTCCGTGGTGCTTGGCAAGATGGCGGGCGGGTCCCCGTCCACGGGCCGTCTCCTCCTTCCCGGGACCGTCTGGACGGTCCGAGTCTCCGCACACGGTCCCCAGGCTGCTGCGGGCTTCAGGAGGCCGAGGGGGGTGGTGTTGATCTCACCCCCGTGCTTTTGAGCGCTTTAATTGAGCCTTAGGCCGACCCCGGAGGACGGAGCTCAAGCTGCGTGCGTCTTATTCCATCGAGGTCTTGGCCACGCCCCCTAAGCAGCCTTTTTAAAGTAGTCTTATTTCTCTCTAAAGAAGGAGCTGAACAAAAAATAAATACTGGGGCTTACTGAGTTGACTGATGTTTAATATACAATGATCGAGAACTATTACGAGAATTTCCCTTCTACAGTTTCCTTCCTGGCTTTGGATATTTCTACTAACCTAGTACTGCAGAGATGATGCAACTCGCAACAGAAATGTGTATGTTTAAGTTAAATGCTGAAATGTGTTTATATAGTTGCGCTTTGGAAATCTTGTTGAGCTATAGCTTGCTTTAGGTGCGCGTATCTGCACTGCAGTTCTCTTGTAGATCAGAGACTGTGTGTGTTAAGGATCAATGTGGGTGGTTTGTGCTGGTATTAATAGGAGAATGGGTCCCTTACGTGGCTGGGAAGGAGAAAAAGACTGGTGGGAAAATGTGCATTGCTGCTGGCTATTTGTGTGGTTTGATAGGGGTGGGAAGGCAGAAACGTTTTATGGGGGGGAACTACCTTAGGTTGGATGGGGGAGTTCTTTTGCAAGGTATGTGGAGATTTGAGGCCATGAATAGGGCAGAAATTTGCAAATTCCTTGGGTGGAGAAAAGGATCATGAAGACTAAAGGAGGTATGGGGTGCCTTCCAAATAAGGTTGCTGTTTTGTGGTCTGTTGCAGACAGAGTTGGGTGAAAAAGAGATTAGGTTGTTAGTAGCAGAGATTTCAGTTATGCTTTATGTTGGAGGCTAATATTTTTTTAATAGTTTGCCCAGTACTTGCTGGAATATTTTGTTTTTTTACTTATGTTATTTATGTAAACTTTGGTCTGGTGTCACAGTGATTTCTCCTGAGGGGTTTGAGATGTATGTGCTTGTAATGGGTAGAAGTAATGCATGATTTATAATGTGCTTACCAAGGCTGAATTAGTCCAGCTTTCAATTGCCCATTCCTCAGACTTGCATTTTTATTCAGTTGCTTCCTTCCCAACACTGTTTTGTTAGCACCCACTGTCCAGTTAAACATGCTTGAACAATTTTGGTTGTTTTGATGCATTTTGTTGTACTGTTTAGAGTTCAAGATGGTTTTGAGATTTATGGTAGCTGTGATATTTTTCATCTACTTGATTGGTGTGCATGCAGATGTTTTGACAGAATGCTTTTGTTTGATAGCATGGAGAATGCCATGTGGCTTCCCGACAACAAGCCTTTGTGCAATGTTATGGATCCTTTGACGAAGTATAGTCCACGTATTCTAGTTTAATGAAAATGTTCGAAAGTGAGGAGCAAAATAGCAAATCTTCAGCTGTGCGGATCTGGTTGATTTTGTTTTTTAGGGTTAGGGCTCTAAGTTTGGAAACCTTTGTGCTAAGGCAATTGTTGTGGATCTTTGGCACTACAGGTCGAAGTCTGTGGTATTCCTTGTTTTCTTCACAGTGGTGGGGTAGTGGCCTATGGAAGAAGGGCAAAACATTTGTGCGATTGCAACGGGTTTGGGTGCAGTTTTGACTTGAAATTCACTTTGAGGTGGTGTTAGCCATTCATAGTTTTATTTCAGTATGACACCTGGCGAGACTGTCGATCATCTGTGGTTTTCAAGACTGGAGAAACTTTTGTCTGATTGTAGCATGGAAGGCTGAAAGTTTTCCTTAGTGGAAGGATAGGGAGGGGAAGTTTGGTTTTGAACATTCAGAAATATAATGCTGTATCTTGTGGTCCACTGCAAGAGTAAATGTGGTTGTGAGGTTGGTGGAATGCACACTATTTGATCTCTTTTTGATGAGAAAGTGGGGATCCAGGTGATGCTAGTCTCTGACTACTAGAGTTTCATGTTATTAAAAGCTGCAGTCAGTTCATTTTATTATGGTTTATTGTTAATGAGCTGCAGGGTGGCCTAATAGGCTGTGTGAAGTCAGCAGAGGCTATTGGTGTTTCATCGCAACTCTGCTTGGGTCTTTGTTTAATTTCATTACATGCTGTCTTTATCTCTTTAGTTATGCTCTCAATATCCTTTTATTGCAGGTGAAAGTTCCTTTTTGATGCATCACTAGCAGTGGAGTCACAGGAGAGGCAAACTTTAGGTGAGTACTCCAGATTGTGCTGTGTAAATAGCGATTTGGTTATATATGTTGGTACAGCTGCTGTTTGCAGTGATCTGCTTAGGAGTGTTGCTAGGAAGGGGGTTTGTGACCTATCTATGAGCATTTATAATGGATTCCTGTTGGGCAACTAAAGGCTGGGATTTTGTAGCTGTGCTGAGATTAAATCTCCTGTAGTAACCCACGGTACAGCTGTTATGTGCTAGCCTTTTTGCAGATTGGATAGGTACACACATTGGTATATTGTTAAAACCATATTAAAAATAAAGCTGTATGTTCTTTAATAACATAGAGAACTGGGCTGTTGAACCTGTACTAGCACTCTGGTCAATGCTCTGGACTGATCATGCTTTCATATTTATTAATTCAGGCGTACAATTGTGACCTAATCATGTGGGTTACAAGCATGTATATTGTTGTTGGAATTTTACTTGTATAGCCCTTACTCCGTGACAAAGCGCAAAAGCACATTAATAGCATTTTATGTTGTGGGTTGAGTCCTTGGGTTGGAGGAGTAGTGAATTGCTGGGCTATGTGAAAAATGTTTTGTTGTGTGTGTGATTGACCATATGTTGCTGCTTTTAAGCTCGTAATGGAGGAAAGATAAGTGAGGGATTGAATTCATGTGCTTTATATTAATGTATTGCATGGTTGTAAGTTTGTGGGTCATTTTTACTGTGGTCTGTGTGGGAAGCACATTGGCATCATGCTTGATGTGTAGTGCTATACGCTGCTCGTGTTGCTTTGCTTATGCGTGGAGTGGAATGGGGGGGAGGGGTAGTGTAGTGCTGTGCACATGGTCTTTGAATCGGTCTTATTGAGTACAGAGATTCTGGTTCTTGTTTGGGTTTGAGTGCAGAGTAGCAACGGTTAGGCATGTCTGAAAACACATAGCCATGGTAAGTGATCTGAAGGTTCCACCCTGGAACTACAGGGCAGGCACCTTCCATTGTGCACTGGATACTGACAGCAAGTGTATATGCATTGTACAGTCCGTCCAGATGTGACCAGTGGAATTGGCAGAGCGGGTATCTAGTGCTTCTGTGTAAAAAAAAGTGCCCTCTTTTTGCATGGTTGCCCCCACTTTTTGATAAACTGCTGATGTACTTTGACTGAGTGTGCCCTGGGTGCCTGCCATACAGGTACCCAGGGCCTATGTTTCAGTTAACTGTATTAAAAACAAAACCCAGTTGGCACTCTTTGACCACAGGTCAGTCCCTTGTAAATTGTAACACAGGTACCAATGGGCACTGTGGCCAGGGAAGGCCTCTAAGGGCTGCAGCACAGATTGTGCCACCCTTAGAGGCACTGTGTATACACACACACACACACACACACACACACACACACACACACTCACACACTCTTTTGGTGCAGAACAAAGTCTAGAGTCGACATGGCACACATCCCTGTGTGCCATGCCTACAACTCACTGGCATAGGCCAGCCGCCCCTCTAGCTGGGTGTACTATTCCAGTGGTGAGGGTACAGGTGCATGAGCCCTGTACCCCCTACAGTGTATAAGCCAATTCTTAGACATTGTAAGTGCAGTAATGCCATTAAGAGTATATGGTGCTGGGAGTTTGTCATTATGAACGCCACAGCATCATAATGGCGTTACTGAAAACTGAGAAGTTTAGTATCAAACCTCTCAGCACATTAAACCCACACTGATGCCAGTGTGGGATTTAATTAAAAAAATGCACACAGAAGGCATCTTAGAGATGCCCCCTGAAAAACGACCCAACACTAGTGTCCAGGCTGAGTGGCTGCTTGCCAGCTGCCACCACCAGACATGTTTCTGGATCCTTGGGTTGGGAGCCTGCTGCTCTCGGGGGCCTGAAACCATGCACATCCTGGGACTAGGTGCCAAGCCTCCTCCCCCAGGATGGGCAGGGCCCACGAAGGGGAAGCTTCAAAGGCTTGCCGCCTCTGTGATCTACCCCAGGCCTTTGCTGCTTCCAGCAACTTGCCCCCACCAGTTCTGACCCCCACTTTGGACGGGAGAATCAGCGGGAAAACCAAGTGAGGAAGGGAGGTGTGCCCACCTTTGCCTACCCCACCCCTCAGGTGGGGGAGGCGAGGTGAAGCACAACTGTCCCGCCATCTTGCTGATGGGGGCGACCCAGCCTACCAGAGTGAGGCATATGCCCCCCTCCCACTGGAGTGTGGCATAATAGGGGGTGTACCCACCCCAAGGAAGGAACCCATTGGTCCAAACCTTTACCCACCTGTAACACCCCTAAATCTAGTATTTAGGGGCAACCCTGAACCTTGCCTCCTCAGACTAGAATCGACAAGAAGGACCGAAGAACCCGTGCTGAAACTAAGAAGAGGAGGACGCCCACTCACTTAGCCCCAGCCCTTCCGGCCTGTCCCCACCTCGAACCTGCTTCAGCGAAATCCCGGTGTGCCAGCAACCTCAACAAACCAGAGGACCTGCCCTGCCTTTTAAGTCAAAGACTTTGTTTCCCGTAAGCACCGGATTTGCTCACCCACAGACTCTGGCCCCAGCCAAAACTGTGAGTCTGCACCACTCTGCACCGGACACCTACGGCCTGAGTCAGAGTGGCCCAACACCACGAGGAGGTCTCCCTGGCGATCCAGACCAGAGATCTGGTGATCTCTGACCTGCCTCAAATATCCAAGCGAAGCCTGCAACCTCTTTCTGGAGGATATTCCCCCCCCCCCCCATGCTCCGACAGCGACCGAAGCTGGTAAGAAAACCAGACACCTAAAGACACCCCTGCACCCGACGTCCCACGGCCTTGGGTGGCCCAACAGACGGTGTCCCAGCATACCCAGGCATCCCAACTTACCTCTCCAACCGGTGGTCACCTCCAGAAAATCTTCGTCCCCGAGCATGCAACTGAAGAATCCCCATTGAAATCAACAGGGCACCCGACGCCAAAGCAGCACCCAGCCACCCCTGCGCCGCTGCGGGTGTACTTTGGGTGCTAACTCTGATCCCCCTTTGCCCCGAGCCTAACACCAGGAGCTTTGCTCCCAGAACCTTGTGGCCTGCTCGTGAGCAGCCACCAACCGGCGGCCAACCTATTCCCCCATTGGATAACATTAGGCCTCGGCACTCTGCACCCGGCTGCCCTAGTGCGGCTGAGGGTGCTTTGAGAGTGCATCCTTGACCCTGGGGGAACCCTGGTTCTAACCCCAGAATACCAACTCCCACAACCAAGTACTTACCTGTTAACCGATGACCATTTTTTCTCCATAGGAATACATTGACTGTTTTTCCTTGAAAATTGTTCTAAGTTTGGAGTTGGTTTTGTATGAGCACTCGAAAAACTACAAATAACTAAAAGCTGCTTTACTTACCTTTTCTCTAGGAAATGTCCCAGTGTGATATCTAGGCATATCACGCTGAGTAGAAAAAGTAATCCAAAAAGTAATCTAACAGTAATTTCCACTGTATTGAAAAGATTTACAAACCTGTAACAGACGTTTTCATTCAGCTTGCTTGTATTATTCAACCTGCCTTGAAAAGTACCTTTTACACTTACCTGTACCAAGCTTGCTTGGTTCTAGAAAATAAATATAACTAAATAATATGTTCGAGGCATGTGAGCTGTAGATCACATACTTTGCATAAGATCGCCATCTAGTGTTGGGTCCGGATGTTTGCACTTTGTTTTTCTAGAAGAAGCTTTCCCTAGTCATGAGGTATGGGACTCCTCCCTTAGGTGATAGTGCGCATGATCATCGGCGCCATCTTCAGATTGTTTTTTTTCCGCCATCGGGTTCGGCTGTACCTCGCTGCGCTCCGGTTCGACGTCGATCCTTTGATCTTTCTTGGTGCGTATCACATTCACACTCGACGGTATTGTTTCCGTTCGTGTTCCCCTTTCACCGCGGATCGTTATTCCTAATGAAAATTTCGATCGGAGAGCTCGTGGTAGGCCGTCGGGCCTAGCCCCTGGTTCGACTCGCAGTCGATGGAACGAACTCCTTTCAAGTTCTGTCCTCGGTGCCACGCCAAATACCCACGCACCGACTCACACGAGGTGTGCAATTTGTGTTTGTCACCCGACCACAGATAAGACCACTGCGACGCGTGCCTAGCTTTCCGTTCCAAAAAGACTTCGCGATCGTCTGGCCCGACGACGCGACATGCAGAAACAACAAGCAGGTTCCATTCCGGACCTCATTCAGAAGAGGAGGAAGGCGACGAGCCCATTGGAGCCGATGAGGAACAGGAAGACATCTTAGTTTCCGAAGATAGCTCCGATGAGGATGAAGACATCCTGCAGGGACAACGTATCGTGAGTACAGCACCTACCTCGCCCCACCTTCCACTTCCATCCAAGAAAAAGGCTCCGCACCAACCTGCGCCCTCGGGCCCCGGTGGGCGCCGAGAACAAGCTTCCGAAGCCCCGCCTTCAGGCTCGGCACCGAAGCATACTAAAAAGCCTCCGGCTCCCGAAAGCCCCATGCCAAATCGGGCACCGAGCCAAAGACTTCGGAGCCGAAGAAAGTCTGGCACTGATCATCCTCCGTCGGCACCGAAACAAACTTCGGATCCGAAAACCCCTTCCAAGAAACCATCGGCCCCGAAACATTCGGAGCCGAAACACACGGAGACGCTGAAGTCACCAAATAAACATGTTTTCGGTGATCCAATCGACAAACCGGATCCAAAACAAAAAATCCTGGTTATACACCCAAAGACTGGACATATCGCCACTAAAGTGACTTTAAAAAGAGGTGCTACTACAGAAGAGGAATACCACATACCATTGAAGAAGAGAACTGTTGGGACAAATCCTTCCCCTTCTCCTCTTCCTTAACCTTCTCTACCCCAGGCTATACCTGTGCCAACTTCACCTGAGCACTCGCCACCACACACACCTGACAATCAGGGTGATGGGGATAATAATGATGACGATCAGCCTGGAGACGTGTGGGATGACTATAATACTGATTCTCCCACTGATAACGACCCGGACATATATCCTACCAAACCCTCTCCACCAGATGACAGTGTAGGATTTGTCGAATTGTTAAGTAGGGCTGCTACTTGCCATGGAGTCCCACTACACAAAGAATCCCTTGAAGAGGACTTTCTTTTCGAGACTCTACAAAACACACAAGTCTACACACATGTTGCCCATGTTGAAAGGCATGACCAGACATGTAGACTACATTTTTAAGGATCATGTTAGAGCACGTATCCTTACCCCAAGGGTAGATAAAAAAAATACAAGCCTGCCCCATCAGATTCAGTCTACATAAAAGGTCAACTACCATTAGATTCACTAGTAGCTTCTAATGCACGGAAAAGGGCAAACTCCCAGACTACTGGAGACGCACCACCACCAGATAAAGAGTATAAACTCCTTGATGCTTCAGGGAAAAGGATAGCCTCCCAGGCTGCTAACTTCTGGCGTATTTCTAATACACAAGCATTGTTAGCACGCTATGACCGCGCACACTGGGATGAAATGGAGCAACTCATCCAGTTTCTCCCTCAAGAACACAAATCAAAAGCGCAATACCTGGTTCGTGAGGGGCAGTTAATTTCTAACAACCAAATTAGATGCTCCCTAGATGCTGCTGATACATCTGCCAGAGCGGTAAACACTAGTGTTCTTTTAAAAAGGCACGCCTGGCTGCGCATATCGGGGTTTAAACCGGAAGTTCAAACTTCCATACTAAACACACCCTTTGACAAGGAACACCTTTTTGGGCCTATGGTAGACACTTCATTGGATAAAATGAAGAAGGATACTAAAGTGGCTAAATCCATGGGAGCACTTCAGTCTCCACAAGGGCGTGGTTCCTTTCATCGCTCCTTTTATCGAGCAGGATCTAAGACTACTTCCTCAGATACTGCGTCCACCTATAAGGGCAATAACCAGCCCTCAGGTTCCAAGGGTTTCTATCGAGGCAATTGCAGAGGAAACAACAGCAAGGGCAGAGGTAGAGGTTCCAACACACGTACCTCGCCATCCATTACAAAACCGTGACTTGCCCATAGTTCCCCCCGACCACTTAACACCTGTAGGGGGAAGACTGTCACAATTTCTACCAAAGTGGCAGTCAATAACAGACAAATGGGTTCTCCAAATGATCCATTCTGGTTACTGCCTGGAGTTCATAAACACTCCTCCAAACATTCCCCCAAAGTCGCACAGACTTCCACCGGATCACATAGGGCGGGCCCGTCCGAGCCTGGAGGAGGCTGGGCCTACTCTTTAACATCTGGGTCTTGGGAATCCTGGGCTTATTGGAAGCTCCGGTTCATAAGGTACTGTGATACATTTCTCTTTTTTTACTAAAATTGTTTGGAGACACCAAAATGAGCAAACTAAAGACGAATAGTGATCGGCGGGGCCCTGGCGTTGCGGGGACACTTGATGCATTCCTTCAGAGGGCTGAATCAGTTCTTATACATGAGATAGAGGTGACGGAGCGCCGTCTCTCAATGGAGCCTTTGACGACGCAGAAACGGGGTTCTCTTTGTGGACATTTTACGGGCAATAATTCAGAAGTTTCGAGCCCCCTAATTGTACAAACCCAAGATACAGTGTTAGATCCTGAAACTCCATCACCACCTGTGTTAGCTCACAGGCCTAACATACTCGGAGCCAGATGGCCAGAACAAGTCGGGATAGTAACAGTGGGCCCCCATCTAAAAAGAGAAAGGGGCGAGGGCCTCGGAAGGATAAACAAAAATCTTCATTACCAAAGAGTAGCGTGGATACAACCAGAGATGGAGATCATGAACTGGGGTCCGGTTTAGTACCGAAGAACAAAAAATCCGCCACACAACTTTCAAAGCTAAATGAGGTGGACTTTTGGAAAAGGCTGGAGACTATGTTGTCTGTTTTAGTTGAGCCACTGTCGCAAAAACTATCTCAAGTGGAAGATAGACTTTTTAAATTGGAGGGGCTGGTTATAAATATTTGTCCAGTCTCCCAGGACTTGCACAGCAATAGGGGTCACGAGCTTTTGGTAAATCGGGGATTGGGGCGTGGGGTGCAAAACACTTTAACCAAGAGAGCGGTCTAACATTCTATGCAGGTACTAATGTTAGTACTGCTGAAGCTCTAATTCCAGTTCAACCCCCTCCCCAATCCTTAAAATACCCAGAATTCCCCAGGCGTATGTCCAGTAAAGTAGGTCCAAAGTTCTCATGTATACAGGCTGTTAACTCCCTTAATAGGTCTGTATCTAATGTACGGCCCTCATTGTTGGGTGCAGGGAGAAATACCATCACTCAGAATGCTCAAAGGACTAACTCGAGCCATCCCATAAACCCAAATTGGACACTCCATCTCCCACCAGAGGCAACCCCATACACTATCGTGCTGGCAAATGTTCCCCCTTTACCCTCAAATGTCCTTGAACACTGGACTACTTTAAGGAACAATGCATTGCATCTTTTGGGCACCAGAACGGGCCTAAATGATATTCTCTTCTTGGAATTCAAACAGGCCAGACGAATAGGATGGGTCGGTAAAACAAATAAGCGTCTGGCAGGCGATTGTGTGTTCCTGACCTTTAGGTCCCCCCACCTGGTGCAAACTATCCTTGATAGGGCTGGTAATCACTCTATTATGGCTCAGGGCATTAACATCCTACCCCTGGGGTATTTTTATCAACCCCCTAGGGGATTATGGAGCAATCCCGGGGAGGAGAATTTTGAAGGTAATACGCAGTACAGGTATAGGGTCCCAGTTGGCAATCACTTTGACACTTTTAACACATTAGAAGATGTAGACTGACTACTTCAGAGCAAAGATCCATATCGTACCCGTAAGAATGACCCTTGTAGTAATAAGCGCGCAAATTTACTGAAGGGTTCAACCACTCCCGAGCCTGCATTAAAAGTAATTAACAACTACTCTCCTTTATTGGCCCTTCCTAACTTGAGAAGAGTCACCAAGCAGTAGCAATCTGAATGTACCCTCCAAACTTATTAATCTCTTAAGTCAAACTCAGGCATCAAGCACCAATAGCGTAGAAGTATCAGGGACCTCATGTAACGTGCACAGTGTTTCCTGTAACTTAGTCTTTTGGAACATTTCGGGCACTCAATCAAAGTTGACTAACTCTGTATGGCCCGATTTTATCTCCAATTTCGATATAATGTGTTTCCAGGAAACATGGGTTAAGGATTCAATGCATATTAATGGTTTTAAAACCTTTCACACGGCAGCCGTTGAGGCTGTCTATGGAAGGGCAAAGGGAGGTTTATGTACTTACATTTCCAACAGGTTGAATGTAATTAGAACAGATGTACAAAGAAGATATTTATTATCAATTGATTTTAATCCATGTGGATAGGAAACACTGTATTGTATTGATACATTTTTATAATAATATTCCACAGGATCAATCTGGAGTAGTTGTTAAACAACTGGGCAGCGATTTGAATTCATTTCATAATGGTAATATGAAGGACATATTCATAATCTTGGGAGGAGATTTTAACTGCACTTTGTGTACATGACGGGGGGGGGGGAGGAATCGTGTGGTTTTACAAATGGAGACGGGTATAGTAATACACACTTTCGCCACACTAAATTGGGAGAACTTTATAATTAATTGTTGTTTGGTCTTGATTTGGGTTTTGCGAACAAACTATGTATCACGCCTGTTCCGATGAGCTACACTTTTAACGGGAGAGGCTGTTTTACCACCATAGATTATATATTAGCGTCAAACAGCCATGCATCTAGACTACAATCATTTACCACGCAGGACATCTTATTAAGTGACCACTTCCCATTGAGCATTACTGTTCTACTGTCGAATAGATTACTCAGAAAAGGGAATGAATTTACACATGTCACACAAAATTTAACTATTAATAAGACAAACGGTTATTCATTGCGTTGGTCGATGGTGGACCCGCAAGAAATTTTAAAACGGGTGATTACTAGGTGTAAATTAGCCTTTGTAGCTTGCCTGGGTGAGAACTCCCCCCTGACAGTATTTTAAAATCTTTCCAAGTAATATCGGGAGCTGTGAAGGAGGCTCTATTCGTTCAAAATACCAAAAATAGGAAAAAACAGGGATGGTTCGATTCTAAGTGTACAAAACGATATTAAACAGGCTAGGAAGGCCTATAGGCTAGCCTTCAAAGATCGTAAAGCCTCCCTGAGAAATGATGCCTGGACTGCATTGCATGAGGCCTCTCTGTCCAGAGACAGTTCGGCCTTTTGGAAAGCTGTGAAAACTCAATTTTTGGCTTCTGGTGAGGGCCCGACAATTGAAATAGCCATAACAGAGGATCAATGGATCGAGCACTTCTCTGCAATGTATAATATTGTAGTGGGTACCGATGTACCAGGGACCCAGGATAATAGGGACGGTACTCTGGTACCCCTGATCCAGCACATCGATTACAGTGGATGATGTAACCCGTGCTATTTCAGCGAGTCTGGGGGGGGCAAGGCCCCTGGGCCGGATGGGGTCCCTGTAGACCTTTACAAGTCAAATGTGGCATTATGGGCCCTGTTAATTACCCAGGTACTCACCGCAAGTTGCCTCTCCCCTTATATATCAACCTGGGTGGAATCGATCATAGTCCCAATTTTCAAAAAGGGGGATCGCCAGGATCCCGGTTGCTATAGGCCAATATCGCTGTTAGACTCCCTGATAAAGGTGACTGGCCGAATTATTTTGGAATGGCTAGAGGATTGGGCTGAGGATAATAAGGTCTTATCCGATCTTCAGTATGGTTTTCGCGAAGGCCTAGGAATTGTCGAACAGAGTTTAAATTTAACTATTATTATTGGGAAGTATACGCGGGTTAAGAAGGGTAGGTTGTTGTTAGCTTTTGTGGATCTCTCTGCCGCATTTGATTGCGTGAGGCAGAGTAAGCTTTGGGAGACCCTTGAAGGCCTGGGAGTGGAAAAACAAATCATCCACTTTCTTAGACGGCTATAGAGCGATGCCAGGGCTAGAGTGCGGTTTGGTGTGAATGGTGAGTGTTCTGCCCCGTTTCCAATAAGGAGGGGGGGGGGGGTAAGGCAAGGTTGTGTATTAGCCCCCTTTCTTTTTAATCTCCTATATTAATGGCCTGGGCGAAGTACTGGTTAAGGATTGCCAAGACCTGCCTCAAGTAGGCGGACGTCCAATACCTGCGCTCCTATATGCGGATGACGCAGTTTTGATGTCACGCACCCAGGTGGGACTGCAAAGGGTTTTAGATAGTTTTTCAGCTTTTATGTGCAATCTTGGTCTCAGGGTGAACACATCGAAAACATTTATAATGAGGTGTGGCCATGGGAGTCAGAAATGTAGGACTATGTTTATTGACCAACAGAAGATAGGGTTTACCAAGAGATTTTCTTATCTTGGTATATTATTTGATCAAAAGGATACATGGGCCCAAGCGGTTTTAGCCAAGAAATTGACTTTTCTAAAGACCACAGCTGCACTTACTAACTTTGCAAGAAAGCTGGGTAGGAGGCCACCTGTAGAACTCTTGCAGATTTATAAGGCAAAATGTGTCTCAGCGGCCATGTATGGGGCTGGGTTCTGGGGCTTTGCGGAGGTCTACCCCCTACAAATAGTGGAAAACGCGTTGTCGTGTTCAACACCTGACACGTTTTCTGAACACCAGGGTGTACGATGCCTAGCGGATAATGAATTCAGTCGGAGGTGGCCTAAGGTCTCTTTCAGCAGTGGGTAGAGTCTTAGTTAGATCAGTTCGCCTCTGAAGAGAATACGCAATGTCAGCAATTTTGCATGCTTTAGTTTCCAAGGCGGCTATTGCTCGGTGACGCTTTTCGTTGCAAGTGGAGTTCAGCTCTCCTGTGCGCCTTTCCGCACATACCACTTCTGCCCGGAGTTCTCGAAGATCAAGAACGATCGGGCCAAAGTCATTCTTGTGGCTCTGGCCTGGGCACGGAGAGTCTGGTATCCAGAGCTTCTTCAAATGAGGATCGATCCTCTGATCAGGCTGCCTCTTCGGGAGGATTTTCTGTCGCAGCAGCAGGGGAGGGTTCTCCACCAGAACCTGTCAACTCTCCGCCTCCCTGCGTGGAGATTGAGCGGCTACAGTTGATAGCTTTCAACCTTCCTCCCAGAGTATGTAATGTAATCTTGGCAGCCAGGCGTCCCTCCCTTAAGATGGTATACACCTGCTGTTGGCAAACGTTTGTAAATTATTGCACAGAAAGGTCGGTTGACCCTCTTTCTGCTTCTCTATCTAATGTTCTTATTTTTATTCTTCCTCTTGCTCAGCAGGGCTCTGCTTTGGGTTCTCTCAAGGGTTCTCTTTCTGCTTTGTCCGCTTTCTTGCGGCTGCCTGACAAACCCTCCTTATTCAAATTCCCTGTTGTAAATAGTTTTCTAAATGGGCTTGAACATCTGTTTCCACCTACGCCCTTAATCATGCCACAGTGGGGTCTCAATCTGGATCTCTGAACCTTTACACAATTGTCTTCTCAGGCTGCTTACCATCGAGGCAGCCTTTCTAGTGGCGATAACCTCTGCCCAGAGGGTGAGTGAGTTGCAGGCTTTGTCATCCAAGCCTCCCTACTGTATGACATTCTTGGGTAAGGTGGTGCTTCGCACCTGTGCCTTTTTTTTTTTTTTTTTGCTCTTCCGCCTCCCTCTAAGGAAGATGATCATTTCCATCGTCTGGGCCCAAAAGAGAGATCTGGGTGGACGACCAACTGTTAGTGGGTTATGTGGGAGCAAAAAAGGTCAGGCAGTGCAGAAGCAATCCATTTCACGCTAAGTCATTATCTGCTTTAAGATATGCTATGCCCTGGCTAGGAAGCAACCTCCGGAAGGCTTACAAGCCCATTCTACCAGGGGGAAGACTGCGACCAAAGCGTTTGCTCGGAGTGCCAATCCTGGACAGCTGCCAGGCTGCAACGTGGGTTTCATTGCACATGTTTGCAAAACACTACTCCCTGGACAGTCCGGTCCGTAGGGACGGGCATTTCGCCCGTTGTGTCCTGCAGGAATGTTTAGTCTAGAAAATACGTCTGCAGCCCACCTCCAGGAAGTATGGCTTGGGTAACGATTCAAAGGTAGGGAATCTGCAGCTAGATCGGTCTGTCAGATGAACAAGTTACTTATCTTCGGTAACGCATAATATGGTCGAGATAGTATCTGGCTGCAGATTCCTTACAGACCCACTCATGCCTCCCCACTATGTGGACTCATTTATAGGGCTGTGGTTGCTCCTTTTACAGGGCCCTAGTTTTGACAGCCAATGGTCAGTTCACTTAATGGCTTCGTGCTTCTGTCGTGGAAAAAGTGAAAAGGAACTGACGCGTGCTTGGATGGGCACAACTGTCGCCGGCGATGTTATGCGAAGTCGGACAGAGCCACCCGATGGCGTGCAGGGATACTGCTCACGCAAACGTTTCCGGATCCAGTCTGCCGCCTGGGAAATTCAAAGGTAAGGAATCCGCAGCTAGATATTGTCTCTACCAGATAATGCGTTACCAAAGGTTTGTAACTTGTTCACATATCCCTACTTGTGCGATTGGCTAGTCAAAGCGACGCCTTGGAGCTTTATTAGGAGAATATAAGGGTGGTATCACTTCTGCGCACTCTAGGATTTACGGTGAACCTGGAGAAATAGTCTTCAAAGTCTACAAACCAGGAAGATGTTCATAGGAGCAGACCTAGACACAATTGGCAATGGCATACCCTACAACACTGAGAGTTCAGGCCATACTGACTGAAATTTGCCCCGCCAGATGTCAGTCTCTGACAGTAAGGAAGGTAATGAAACTCTTAGGGATGATGGCTTCCTGTATCCACCTCATTCCTATTGCGAGACTTCACATGAGACGAGTACAGGAATGGTTACACACTCAATGGGCACAGAGGTTAGGCACTTGGGAAGATCTAGTGTTTGTAACAGATAAGGTCACCAAGGGACTGAGGTGGTGGAGTGTAGGAAATACGCCTGTCTATACTCCCTTACCACAAGCCATCATCATCACGGACACTTCAATGGTAGTCCAGTGACACTAAAGATACAAGGACTATGTTCCAAAACAAGCCGCTACCACACATCAGTTTTCTAGAACTGAAGACAGTCTTTGTAGCAGTGAAAGCTTTTCAGAGCCAGATTAGGGTAAAGACTGTACAAATTATAACGTACAATACAATTGCAATTTTATACATCAACAAACCAGGTCTAACAGTAGCCTACCCACGGTCACAATTTGCTGAGAGCTTTTGGAGGTGGGCCATAGCAGAAAACCTATTGCTGGCAACTCATGAAAACATTCAGGCAGGCTTTCTACTCATGCAAACTGCACACAACTGGAAGGTAAAACAGTCTATAGCAGACCGACGTTTCGTTCTCTGGAGACGCTAGACCCAGATCTCTTTGCAACACCAAAAATCACAAAGTTCCAGTGCTTGCACCCCCAATCGAGGGATCTGAGTTGAATCCATCATCTTTCTTTTGCTCACTAAGCCACCCCAGTTTGGACCCAGCCATATTCAAATCTGTCTTGACCCTGTTCCTCATGGAAACAGTCCAGCCCGAAGTGCCCATGGGGAACAGGGTCAACGCTGATTTGCATAGGGCTAGGTCCAAACTGGAATGGCGTGGCGATCAAAATAACGATGGATTAAACCCAGATCTGTAACTGGGGTGAATGTTGGACAGTGTTCAACATTCCGTCCATCTTTTTGTGTTGCATTTTCACCCTAGGTGGGAAGGGTATGCCCAGACATTTAGACTGGGTACTAGCTTCCCTTACCTCTTCCCCCTCCCATGGGTACGAAGATTTCCAATTTCTTTTGACAATGGGAAGAGATGACAACGGACCAATGGGTATTCGATCTGGCTGCCTTTGGTCATACTCTGGAATTCACAAAAAGACAGCCCCCTACTCCACCCAAAGGAGCCCCTCCCCCTCGTCTTCACTTATTGCACAAAGAGGTCAAAATCATGCTCTCAAAAAGCGCTATCGAGGATGTTCCAACTCTACAAAGGGTTCGGGGTTTCTACTCTCGTTTCTTCTTGATAAAAACAAATCAGGGAGTGGTAACCAATACTGGATCTCAGAAAGCTCAACAAGTTCCTAAAAAACAATCATTCAGGTTTGTAACTTTCACCGAGATCCTGCGTCTCCTCAACAGAGGAGATTTCATGACCTCTCTCTATCTGGAAGACTCCTATTTCCACATCCCCATCCATTGAAAACATTGAAAATTTCTCAGGTTTATGGTAGCTGGTACCCGCTACCATTTCAAGACCTTCCCTTTCGGCCTCAAAGCGGCACCAAGGATATTTACCAAATGCCTCACTCCAGTAGCCGCAGCCCTACGCTCTCAAGGTCACCAAGTATTCCCCTACTTGGATGACTGGTGCTGAAGGCACCAACAGCACGACAAGCTACCAGAACGACACATGCTTGTCTTCAACTGTTCCACAATCCAGGACTGACAGTGAACTTTGTCATCCTTTCTTCCCAGCCAAGTCATATCATTTCTGGGATCCAAACTAGATGCAGTCCAATTCAAAGCCTTTCTATCAGACGAACAGCAGATAAGACGATGGCAGTTGGCGCTAGCCAACTTAGGAAAAAGGTCTGTTTCCGTAAGGAGGTACAAATCGCTCCTAGGAATGTGCTAATCAGCAGTAAACCCTAGTGTCCTTGGCCAGACTCAAGATGAGACCTCTTCAGGAGGAACTTCAACATCAGTGGCTGCAAACATCGGGATCCATCGAAGACATTCTCCGTGTCACCCCGATCATGAAAGAAGCAATGTGATGGTGGTATCACAGGTCAAATCTCGAAGGGCCTCGCTTTCTTGCAATCCCAGATTACATGCTAACAATGGAAGCCTCTATGGAAGGCTGATGATGGCACTTACAGGACCTCCAGGTTCAAGGCAAATGTTACCTGTATTCAGAAACTAAAACACATGAACAGTCTGGCACTAAAAGCCATATTCCTATCCCTACAGGCTTTTTTACAGAGGATAGCAGGTGCCTCCGTGCTGGTTCGTATGGACAATATGACCAGCATGTTCTACATAAGCAAACGGGGGGGGGGGGGGGAACCAAGTCTCTCACGCTTTCGCAAGAAGCTCGAGTTATTGGAGTGGATAACGGAGCATGTGATCTCTCTCGGAGCTGAACACTTTCCAGGGTTGCACGACACACTAGCTGATGCCCTCAGCAGAGCAACAGGCAGTTGTCACGAATGGGTGCTCAGAGAATTTGCGCTGTGGGGAAAGCCAGCGCTAGACCTATTTGCCACAGGCAACAAATGCTAGTCCTATGCCAGCTCCAGGGTTTATGGGCAATACCCTATCAATGGTCCGGGATATATGTCTACGCCTTTTCCCCCCATCCCATTGATCCCCAGGGTACTGACCAAAATGAAACTGGAACGTTGCCGCCGGATACTGATAGCTCCCAGGTGCCCCAGGCAAGATTGGTTCCCGGAACTTCATCTTTCAGAGTCCAGCCCCATACACCTGCAGCCATCACCATCTCTCCTGACCAGGAATAACGATCTGGTATGCCATCCAGAACCGGCTTCACTGCACTTGCATGCCTGGCTCCTGAGTTCTTGGAATTCAGGGAAATTAACATCTCTCAGGAATGCAGGGCCATCCTCGCAAGATCTAGAGCTGAAAGTACTAACAAAACGTACAGAGTGAAATGGAATAGGTTCTGCTGCTTCTGCCGGCGAAACTACTTTCATCCATTTCAAGCATCCCCGGAGCAGATTTTGCCATGCCTCCTCGCCTCAATCAAAGCACATCTGGCCTCCATCTCTTGTTAGAGAAGAGCTTCTAAAGCTCCTTCCCTCCTCTAGCTTGGTGAAACAATTTTATGAAGGGACTTTTACGCACTTACCCTCTGCTGCGAGCTAACCCCCTGGAATAGAAGCTTAACGTGGTTCTAGAACAGTTGATGAAACAACCATTTGACCGGATTCACAGAGCTGAATTAAAGTTCTTGACATGGAAGGTTGCTCTTCTCCTGGCTCTCCCCGCAGCTAGGAGGGTGAGTGAAATACAGGCATTCACCATCAAGAAGCCTTTTCTCCAGTCGAAGGAGGATTTTGTGAACTAATCCTACCTTTATCCCTTAAGTTCCATCTCAGTTCTACCTTTTTTTTTTTGTTGATAAATGATGTTTATAAATTTTTAGTATAATACCATCCAAAACATTTGCATGACAATCAAAGTAGACTATTAACACTGGAGATTAGTAATAAAATCGAATGGCATAGGTAGGGGCTTAAGGAAGCACTCAGGCACATAACATTTCCACGTCAACTATGCTGGCGTGGCTTGCTGCTTCACTCCGCAGTGCCGCACCACTGAACATAATCCGTTTACAATTAACCTAGCAGTAGGAGAATCGGTCAGCGCTCCATAAATCGAGTTCTACGACACATTGCATACATATGCGTAATGAATCATGAGTCCAAACAGAAGAAACATAACAAAATATTAATATATAGAAAAAATAAATATACAACATGAAAAAGGGAACAAAAACCGATCTCTAGATGGAAAGAGTATCGCAGGTACGTGTCGGTGTGGTGCGATAGGAAGTGACGTGTGTCTGAACCTAAGGGCGTGATGAGCGTGTGCTGTCGTGCACCACAAGGAAAAGAATAAGTATAATATGATATATATATATATATATATAAGTATAAATATAAGAGGGGGAGAAAGAAAAAGGGCGGGCGTGAAGGGTGAATGAGGGAGGCAGTCAAGCGGGAGGGAGGGCAACCACCCTGAGTCTCCGCCCATGTAGGAAGACCTAGGCAGGGAGGGCACCAGCAGCAATTTTTGTTTCGACCACTGTTAAATATTCCTGCCATCGCGCAGGAGTTTGTCTCGGGGGAGCTGATGCCCTTGCCTCAACCTCTCGCTGATTCGTGCATTCTGAGACCAATGCTCTCCGCAAGTCTAGCAGCCATGTGTCAATCTTGGGGCCCGTTTGCGCCTTACAGGCCATGGCTATTTTTCGTTTGGCCAAGCCCAGAGCAAGATCCAAAAATGTATTCACGTTCTTACGGGTCGAATTGCGCCTCGTGACTCCCAGAAGAAAATGGAGGGGCGTCGCCTCCACCAGCTCGTCCGTCGCCGCTGTAAGCACAGTAGCCACCTCTGACCAAAATACGTGTATGGTGGTACAAGTCCAGACCATGTGTGTAAAGGTAGCTCCCTGGGCTCTACATCTGGGACAGACGTCCGTGGCAGTAGGGTACATGAGCGCCAGCCTGTGGGGGGTGAGGTAGGTATGGTGAAGGTAATTAAATTGAGTGTATTTCACTCTGGCGTTGACTGAAATAGTTTTGGGTTGGCTAAGACCCTGCTGCCATTGTTTATCTGATAGGGTAATGGACAGTTCGCTATCCCAGTATGCACGCAGTGTCGTCAATGCAGGAGGATCGTCGAGTCTAATGGAGGTGTATATGCTCGTTATGGCTCGTCGACCGCGGCCATTTGTGAGTGTGTGTAATAACTGTGAGGTAACCGGTTCCACCCTTTCAGCGTTCCATGCCTGCAGGGACAAGCGAGTCAGTAAGGCATGTAGTAAAAAGGAACCCTGCGGTACACCATACGTTTCCACCAAGCCCTCGAATGTTAGTAACTGTGAGTCCGCGTACATGTCACCCCATGTGTCCAGCCCATTCTCCCTCCACGCCCCCAACTCCGGGCGTCCACGGCATGAGTACGTGCCTGGGAGCAGTTCCAAGGGTAAACTGGGAGCGTAAGGGGGTGGACGACCTCTGGGTCTCACATACCTAGACCAATGCCGCCTGGCTGCCGTCATTAATACATTACCTCGCCGCTTCTGGGTCGGTGTAACCATTCCCGATAGCCACTCCAGGAGCGTGGGGGGGATCCCACCTCACGGCACCAGTGGTCAACTCGGTGAGGTTGCTTTTGGCGATCCACCGCATTGGCCACTGCAGCTGCGCCGCTGCATAATATCGTTCATAATTCGGTGCACCCAGGCCGCCCTCCGACAGTGGCAAATATAGTTTATGAAGCGCCACCCTGGCCCGCAAATTCCCCCATATCAACGATATCAGTAGGGACTCCAGGTCTCGGAAGGGTCTCCGGGGTAGATGGTAGGGGAGCATGCAGAAAAAGTATAAGAGACTAGGAAGGATTAACATCTTAGACATCGCAACCCGGCCCATTGGAGACAAAGGGAGACCCGTACAAAACGGGAGGGTCGATCGAGCACGTGTTCTAGCCCGGCCTAAGTTCCCATCAATCGTGTCTGATTCTAGGTGATAGATCTGAACCCCCAGGTACTTAAAAGTATCGAATGCCCACTTTAATGGCGTAGATGGCGCCAACTGTCGTTGAGTTGATGTCGTGGGAAACACCACCGACTTAGCCCAATTAACCTGAAGGCCGGAGACACCTGCGTGAGCATTTAAAAGAGCCATAATCGATCGTAGTATCTCGGCCTTACCGCTTAAATAAATTAATGCGTCGTCGGCGTATAACGAGACGATGTGCCATCGTTGATCTGACCACAGACCCCAGTCTCCGACCCGTTGCTGCAGTTTGCATGCTAGGGGCTCCATAGCCAGAGAAACAAGCATTGGCATAGCCAATAGGTCTCGCCTTTGGGACCTTATAAGTGTTTAGTTATACAGCACAATATCCTTTGTGCAACACCATCAACTGTTGCATGGCTAAACACTTATAAGGTCCCAAAGGCGAGACCTATTGGCTATGCCAATGCTTGGCAATGTCCGGTAATCCAAATCTTCTGGCACGAGGTGGGTGAGTTTGCGTTTAGAACCCTTGGGGCCAAAATAGAGGTAAACCTGGAACTGGTTATTTTTGGGATCTCACTCAGGGGTGGCAGAAACTATCTACTGAACAAATCTCAGGCCCATCTGTTATATGTAATGATGATAATTGCGCGCAGGGAAATTTGCACGAAATGGGTAGTTCAGAATGCACCATCACTGTATGAGTGGATCGCGTATGTCAGATATACTTGTAGGTTTGATTGTATAAAGGGGTCTGCTAAAGAATAAGAAAGTGGGGTCCGCTTCGGGAAACTTAGATAGAGCTCACTTAAGGGGAAACACATCATTTGAATACCGACTCGTAACATTTCTAACTTGTCCAATGATTAAGACACATTTCAACTATGAAGGAGAATGGTGTGGTCGAGCAAATCTCCAGCATATATAGTTTGAAGAAGGCCCTACGGATTTCAAAGACTAAGCTATCTTGAATACTTGCCCCAGGGAGACCTTTATAGCTTTAGATCTTGGGCCGGTGTCATGTATGAGGACAAAAAGAAAAAAAAGAGCATACTGTTTCAAGGAAAACCTGGTCGAATGTGCCCCTAGTCAAAGAGCCTAGAATATGGGCATTGCATCCAAATTCCTCAGGAGGAAATTCAGAATAGTGTGGCAAAATCATTCTCCGAAATAATGGTGCTCCATGGTATCTTGAGTTCTGGGTGTTGTATTACTCTAGTAGAAGTCCCGTTGCACTTAAATGAAGGCCTTAGTTATGTCATACTCCCACAAACGTCCATCATTCGAGGTACTGTGCTAAGAGACACAAACACCAGCAGGGCCAGTGCGATAATGTGCATATGACATATTTGCAAATACAGGCAGTGTCGTTATTTTTTAAATTACTTTTTCACCGTCTCATCTGCAGTATAAAAACTGACCTTTTTAAGCATTTGTTTCACAATGTACTAACATGTTTCACACCAATCCCAAAAAAATCTTGACAGTAATATTGTCGTTTAAATTTTAACAATAACATTACAGATAACGGAATTGTAAAAATCAGGAGACTGGTTACATTGTTAGAAATGTGTATTTTTGATGCGAGAAATACATATGCATTCTACTGCAAAATGTACAGGTCTTTCTTGTTCGTACTGCACCCAGATGGTTAATACAAACGTGGCTGCCTAGAATAATATTTGATTCCAACCATACACAGCATAACTGCTCAGCCACACACGCCTTAACCACCCCAGCATTCTGCTCAGCTTTAATGACAGTGTAGTTTTGATGTGCCGCCAGGGTCATGAGCCCTCAGCTGTAAAGACACTTATCCTGGCTTGCCACAGTGCTAGGGACCCTCATCAGATGTCTGCAGCCCACACCTGCTTCCAGCATCTGTGAGGCCTTACCTGCTGCAAGAGAAAAGGACTGGGATAAAGAGATTACCGATAAGTAATTATATGTGTACCTCTTCATCCATTCCTCACGCCAGTTCAAACTAAAAAGCAGGCTGAAACAATTTCCATGCCGTCGCATAAATAACACCAATACACCCTGGTAATGCCATACACAAAATAATTGCCTTCTCAAACACTCAAGCTCTGCCGGAATCTAGGAGGATAATCCAGCCGGATTCGGAGGCTAAGATTAAATCGGATCCGGGTTGGATCCTCTGACTCCCAGATTAACGATCACGCCCCCACAACGTAAATGACATCCCACCGCCAGGTTAATTATATAAGCATATGCGAGGTGAGAGAATATCAGCTCTCACCTGCATGAGTACCCTGTTCTGTTGATGGGGCGGGCAGCAGCCCACTAACGCGACAGAGGGGCGGTTCACGGGTGTGGCAGGAGTGACAAGCATGTGAAGGCACTGCAAGGAGGCAGACACAGATGGGGCAGCAGGCATTATGCCCGTTCAGCGGTGATGTTGTGCAGAATGGCAGTCTACCTCACATTTTATGCATGTATTAGCTTAGTGCAAACGAGTTACCAGTGACCGAGTGTTGCTCTACCTGCCTTCCTGTGAGGCAAAATGCATGCTTCATATACACAAAGGGGCAGGTACCGTTCTTCTCCCCCCATAACTTATTCGGCAGGGCCTTTGGGGGTTACATGCACACAGGCAAGCCTAGGCAAACTTAATATTTTAATTATTTATTCAGCTAAACTGAAAGCGTGCCGTGCATAAACAAAAACAAGCACTGAAACACAAGTGCGGCGCCGCGAAAGTGAAACAGTACTCCGGGTTAAAGAAGTGGGAGGGAGTGCGATTCCCTTCCGGGAGCGAGCGGCGCCAGTAGCGATAATTGCTACCATATGGCGCCGCTCGCTCCCGCAAGTAAATCGCCAAACGTGCACGCGTTGCCATTGAAGGCAATGGAACGCGTGCACGTTTTTGGCTGAAAAGCCGAATCCATCGCAAAAGGTATTTTTGCCTTTGCAGCGCATGCGCGCTGCGTAGGCGAGACCTAAAAAGGATCGGTGACAGGGGGCATCCCTGGCGTGTGCCCCTCGCTATCGACAAAAGCGGTGAGTAAGTACGGCCCGTCTTCACCCTAGCCTGCGGTCCAGAGTACAGCAGTCTGATCCATTGCAAGAAATTAGGGCCTATGCCAAACCCCGCCAGGGTCGCCTCAAGGTAAGCCCAACTTAAAGTATCGAATGCCTTTTCTATGTCCAGGGAGGCAACCCAGGGCTGCTCCCCCCTGTCCCTTGCCCACTCCAATAATGTAAATAACCTCCACAAATTCAACCCCGTACTGCGGCCTGTAATGAAGCCATTTTGGTCTTGGTGGACCAGCAGGGGAACAGTAGTGATCAGCCGATTAGCCAGTAACTTCCCAAGGATCTTATAGTCCACATTTAACATCGACAGGGGTCGATAGGAGGCCATGTGGAGGGGGTCTCGGCCTGGTTTAGGCAAGATAACCAGCATCGCTTCCCTCATAGTAGGCGGTAACTCACCCGCCTCGAAAGCCTCAGCATACACCTCGGCCAGTCTAGGCGCTAACTGTGTAGAGAAGGCGGAGTAGAATTCTGCTGGCCACCCGTCCGTCCCCGGCGTTTTGCCCGTTGCCATCTGTTTAATGGCATCAGTGATCTCGTCCAGCGCAATGGGTTGTTCTAGGATATCAAAGGAGGTTGGGGTGACCTGTGGGAGCTAAATCCCCGCCAGAAAGTCCTGTATAATAGCACGGTCTTGTGGGGCCGGGGCTGCGTACAACAGTGTATAATATTCATAGAAAGAGCGATTGATAGCTGCCTGGGTGTGTACCAGGACTCCAGCATTCGTGTATATGGTAGTGATGGGAGGCTGGGTAGTGTCGGAACGCAGTAGCCACGCGAGGAGTCTCCCTGCCTTGTCTCCCTCTTTATGTCTGCGGGCCAAATATGTTTTGTAGTCGAAGGCACATAAGTCGTCCATCGCGGTCTTGTATGCTAAGCGAGCCTGAGCGAGCAAGGGGGCAGTCTGGATCAGAGGGGACACGTTGCTCATGGCGCTGAATTGCGGACTCGTGTGTGTCAAGAGCGTTGGTCCGAGTTTTTCGTACCCCATACGTGGTCTTAATGGCGTGCCCTCTGAGAACAGATTTGAAGGTGTCCCACTCCACCCCCGCCGACGATGCAGTCCCCTCGTTCTCCCTGAAATAGAAAGTGAAGGATTCCAGGAGGGTGGCCCGGTACTAGGGATCAACAAGCGCCGCCCCGGGTAAACGCCAAGTCGAGATCGCAGGACGTGACGTGCCCCAGACCAGATTTAGTTGCAATGGAGTATGATCTGATAGCGCGCGCGCGCGCCAAATAAGCTGCATGGACCACGCTGTGCACAGCGTTGTCCGAGCAGAACACCACATCGATCCGCGTATGTAAATCATGCAGTGTCGAGTAATGAGAATATATGCACGCCTGTGCGTGTAGCCTACGCCATATATCGTGGACCTGTGTATGGGACGCCCATTCCTTCATGTGGTGTGCTAGTTTGATGGATTGTGCCCCTATAAGAGGGGGACTGGAGCGATCCAAGGCCAGATCCCATACTCCATTAAAATCGCCTCCCCAATATGTGGGTACCATAGGGTCTGTAAGCAGGGATGGCGTAAGCATCCGCAAGAAATTGGGTTGCCCCGAGTTTGGAGCGTACAAGGAGATCAATGCCAGGGGGGCGCCATTCAGCAAGCCCTCCATGGTAACATAACGGCCTTGTGTGTTGACCCGGGAGTGTGTGATTTGCAGTGGAGTTCCCGTGCCACCCATATAAGCACTCCCCTGGCGTATCCAGAATACGTTGTGCCCAGGACCGTGCCCCGCCAGCGCTTGCGGAGCGACGCTAATGTCTGTGTTGTGAGATGTCTCCTGGAGCAATGCAAACGTGATCTTATGACAGCGCAAGTATTGGTAAACTTTGTGTCGCTTGGTGCATCCTGCCAACCCCCTCACATTCCAGGTCAAAAAGAAGTAATCTCCCTGTGCCATTTACACAGTTGCGTGGAAGAGCACGACATTGAGCCCATTATTGTGTGACAAATCGCACCCCCTCTAGTACATCCACACTCCCACATAACCGGGTGCAAGCATATGTCGGCACCAGACCTCGTGAGTTGCAATCAGAGAAGGAAGAATACAAAAATATCAAAAATTCCCCAACTTCCCACCCCAGGCCTCGTTGCCAACGGGCAATGGGCCATTCGCACTAAACTGCAAATCCAATAACTCAACAATTAAAACATATAATGAAGAAAGAAAATCAAATGAGTTGCTATATCAGCTACTTATCGCTCGGTGGGGAAGGTGGCGCAGAGTTCGTGGGTAATGTCCATGCCGCCTCCCGTGATTCAGCCTGGCACTCAACAGGCGTGCGCGAGCCGTTTGGCCACCACAACTAAGAACAGGCCCGAGTCCGATGACTTCAGACCAGCGCATCCGCTGTTTGTGGGGTGAGGGCCGGGCCTTCTCCTGCCAACGCCTCGATCTGTGAGTCCGTGAGCTGCAGCGTGCGGTCCATTTGAGTATCGTAGTCCGAGTCTCGTCTGGAAGAAGATGCAGGGGAGCCCAATTGTTCCACCGTCTTGATAGCCTGTGCCCGTTCCTGTGTGACTTGCGTTTTCGTCGGGCGTCGTGACCGATTCCCACCTCGGCCTCCACGTGCTGCCACCAAGGTCCACGGTCGTGCAGAGTCCGTCCGCGGCGCAGGAGGATCATGTGCCATCCCCTGTTGGTCGATCCAAACCCAGGCTTCCTCAGGCGTATCGCAGAAAACTGTGCTCTCCTTGTGGCGAATACGCAGACGTGCCGGGTACTGCAAGGAATATTGGATGTCGTGATCTCTCAGGCACTTCTTGACCTCCAAATATGAGGATCGGCGGCACTGCACGGCCAAGGTATAGTCCGGATAAATGTGGACTGCAGCATTTTCGACCTGCCAGGGACCCCTGACGATTTGCAACACTAGATCCCTGTCACGGTAGTTGAAGAATCTGGCCACCACTGGCCGAGGAGGTGCACCGGGGCGAGGGGGGCCCACCGGTACCCTGTGAGCCCGTTCAGTGGAGAAGAACTTTGACTGTTTGCCCTGTAGGACCTCGCGTCCTTCGGGTTCCCCTCTGTGCGCAAGCCACTGTACCCTCAACGGTATTATCATACACGTTTCCCTCTCTCCGCGTATCGATTCGATTAGTTAAAGTTTCCATCTTCGGTCAAACATTGTGGGCGGATTCGGGTCTAGCCTTGTCTGTCCAGCCTTCTGCCTATGGAACTGACTCAGTTTCAGTTCTGTCCTCGGTGCCACTCGAAGTACCCTCACACCAACCTACACCAAGTCTGCAACTTCAGCCTCTCCCCGGAGCACAAGGAACAACATTGTGAGGCTTGCCGGTCGTTTCAATCGAAAAAGACCCTTCCGGATCGTCTGGCTCGACGACAAGAAATGCAGCGCCAAAGCACTCCACATACTCCGGATATCTTCGGAGAAGAAGCGACGGCTGCGGAAGAAGAGGGGGCCTTCTCGGTCCCAGAATGGGAATCCGACTTGGAAATTGAATTGGAGTCCGAAGACATTCAAGTGGGACAGGGTGCTGTGAGTACTAGAGCCCCCTTAGTCCACAAACTCTCTTCCACTAAACATAAGGCTTCAGCACCACCTCTACCTTCGGGCCTTGGTCGGCACCGAGACGATGTTTCCGACGCCCCGCCCTCGGCCCGGCACTGAAACAAATTGTCAAGCCTACTGGCTCGGGATCGGGTCGAGACAGATCATCTTCAGATCCGAAACATTCCACTCCAAAAGACAAATCTGGTTCAGAGCCGAAATCTTCCGCTTCAAAGGATAAAAGAGACCAGTCTGGTTCGGCAGTGAAACCTTCGGCGCTGAAATCAAAGGAAGATCTCCCAGATCCCCCGGAACCGATCTTAGATGTCATGAAGAACAGATTAGACCCGAAACAGAAAAAGCTATACATCAACTCGGGTACTAGACACATTTTAGCTAAAACTCTTTCAAAAAGGAAAGTTAGTTCTGAGGACACAGGGTATAAGATTCCTCTTAAGAAGGACATTGCTGCAAGTCCTATCCACCCTACTTAGCCATCCCCTCCACCATCTTCACCATTACCACAGCTGCCAGCCTCAGATCCACTACACAACCCCACAGGGGTCTTCTCATACACAACCTGATTAAGGAGATGATGTTGATGATGACACTGTTCCTTTACCAACAGATCCATGGGTTGATTATAATATTGATCCACCCATGGATAATGACCCAGATTTATACCCTGCAAAACCATCACTTCCAGATGATAACGTAGCTTATCAAGAGCTGATTTCAAGGGCAGCAACTTATCATGGAGTTACACTGCACAAAGAGGCTTTGAATGACGACTTTTTATTTGAGGCATTAGGGTCTTCACATAGGACTAGTCAGTCTCCCTATTTTGAAAGGCATGATGAGGCATGCAGACAGGATTTTTAAAGACCCTGTTTGTGCCCGTATTTTAACACCTAGGGTTGACAAGAAATGCAAACCATCACCATCTGATCCTGTTTTTATTAAAGGGCAGCTACCCTTAGACTCACTGGTAGTTTCTAATGCTCGTAAAAGAGCAAACTCGCAGACCCCTGGAGATGCACCGTCCACGGATAAAGAGTCTAAATTAATTGACGCATCCAGTAAAAGAGTGGCTGCTCAAGCCGCTAACCTTTTATGTATTATCAACACACAGGGCCTACTAGCTAGGTATGATAGGGCACACTGGGACGAGATGTAAGGCCTACTTCAATACCTCCCAGAAGAGCACAAGAAACCGGCACAAGAGCTAGTCCAAGAAGGAAAACTTATATCTAATTCTTCTATTAGATGTGCTCTAGATGCTGCTGACACTGTAGCGAGAGAAGTTAACACTAGCATTCTTTTAAGTCTACATGCCTGGCTTAGGATTTCAGGTTTTAAACCCGAAGTCCAGCAATCTATTTTAAATACCCCCTTTGACAAGCAACATCTTTTCGGACCTCAAGTTGATGAGGCTTTAGAAAAGAGGAAAAAAGACACGGACATGGCAAAATCCATGGGAGTGCTTCAGTTTCCATCAAGCAAAGGCTCCTTTCGCCGCTCCTTTTAATAGGGGAGGGTCCAAAACTACATCCTCAGACCCTAACGCTTCATCACATAAGTCCAACACAAATGTAGGGGTAAGAGCACGCCAATGCGTAACCCCCCCCCCCTCCCCCCCCCCCATTAATAGTGACTTGCCTATATACACTTCCCCCATTCATTTAACACCTGTCGGGGGAAGACTTCAACAATTTCTCCCCATTTGGAAATCCATAACAGCAGACAAATAGGTGCTAGACATTATCCAACATGGTTATTGCCTGGAGCTCACCAGCAATCCTCCCAATAATCCACTTCACACTCTCAAACTCTCATCAGAGCACCTGCTGCTTCTCAAACAAGAGGTACAAGCTCTTTTAGCAAAAGGAGCCATAGAACCAGTTCCGTTACAGTACGAAGGTTCATGGGTTTACTCTCTGTACTTTGTAATCCCCAAAAAGGGCAGCTCCTTTAAGACTAATTTTGGATCTAAGGGCGTTAAATCTGTACATATTGTCAAAACCTTTCCACATGGTCAAGTACTTCCACTTCTACTGCAAGGTGATTTTATGTCCACACTGGACTTAAGACGCATACTTTCACATTCCGGTTCACCTAGCACATTTCAAATATCTCAGATTTGTGATAGCAGGAAAACACTATCAGTTCAAAGTACTCCCATTCGGAGTAACTACTGCACCCATAGTATTCACAAAATGTCTAGAAGTAGTGGCAGCACATCTCAGAAGGTAAGATTCATGTCTACCCATACCTAGACTGGCTCATCAAAGCCATCACACACCAAAAGTGTTTACAACACACTCCTACTACATTAGACCTACTCCACCAATTGGGTTTCACGGTCAGTGCACAGAAGTCTCCTCTTCAGTTCCACAAATTCAATCCTATCTAGGAGCGACTCTATATTCAAACTCTGCTACTACAGTTTCAGACCAATCCATATTTAACAGTCCGGACTTTCATGCAACTTTTAGGAATGATGGCATCACACATTGCAATTGTGCCTCATGTAAGGTTACACATGCATCCTCTGCAAGAGTGTTTAGCACGGCAGTGGAATCAGTCTCAGGGTCAATTAACAGATCTAGTGTTGGTACACAGCCACACCCATCGCTCTCTACAGTGGTGGAACACACAACTTATCAAAAGGGTGGCCCTTCATCGACCCTCTTCCACAGATCGTGCTAACAGGAGACTCCTCTCTCACAGGTTGGGGTGCCCATCTTCACAATTTGACAATTCAAGGTCTTTGGGACAACAAGTACAAAAGTCTTCACATCAACTATATAGAGCTTCTAGCTGTGTATCTAGCACTGAAAGCTTTTTAGTCTCACCTCATAGCGAAAGTTGTCCTAGTCCACACGGACAATATGACAGCTCTGTACTATGTACAAAAATGGGGGGGGGGGGACACATTCTCTGCAATTGTCATGCCTCTCTCAGACCATTTGGCGTTGGGCAATTCATCAGAGTTCATCTTCTGGCGGAGCACCTCCCAGGAGTGAACAATCAAATTACCGACCTCAGCAGAAGGGGTAACAAATACGAGTGGGAACTTCATCCCCAAAGTTCTCCTTTCATACTTTCAACAATGGGGATTCCCACAAATAGATCTGTTCACTACAGTGGACAACTCAAAATGCCCAAACTTTGCCTCCAGGTTCCCACACTCTCTATCCAAAGGCAATGCCCTATGGAGGAATTGGTCAGGAATATTTACTTACATCTTTCCGCCTCTCCCCCTCCTTCCATTTCTGGTTCGGAGGCTTAGGCAAACATCCCTCACACTGATTCTAGTGGCTCCCACTTGGGCCCGTCAACCCTGGTTCACCACACTATTGGAACCATCAGTGGTTCCACATCAAAAGCTGCATCTCAATTCCAGCCTTCTCACGCAGAACCATGGAGAAGTCAGACACCCAAACCCCAAGGAGCTCAATCTAGCGATTTGGCTCCTGAAGTCATAGTTTGGTTATCTAAACTTGCCACCAGTGTAGGACTATTCTTAAGGAAGGAAGAAAGCCTACTACCAGAGCATGTTATGCAGCAAAATGGAAAAGATTTGTTATATATTGTATCTGAAAGAGACTATTAGTTATAGATTCCTTACCTTAGAATTACCCCCAGGCCTCAGACTGGATCCGGATAATTTTTCTTCAGCAGTACCCCTGCGTGCCGGTAGGTGGCGTCGGTCGACTCCACGTTTGTCGCGTCGTGATCGCCGGAATGACGTAGCGGTATCTACTTAGACGCCGCCCCTGTGCGCTCACGTCAGTTCTTTCTTTTTCTGCACCAGCCAGCGCAGATCTGGAGAGAGCGATACGCTTAGTCACTTTTTGACTAACACTTTTTTGACTTTTGGCATCATTTTTTTCGAGTCGTTTGACTCCTGGTGCACGTAGGGATGTCCCATCATCGGACCGGCTTCAAACCTTGGGACTCCTGTCACAAGTTGATGTCGGTCACGGACCCGCACCTCGTTGTGCCTGGATCGCGACCACGACCCGAAGTCGTGCTCCGATTGTCGGGCCATGAACCTTAAGTCTTTGCAGGAGTGGTCCCGAAAACGTCTGGAGGCCCTGCAGTCAGTGCCGCGCCGCTTGAGTTCCCGGTCGAGAGGGAGGTCATGGGACCGGTCGCGGAGTCACCACCATCACTCCTCATTGAAGTCTTCGTCGTCTGGTAAGTCGAATCACAAGAAGAAGACGAAGAAGCATCGTCGCTCTTCGCCTTCTCCCCGTCCGTCGGCTGACGGGACGCAGAAGGTAGTTGTCCTTCGGCTCTGCCCGCGGAGCCTGCTGGGACAACTCCTAGTTTCCCCCCCCCCCCCCTTTCCGGGAGCCGGAGCGTCCCCTGCCCAGCTTCGTGCATTTTACGAAGCTCTCTACTCCATCTTTGGGCAGGCCGACTCCGCCGGCGCGCCTTCTGGCCCCGCGGATTGGCTGGGGACTCTAGGCCTGCGATGGCGACGGCTCCGGCCTCGGTGCCGCAGGGCCTACAGGGATCAAGATCTGGATCGATGCCGGTCGACCTCACGACGTCTCCTCTGGCACAGATACCTCTGACGACGTCTCCGCCACTTCCGACGCCGGTTGTGTCCCCTGCCGGCGTGGACCCTGGCCTCCCCTTGGACTTGAACACGGAACTCACTCCCTGGGCAGATTCGTGGCCTTGTTAATTACTTACAAACAACGAAAAAAGGGTCCGAGGGAAATTTATAGACCTTAAACGGATTAAATCCCCTATTCCATTAATCACAAAAACATCCATATAATCCGTGGTCTCTTCTGCTAACTGTTTATCCCAATATATGAATAATTAATATAGAGTACTGTGCTCAATATTTTAAACTTGAGTGTCACTAAAAAGAATATAGATAGTTATAAGATGAAATAACCCTTCAGGATTATTGGAATCCCATCACACACCGAAGTGAGCATTTATCATTTGGGTTCCCAGCCAACCTTCCATCTATCCTCTTGATCATCGAGGAATACTGGATAGATTGTCTCCTTTCTTAGGTCTTTCAGAAGAAAAGGAGAACATAAAAGAAGGTTAGAGATTGTATCTGACCCCCAGAATAATCTCCAGTAGAAAGAGTGCAGTGCAAGAAATAGAGTACGTGATTAAAATAGGATTTGCAAAAGAAAAAGAGCTTGATCTTCACACCAATATCTAATGCAATCCTAATTAAAACCAGTGAAAAAGAGGGGGAATATTATAGCAGTTCAAAAAAATTACTGCTTCAAAACGGTCGACATGTTTCAGCCAATTGGACATCTGGTCCACGGCTTTCTTCAGGACCTCACCATAAATTTATTTGCTACTGCATTGCTCCAAAAAGTGAGAAAATGAAAACATAGTTTATACATACATACAGGTTGGATTTGATACAATCTCTGATATCTTATACTGATCCTCTGTATCTACCAGATGTGTAGGACATCTGTAAAGCACAAAGGATAACATTAGTAGTGACAACATAATCAAATAATTCACATCACTAAGTCAGCTCATAGATCAAAAAAAAAATATATATATATCTAATATATAGACACAAATTCTCACCCGTAGAATACGAGGACTTGGCCTCACCTCACCCGGCACCAACTCCAGTCAGAGAGGCCCCGCTCTACCAGGCATAGACCCAGAACCCAAAATGAAAAAGGGGGAGGGGGGAAGGTTTTATTTAGAACATGCTTGGTATATCGCCATATGTCATAGTCACATGGATCACATAATCTCTCTTACATTATGTCTGAGAAAGTGTATCTTATAAGTATACACATTGAGTAAAAAAACATTATCGCTCAATGGCACGCTCAGGAAAGAACATATTGATGTGCAGCCATCATACACAATCTCACTCGTAACTGCGCTTTATACTGTCATATAGGGTGGACTTTCACAAAAAACTCCACCTCTATAAATCAATACTAAATTGCATGGGGCCAATTTGAAACCCGTATTAAATGATGTTAAAAATCTTCGCTGTTTTTTATCTAGCTGCCACTTTTGACACACAAGTGATCGCACATATTCCACTTCTGCTCGTATCTAAGGCAGGAACCGCTAAAACGGTAAAATCAAATTGCGTTTCTATTCGGGTCTATGGCAAATGCAATCGTCATGCATAGTTAACTACATATGCTTATACTAATTGAACCTTGCCCCTCTAACTTGCAAAAAATAATCTAACCAGAAATTACTGGACGGATAACTTAAAGATCAAGTGAAGGGAACTCTCACGATCTTCTTGTTAATTACTTAGCATTCAGAAAGGCCATTAAGACCTATCTTTTCTCTGCATCTTAGTGCTTGCCGTTTCGTATGTTCCGTCCGTCTTTCCTGCATTGGCGCCGGGACGCCCCTTCGCTGGGGCAGCCGTTGCGCTCTACAAGACACGATAACATAACTGGACCTGCGTCCGACACCGGTGCCGACCGTTACTTTTGTACCACTGTTCTACCCTGGCGTTCCCCATCGCCCTGAGTGGCAGCCAGAGGAGGGTGCGGAGGACTGGGAGGGGTCTGTTGACCCTTTGGCAGACCAGCTTATAGAGCTGGACTGGAGAGAGGAGTTGGGTGAGGCCAGTGGTCTGGATACCTCCCCAGACCTTGGCATGCTTTCTCCTCCTACCGGGGCCACGGAGGTGGGAGCCTCCTACGCTGTGGTGTTGCGTAGGGCGGCTGAGGCTTTGAGCCTTGAGCTTCCTACGGTGGCAGTCAGGACTAACCTCCTGACTGAGGTGCTTCAGCTGGCAGCGGCCTCTTCGGAGCCCCTGCTGCCATTCAATGAGGCCCTCACAGACATCCTTCTGGGCACTTGGTCCAGGCCCAGCACAGGGGCATCCGTGTGTAGGATGATTGCCAGACGCCACCGCTTGGCCCCGGGTGACCCAATTTTCCTCTCCCAACACCCTACCCCCGAGAGCTTGGTGGTACAAGCCTCGACATCCAAAGGCACTTTCCCTTCTGCTCCCCCAGATAGGTAATCCAAGAAGCTGGAACATCTTGGGAAGATGTTTTCTTCCGCCAGCTTAGGACTGCGGTCGGGGAACACCGCATGTCTCTTGGGCCGTTACACTCACTCTGTGTGGGACATGGTTGCGCAGGTGCTGCCACAGTGCCCGAAGGAGGCCCGGGCCCCACACTCCTGTGCGGTCGCGGAGGGGAGAGACGCAGCAAAGTTAGCCATCCAATGTGGGCTGGACACCGCCTACTCACTGGGTAGAACGATTTCTAAGTCAGTAGCCCTAAGGCGCTACGCCTGGCTGAGATCCACTGGCTTTTTTGGGGATGTCCAATCGGCTCTTTTGGACATGCCCTTTGATGGCCGTCGCCTGTTTGGCGACAAGGCGGATAGTGCGCTCGAGCGCTTCAAGGATTCTAGAGCTGCGGCCTGATCCTTGGCCCTCGCTGCCACCTCTCGTCCTATGCAGTCTGCCTTTCGCCCCTTTTGTGGCTATGGAAGGGGTGCCCCTACACGTTCCACCCAGGGCCACAGGCCGGCGCAAGCTACCGAGCCTCTGCGCGGCCGGGGACGTTGGACCCAACGCCGTGGGTCTGGGGGCCAGCGGGCAGGCCAGTCCACTAGTGCCCTCTCTGCAGCAGCCTCTAAGCCTTCCTAGTCCGACCTTTCAGGGCCACCAGTTGCCAGTGGGCGGCAGGATCCGCCATCACCTCCCCCACTGGCACACCATCACGTCGGACAGGTGGGTTTTGCAGATAGTCCAAAGGGGCTACTCCCTCCCCTTCGAGACTACCCCTCCCTCTATACCACCATCACTCCATCGCATGTCAGGGGATCACTTGGCCCTTCTCTGTCAGGAAGTTACGGCTATCATGGCCAAGGGAGCTATTGAGCGAGTCCCTGTCCCAGAAGTAGGTTGTCGTAGTTAGTCGCACTACTTCCTGGTGCCCAAGAAGGACAAAGTCCTGCGTCCTATCTTGGATCTCGGGGACGTCAACCCCTACCTCCGGAAGAAGTTCAAAATGTTGACATTGGTACAGGTCCTGTCTGCCCTCGACCATGGAGACTAGATGGTAGCGTTTGACTTGCAGGACACTTCCACATTCCCATCCTGCCAGCCCACAGACGTTGCCTACAGTTCACGGTAGGCCACGAGCATTTTCAGTTCACCGTGCTCCCCTTCGGCCTTACCAGCGCCCCTCTGGTGTTCACGAAGGTGATGGCGGTGGTCGCAGCTCATCTGCGCAGATCAGGGGTTCCAGTCTTCCCCCAAGATGGCGGGCGCATGTCCCGGGGACCCTCCCCTTGCGGGCGGGGGAAGCCGGGACCTCAAAACACGGGAGACGATGTGATGGTGGCACACGTTGTGCCGGAGGCGTGTGTGCGGATCACGGAGCGTGTAGTAAAGCAAATTAAGCCGGCCGGCACTTCATATGCGCATGCGTGTCTGTCCTGGACGGACCGAGAGAAGCGCATGCGTACAGGTGAAGGGTCAGACTCAGGTCGGGGGGGGAGGGTCATCGTTAACAAAGGTGGAGATTATGTCCACTTCACTTGGCCCTTGCGTTTATGAACTTTCATTTTAGAATCTGTGTGGACCAATCATCTTGATGCTGTTATGGGTGCTGCTCTTTGCACCCTTTGGGTAACAACCCCTTTTTGGGTGTGCAGTTCTACACTTATCAGTAGCTGACCTCAAATCTCTTCTCTTCCAAAGACACTTTCAGAACTAATACTTTCATTCTCAGGCCCCTCTAGGAAGTTCGCTCCTCATTGTAAATTTGTACTTTTTCCTGTACATTCCTCTCACCCTTGCGTGCTGTGTTGGATTTTATGTTTGTGTACCTTCATTTTAAGTCTCCTGTTTAATTCACGCCCTCTCTACTCCCTCAAGGAAGTTCTTCCACTATAGGAAATTCTGTACTCCATGCCTATAGAAGTGCCTTCCCAGTGTGTTCTGAGTGACTGTCACTTATTGCAGTATTATACCTCTATTTGTATTTTGTATCTTATGTATCATGCACACCTGTCACTTTTTCCTCTTGCAACGTATACCTCTTTTTGTATCTTGTTTGTTTTTGTTATTTGCACAATTGTCACTTTTTCCTCATGTAATGTAACGCTTGCTTTTGTATTATGCTCACTTGTAACCTTCTCCTCATGCAATGTTACTGTTCCTATTGTGAAGCGCTCTGACACCTTCGGGTAAAGTTCGCGCTATATAAAAACGCATAAATAAATAAATAAATAAATAAATCTCGACGATTGGCTGTTAAAGGCGGGTTCGCCCCAGGCTGTCATCTCCCACCTCCAGACTATGCAGACCTCCTGCACTTGCTGAGGTTCACTATCAACGTGCCAAAGTCACACCCGACTCCCTCTCAGAAGCTCCTCTTCATCGGAGCAGTTCTGGATATCGCACAGTTTCGTGCTTATCCTCCTGAGGAGCGAGTCCGGGATATTCGGGCTATGATACCGATGTTTCAGCCTCTATCCCGGGTTTCGGTGAGATTGACCTTGAGGCTGCTGGGCCCCATGGCCTCCTGCATCCTGCTGGTGGATCATACCAGGTGGCATATGCGGGCTCTGCAGTGGGACCTGAAGTTCCAGTGGGTGCAGCATCAGGGGAATCTTTCCAATGTTGTCCAGATCTCGGAGGGCACTGTACACCATTTGCAGTGGTGGCTAATGAACCAGGATTGGGTCAACAGCAGATCCCACTCCCTTCCCCAACCAGATTTCACAGTGGTGACAGATGCGTCACTTCTGGGATGGGGTGGCCACATGGGAGAGCCGGAGATCAGAGGCCTCTGATCTCCGGTGGAGTCCGGGCTCCACATCAACCTGCTGGAGCTCCGGGCGATTCGTCTTGCACTGAAAGCATTCCTTCCTTCTGTCAAAGGGAAGGTAGTGCAGGTGTTCACGGACAGCACCTCCGCCATGTGGTACTGCAACAAACAGGGCAGGGTGGTGTCGTGGACCCTATGTCGAGGCTCTGCGCCTCTGAAAGTGGCTGGAACATCAGGGCATGTCCCTGGTGGTTCAACACCTGGCAGGTTCCCTGAACGCCAGGGCGGACAAACTCAGCTGCCGGTGCATGATGGATCACGAATGGCGTCTTCACTCAGAGTTGGTGCAAGGTCTCCTTCAGCAGTGGGGAGAGCCTTGGTTAGATCTGTTCGCCACTAAAGAGAACGCGCAATGTCAGCAGAAGGCGGCACTCGCTCGGCGACTCTTTTCGTCGCGAGTGGAATTGCAGTCTTCTATATGACTTTCCGCCTATACCACTTCTGCCCAGAGAACTGAAGAAGATCAAGCGTGACCGGGCCCAAGTCATTCTTGTGGCTCTGGACTGGGCATGAAGAGTTTGGTATCCCGAGCTCTTGAACATGGCCATCGAACCTCCAATCAGACTGCCTCTTCGGGAGGATCTTCTGTCGCAGCAACCGGGCACGGTCCTGCACCCGAACCTGTCCAGCCTCCATCTCCTTGCGTGGAGATTGAGCGGCGACAGTTGACTGCTTTTGACTTTCCTCCCGAAGTTTGTAATGTCATCTTGGCAGCCAGGCGTCCCTCCACTTAAACGGTATACGCCTGTAGATGAAACAAATTTGTTTCAGGGTGCACAGCAAAGGCTGTGGATCCCCTTTCTGCCCCTCTTTCAGAGGTTCTTCTCTTCATTCTTTCTTTGGCTAGCAGGGCTCTGCTCTTGGCATCCTTAAAGGCCATCTTTCGGCCATTTCGGCCTTACTTCGCCTCCCTGATCAGCCTTCTCTTTTCAAGTACCCTATTGTAAATAGTTTTATTAAGTGTATTACTCACCTCTTTCCTCCTATTCCTTTCGTAATGCCCCAGTGGGACTTGAATCTGGTCTTAACTTACCTTATGTGTGCTCCTTTTGAGCCACTACATAATTGTCCTCTCAGACTGTTGACCTTATAGACTGCTTTTCTGGTGGCCATCACCTCAGCTCGCAGGGTGAGTGACCTTCAGGCTCTTTCTTCTAAAACTCCTTTCCTTGCTGTTTATCCGGACAAGGTTGTCCTTCGAACTAGACCTTCTTTTCTTCCCAAAGTGGTTACCTCTTTCCACGTAGGACAGACCATCACTTTGCCCACCCTTTTCCCGCCCATGCATCCTTCTAAGGAGGAGGATTGACTCCACTGTCTGGATCCAAAACGTCCATTATCATTTTATTTGGATCGCATAAAACAATTCCGGGTGGACGATTAACTGTTTGTTGGCTATGTGGGCGCCAAGAAAGGTCGGGCCGTGCAAAAACGGACCATCTCTCGATGGATCATCCTTTGCATTAGGATCTGTTACTCCTTAGCGAGAAAGGAGCCTCTGGAAGGACTGCGCGCCCATTCCACCAGGGTGACGGCAGCCACCACTGCTTTTGGACGTGGAGTCCCCCTCGGTGACCTCTGCCAGGCAGCCACGTGGGCATCTCTGCACATGTTCACTAAGCATTACTGCCTGGATAGTAGAGTACGGAGAGACAGCTTCTTTGGCCGTTCAGTTCTCCAGGACTTTCTGGTGTGAACTTGGTTCGCAGACTCACCTCCGGGGTTGGTATTGCTGGGGTATCTATTCTAAGGTAAGGAATCTATAACTAATGGTCTCTTTCAGATGAACAAGTTACTTACCTTCGGTAACGATATATCTGTAAGAGACATATATTAGTTATAGATTCCTTACCGCCCCACCCATCCTCCCCGTTCTGCGAATTGACTTCTAGTGTAAGGGACTCCCTTTCAGGGCCCTAGTTTTGTGCACCAGTGGTCAGTTTCTTGCATGGCTCTGCGCTTCTGGCGTGGAATGTCGTGTAAAAGAACTGACGGCGCGCAGGGGCGGCGTCTAAGTAGATGCCGCAACGTCATTCCCGCGATCACGAGGCCAACGACTAACGCGGAGTCGACCGACTCCACTTACCGACGCGCAGTGGTACTGCTGAAATAAAATTCTCCGGATCCTGTATGACGCCTGGGGGTAATTCTAAGGTAAGGAATCTATAACTAAAATATGTCTCTTACAGATATATCGTTACTGAAGGTAAGTAACTTGTTCACAAATAACAATATTGATCCACTAGATGCCTCTATTCAAATTATTATTGGTTTCCTTTTGCATCTACAGAATGCTGGTCTAGCCTACTCTTCCATTCAATTGCATCTTGCTGCAGTAGCCACATATTTGCAAAACAGGCAACCTCTATCTTTGTTCAAAGTTCCAGTAATTAAAGCTCTCAATGAGGGTCTTTAAAGAGTAATACCACCCAGAGTACCTCCTGTTCCTCTTTGGAATCTAAACATTGTGCTTACACGGCTCTGGTGTCCACCTTTTGAGCCATTACACAACTATCCGTTAAAGTTTCTTTCAAGGAAAGTTGCCTTCCTCATTGTGATCACTTAATTGAGGAGAGTTTGTGAGCTACAAGCATTGAGCTTAGAAGAACCATTCTTTCACCTTCATAAAGATAGAGTAGTTCTTCGCACCAACCCAAAATTCCTTCCCAAAGTGGTTTCTTCTTTTCATATCAACCAGTCAGTTGAGTTACCTGTATTCTTTTCTCAACCTGATTCAGTAACAGAAAGAGCTCTTCATTCGCTTGATGTCAGAAGAGCGCTATTGTATTATATTGAAATGACAAAGGATTTTCATAAAGCAAAACCACTGTTTGTTGCATTTGCTACACCTCACAAAGGCAATCCAATATCTAAATCTGGTATTGCAAGATGGATTGTTAAATGCATTCAAACCTGCTATGCTAAAGACTTTATACCTCCTAGAGCACATTCCACCCGTAAAATTGGAGCGTCTATGGCCTTTTTAGGTACAATCCCTATAGCGGACATTTGTAAAGCAGCAACCTGGGCCACACAACACACATTTACAAAACACTACTGTGTGGATGTGTTAGCACACCAACAAGCCAGTGTAGGGCAAGCAGTGCTAAAGACATTTTTTCAAACAGCTGCAATATTTATTGGTTAGGCACCACTTTGGTAAAATACTGCTATTTAGTCTCTGGAAAGCATGTGTATCTACAGCACACATGCCTTGAATGGATTATGCTACTTACCCAGTAAGCATCTGTTCTTGGCATGTAGAGCTGTAGATTCATATGCGCCCTCCCACCTCCCCGGACACCTGTAGTTGTTGCAGTGTTCATTATTTTCATTACGTACGCTTGGACATCTCTGTACTATTCACTCACTTGATTCTCACCCTCTTGCGGGAAAACAATCTAACAATGGAGTCGATGCTCCTGATCACTATCACCGACAGGAGGAGTCACCTTACCTTGTGACTAGGAAAGACTTCTTCGAAGAAAAACAACTTGCAAGCATCCGGACCCAACACTCGCAGGCAGGAGTATGCAAAGCTTGTGAATCTACAGCTCTACATGGCAAGAACAGATGCTTACTGGGTAAGTAGCATAATCCATGTATTAGGTTGTTTATTCTTACCTTCCTTTGATATTGTGCAAATTAAAATGCGATTATATAAAAAAGTGCACTTTTTTGGGGGGGAATCGTTCTATAAGTTGTCTCAGATTCTTTTTTTGAGAGTATGTTATATTGGTTATAATTTATTCAGCCCAGATTAACAACACCTACAACATTTAAAAAGAATGCGGGCATCTGTTAGTTTATCTGTCATATTATTACAGACTTTGCTAGCAACATACTTTAGATGTTTCCTACCATTCACAACAGTCAACATGATATTGGATGTTACTGCTTGCTATTCTAATTAAAGCATGTAAATTTAAGATACCCCAATACTGGATAAGAAAATAAGTTGCTTGTAACTATGGTTATCCAGTATTGGTATCTTTCATAGATTCACATGCAACCCACCCTCCTCCCCGTAGAGGTTTCTCTCTTTTGTTTATCGAATACTTACTTCCCACTTGTGCTTGGAAAATGTGAGGGAAACTGCTGAGAATGGTTGTAGTCAGTATTTGGTCCTTGTTCTAAATCATGGCATAGGGCCATTATAGCCTATGGTATTTGTTAACTACTGCTTGATTATATTATTGTGGGACTCCCATCTCGACGTCAGGGAACGATTCAAGTATGTGAATCTATGAAAGATACCAATACTGGATAACCGTAGTTACAGGTAAGTGAATTATTTTCTTTTCCCTTACCTCGATAACTGGCGGCTGAAGGTGGGCTTGCCAGAGGCAGTCGTTACAGATGTCTTATCGAGGTGTATGTACATCAGTCTGTCCATCCTGCTATTAAAATGGGCAGTCATGCAGCCCGTCGAGGGAAAATTCACCTTCTTGTAGCAGAACATTACGCAAGAGACAAATTACTATGCTATGCCCTTTTTTTAAATTGAAAAAGGTGTCACACACATTTACTATTTTTACATCCAATGTGTGAAGAGCAGCTTTTGTATGAGCAGAGGCATCAGGATAAATGCAAACTCTTAATTGGACTGATAGATGCCAGACTCCACTTAATTGGAACACTTTGGGTACTTCAATCAATCAAAAATAGCTTTATTCGATTTAAAGTGTAAATCCTAAAAGCACAATTTTAGCAGACATTTGAATACATTTACACGCAGATGGACATAAAAGATAAAAAGGTTAAACAAAAAAATGTACAATCATGATTAAGAACCAGGACTCATATTCCACTTTGTTTTCCTTGAGTTAATAACACATTTCAAATAAGTAACAATGGAAGGCGTAAACATTTCATTTTCTAAAACTTGTAAGGCCAAAAGCGCTATAGGAACATTGTCTCAAACCCAAGGTTTTTAGAATCGGCACTATAAATCTTTTTCTTGGGAGAGATTAAAACTTACAGAATAAAAGGATGTGCAACGTAGATTGTTGTGATACGTCATCACATGGGCAGGCACCCAGATTCTTGGATCAATCATTTGTAACTGGGAAACTTGTAAGTCTATAAAAAGACCCCAGGCTAAAGCGGGTCAACAACATTCTGTCGTAACTCCCAGATACATACACTAGATAGGGCTGAATACCGTGGCATGATATCAACAACTGATTATCCGAGACAGTAGGTTTAACAATTTCTTGAGAAAATCTAATTAATTGTAAATGAGCTAAACCATCTACTTTTAATGTCTTTCTCGAAATTGATACAATACTATCCGGCCTGTCAAAATATTCAGGGTGTCCAATGTCGCTCATGAATTTTCTAATGTAGTTTAGCCAGGGGATTGAGGAAACCCTATGAAGCTTTAGACAGTCGTTAACAATATCACAATTAAATCTAGTGTGTCTGGTCGCCCATACCTTGTGCCATAACAAAATTGGTTCAATTTTGATCAAGTCCGAAATGTATGACATTCCAAGCTCAGAATGACAGATAAAATTGGCAGTGCTATTAGGGACAGCCAGTAAATATCTTGTGAATGCATTCTCGATCAGTTGTAGCGACGGAGCATCCGTGTGGCCCCAAATGCCTGCTCCGTACATGGCTGTGGTAAGGCTCTTGGCTTTATAAATTTGTACTAATTCTGGCACTGGTCATCTGCCTAATCTTCTGGCAAAGTTGACCAGAGCACCGGTAGCTCTAGAGAACAACAATTTCCTGGCCAACACTGCAGAAGACCAAGTCCCCCTATAATCAAAGTGGATGCCCAAATACGGAAATCTATTGGTGCATTCCACTTTGGTGTTATTAATGAAAATGTCGCGACATTTGGCACTATTCTTGCCACATTTCATTATGTAAGTTTTGAATGTATTCACTTCCAGGCCCCTAGATTGCATAAACATGGTAAAACTGGTTACAACTCTCTGCAACCCTATTTGGGTGTGGGCCATTAAAACCACATCCTCTGCGTATAGTAATGCGGGAATAGGGTGCTTATTAATAAAAGGGAGGTCCTGGCGTTGGTCAATTAATACTTGGGCGAGGCTGTTAATATATAAAGGAAAGGGGCGAGCACGCAATTTTGTCTCGCACCTTTTCTAATTAGGAATTTATCTGTGCATTCGCCCCGATTTCCGTACCGAACCCTCGCACCTGCATCTTTATAAAGTTGTCTCATAAAATTTATAAGGGGTGGGTCCACCCCCATATCCGCGAGAATGCTCCAGAGTCTGTCGTGTCTCACGCAATCGAACGCGGAACTGAGGTCCACAAAGGCTAAGAATAGCCTTCCTTGCTTGGCCTGGGTGTATTTACCTATCGCAAGACTTAAATTTAACCCCTGTTCTATTGTTCCTAGACCCTGGCGGAAACCATATTGCAGAGTAGAGACAACGCCTATATCTTCCGCCCAAGTGTGCAACCTATTTAAAATAACACGCCCTGTCACTTTAAGAAAAGAGTCCAAAAGGGAGATCGGGCGGTAACATGTAGGCTTATTACGATCCCCCTTTTTAGGTCTTGCCTACGCAGCGCGCATGCGCTGCATAGGAGGACCTTTAGCCGTCGCTCTGGTCATTTTCAAGCACTGCACTCGTGCTTGTGGCGGCATCCACCTTGCGGGAGCGAGCAGGGGCGCGCCACAAGCACGAGTGCAGTGCTTGAAAATGAGCAGACTGCTCTACCAAGCGCGCGCGCACCACTCGCGGGTGCACCCCTCCGCCTCTCTCTCTCCCTCTCTGACGTCCCTACTGCTGCAGCCTGCGCGCCTTTTTTTTTTTTTAAACTTTCAGCGCGAGGCGCGCACGCTTGTTTTTAAATGTGATTGCTCTGTTTTGATCCCACACCCATTTTCTCACTTTTTCGCTCTGACTAGATTAATGAATGCACAAATAGGGCCTTGCAGCGAAGTGTCCCAATCGTAAATGCACACTCCTCACAAAATGATAACCATTTATCAATTGCAAGTTATGCAGAGTGCGTTTCACATTGCATAAGCCTTTTCCCGGGCTCTTTAACCTTTGATGAACAGCGCCCAAAACGCGGTCATAAACGGAGTTAGCAGACAATTGTATTATCCATTTCGACTAATCAGAAAGTAGTTCCGGGGTAGAGAATCAAAAATCAAACTTAATGTACCATCATTTAAATCCACAGTATGTTACAACATTTTTAGGGCATACATTGCAGAAACTCTTTGTGGATTATTTCTCCTGAGAAAGTTGATGCTGTTCCCCGTCAAGGTGTAAAGTTCAATCAATGAATGTCTATTATTGTCACACATGAATACTTTACTTTATACTTGTATGTCCCAGTCTGTGAGCATCTATACGCCTGTTTTGAGCAGTACGCAGATAAATAGGATCTGTAATTTAGGACTGACTGGGCATCAGCTTAATGTAAAACATAATACTTATTTTTTTACCCCGTAAGGTGCATTTCTTTCTCTTCAAGTGAGCAAAATCATCAGGCCACTGCTTTCGCTTTTCAGCAGGGACAGACGAGGAACTATTTTTGAACTCTGAGTCTCAGACATGTTAAAAGAGAGAGATTTCGAGCTAAATTCTGCAGGGAACCATTAGCTAAAAAGGTGATGGTCCTCTGGCAACTAAACCTCACAGACCAAGGAGATTAAAGGTTAAAGGTGGATTTAACGAACGCCAAAGGAGCACATCAGAGCTGGCCTCTAAACTCCTGATCATGATTCCACAGCATCGACAAAAATGTTTTCTTTAAATGTCAAATTGCCTTTTCTGTTCCATGGGGCACAAGTAGCATTACTAACTTTTACGTCTCTTAAAGAGCTGGACGTAATAAAATACTGAAAGTTTTAGTTAGCAGGCTCCGGGCTACAGGATTTCACAGTACAAGATGCAGGCGGAGGTAACTGATCTGCATACCTGAGAGAACGCACTCAGAAAGCACCAATGCTATGTTTCTAAATGGTCTAAAATATCTCGGTGGTTATCAGGATCATTCCCAATTCACAGGGGGTCAACTAGTCAGTGGGAATTTTCTACTATTGGTATATTGTAATTTCCTTTTTTTGAACTGAATTATCTTTGTAGAACTGAGCAGTAGCAATGTTTCTTTTTAGGTCTGCCTTTACTTAAAAGGCGTACAGTCAGCCCTCTTCATCCACTGGTCTGCTTCAGGTGAATGACTTGCGTTTCCTTCACATTTTGATTCCTCCCACCATTGCAAACAGCATGATGAAACTGGTCGCCCATTTGAGCCTCGGGCTCCTTTAACGGCGAGTATCTGAAAGAGACACGTTGGTGATAGATTCCTTACCTTAGAATATCCCCAGGCGTCAGACTGGATCCGGAAAGTTTTTCGCTAGCAGTAGCCCTGCGCGCCAGTAGGTGGCGTTGTGCGGCTCCGCGTCCGTCGCTGGCGTCATAAGCGCCGAGATGACGTCACGGAGACTACTTAGGCGCCACCCATGCGCGCTGACGTCAGTTCTTTCTTTTTCCGCGCCAGGAAGCGCAGATCTGGTTCGAGCACGTACCCTAGTCGCTTTTTGACTATCTCTTTTGAGACTTTTGTCTCCCTTTTTCCAGTTGGTTTCCTGGTGCATGTAGGGATGCCTGGATTTAAGTCTTGTGGGGCCTGCCGTCGCAACATGTCGGTGGCGGACCCCCACGATGTCTGCTTCTACTGCCTGGAGACCGACCACGACTCTGTCTTGTCCGGATTGTCGGGCCATGGCCCCGAAGGCCTTGCGGGAGCGGCGCCGGAAACTGCTGGAGGTCCGGCACTCGTCCCCCGCCGTTCCCGGTCCAGAGGCCGTTCCAGGGAACGCTCGCGGGGCCACAGCCGTCGCACCTCGGGCTCCAGGTCTTCACCCTCGGATTCGGGTAAGAGACGACATAAAAAGAAGTCGAAGAACCGTGTTCGCTCGGCGACGTCCCCCCGTCGGTCCTCGGATGAGGGGGACAGGGGCCTTGCCGCTGCGGCTCCTTTGGAGCTCGAGAGTCCCGCGGCCTACCCGCCTTACCCGGGTCCGTCGGCGACTCCCGCACAGGTGCAAGAATTTCTTGCTACCATGGACCGCCTTTTGAGGCCTCGGGCTCCCACCGGCGCACCCTCGGGCCCCGTGTATGAATCCTGTGGGACCGCCGGCGGATCCAGCTTCGGCGCCACAGGATTCTGCGCCGCTGGCTCCGGCCAAGGCGCCACAAGGTCCAGCGCTGCCGGCTCCGGCCCCAGCTCCGCCCTCGGCTCCGCCTCCGGCGCTGCAGTTGGGTGCCTTTCGTCCTGCCATTACCCAGGTTCCAGGACCATTTTGTTCCTACCTGGGATCCGCATTGGGACGCGGCGCCGGTTCGGCCCCGACCGGCGCCGTTCTCTGCGCAGTTTCCGACGCCGTATGTTCCCTCTCCGGCTCCTGCCCCGCCGCCGCAGTCGGTACCACCGGCGGCGGAGGTGGAGGACGACTGGGAGGGGTCCGAGGACCCTCTCGCCCGTCAGTGTGATTCCGAGCAGGACTGGGCGCACGACTTGGGGGACGCCGGCGACCTCGACATCTCTTCTGACCCGGGGTTTGCCTCTCCCCCGCCTACTATGGAGGAGGGCGCCTCCTACACGATGGTGCTCCGTCGGGCAGCTGAGGTCCTCAACCTTGATCTCCCTATGGTGGCCCTCAAAACTAACCTCCTTACTGAGGTGCTCCAGGCGGCGACCACCTCGGCGGAGCCCCTGCTCCTATTTAACGATGCCCTTACCGACGTCTTGCTGGGCACTTGGTTGCGGCCATCCACTGGGGTCCCTGTGGATAAGAATGTCGCCAGGCGTCATCGCCCGGCGCCGGGTGACCCCGCTTTTTTGACCACTCATCCTACGAAGGACTCACGGGCCACGGCCAAGTCCTTAGGTCTTTCCACAAGAAGCCCCGCCACTCCTGGGTTTCGTTCCTTTCGTGGCCACGGAAAAGGCACCCAGGCACGTTCCTTCAGCAAGCCTGTGCAGAACCAGCCTCAACGCAGCCGCGGACGCGGTTTCCGCAGGGGCGGGTCTGGGACGCAGCGTGGGGGTCAGTCCACCTCCTCCGCTTCTGCCTCCAAGCCTTCCTAATCCGAGCCTTGGGGGGCACCCCACGCCAGTGGGCGCAGGATCCACCATCATCTCCCCCACTGGCACGCTATCACATCGGACAAGTGGGTGTTGCAGATCATTCGCAAGGGTTACCCCCTTCCCTTTCAGTCCACCCCTCCAGCCATGCCGCCTCAGTTCCACCGCATGTCGGGAGACCACTTGGCACTTCTCCTGCAGGAAGTTGCGGTCTTCTTGGCCAAGGGGGCCATCGAGCGCGTTCCTGGGCCAGAAGTAGGGAGTGGTTGTTATTCCCACTACTTTCTGGTCCCCAAGAAGGACAAGGGGGGCTTGCGCCCCATCTTGGACCTCAGGGACGTCAATCGTTTCCTCCGGAAGGAGAAGTTCAAGATGTTGACTCTGGCTCAGGTCTTGGCTGCCCTCGACCCTGGAGACTGGATGGTAGCGTTGGACTTGCAGGATGCCTATTTTCACATCCCCGTCCTGCCGGCCCACCGGCGTTACCTGCGGTTCACGGTAAGCCAGGAGCATTTTCAGTTTGCCGTGCTCCCCTTCGGCCTTACCAGCGCCCCTCGGGTGTTCACGAAGGTGATGACTGTGGTCGCAGCTCATCTGCGCAGGTCAGGGGTGTCCGTCTTCCCCTACCTCGACGACTGGTTGTTGTAGGCGGGCTCGCCCCAGGCAGTCGTCTCCCACCTTCAGACTACGGCCAACCTCCTGCATTTGCTGGGGTTCTCCATCAACGTTCCGAAGTCGCACCTGAGTCCCTCTCAGAAGCTCCCCTTCATCGGAGCGGTTCTGGATTCGACGCTGTTTCGGGTTTATCCTCCCGAGCAGCGAGTCCGGGATATTCAGGCTATGATTCCGATCTTTCAGCTTCTATCCTGGGTTTCAGTCAGGATGACCCTCCGGCTCCTGGGCCTGATGGCCTCCTGCATCCTGCTGGTGCAAAATGCCAGATGGCACATGTGGGCTCTGCAGTGGGACCTGAAGTTCCAGTGGGCCCAGCATCAGGGCAACCTGTCCGATCATGTCCAGATCTCGGAGGGCACTGCACGACAATTGCAGTGGTGGCTCACGAATCGCGATTGGGTCAATGGCAGATCCCCATCCCTTCCCCAACCGGAGCACACAGTGGTGACGGATGCGTCCCTCCTGGGATGGGGCGGCCACTTGGGAGAGGCGGAGATCAGAGGCCTCTGGTCTCCGGCGGAGTCCCGGCTCCATATCAGTCTTTTGGAGCTTCGGGCGGTCCAACTTGCACTGAAGGCATTCCTTCCCTCTGTCCGGGGAAGTGTAGTGCGGGTGTTCACGGACAACACCACCGCCATGTGGTATTGCAACAAGCAGGGCGGGGTGGGGTCGTGGACCCTATGTCCGGAGGCTCTGCGCCTCTGGACATGGCTGGAACATAAAGGCATTACCTTGGTGGTTCAACACCTGGCAGGTTCTCTGAACGCCAGGGCGGACGAACTCAGCCGCCGGTGCTTGATGGATCACGAATGGCGTTTGAACTCGGACGTGGCGCAAGGTCTCTTTCTGCAGTGGGGAAAGCCTTGGTTAGATCTGTTCGCCACCGAAGAGAACGCGCAATGTCATCAGTTCTGCGCGTTGGAATTTCCAAGGCGGCACTCGCTCGGCGACGCTTTTCGTCGCGTGTGGAGTTGCGGTCTGTTGTACGCCTTTCCGCCTATACCACTTCTGCCTAGAGTGCTGAAGAAGATTCGGCGCGACCGGGCCCAAGTCATCCTTGTGCCTCCGAATTGGGCACGAAGATACTGGTATCCCGAGCTACTCAACATGGTGATCGATCCGCCTGCCTCTTCGGGAGGATCTTCTGTCGCAGCAACAGGGGACGGTCCTCCACCCGAACCTGTCCAGCCTCCACCTCCATGCGTGAAGATTGAGCGGCGACAGCTGATTCCATTTGACTTGCCTCCTGAAGTGTGTGATGTAATTCTGGCAGCCAGGCGTCCCTCCACTAAATCGGTATACGCCTGCAGGTGGAACAAATTTGTGGCATGGTGCACAGCGAAGTCTGTGGATCTCCTTTCTACCCCTCTCTGAGGTCCTTCTGTTCCTACTCTCCTTGGCCCAGCAGGGCTCTGCTTTGGGCGCTGTCAAAGGTTATCTTTCAGCCATCTTCGCCTTTCTCAGGCTTCCAGATCAGCCTTCTCTCTTTAAGTCCCCGGTTGTTAACCGTTTCCTCAAAGGCATTACACACACGTTTCCTCCTGTTCCTTTCATAATGCCTCAATGGGACTTAAATCTTGTCTTGACCCATCTGATGTGCGCTCATTTTGAGCCCCTTCATAACTGTCCTTTACTTTTGCAGCGTGAATCTTTCTGGATTCACTATGCTGTGCATTATTCCGCGGTCTAGTGGTTGGGTCCGGAATCGTAGTCTCTTTTCTCCTTTTTTTTTTTTTTTGTGTAGCCCAGGTGGGCGTCGACGCCCCACCATTTGGTGTCCTTCCGTGACGTCTGCGCGCTTCCTCCGGAAGCTCCCACCCTTGGGCGCCATCTTCAGATTCTTTTTTCCGCTGTTGGGTCTGGATCGTCGTGAAGAGCTCCAGAGTTGGAAGAGGATTGAAAAAGCAGAAAGAACCGAGAAAATTGGAGTTCTTCATCACAAGACAAAGAACATACTACCGGGACGACGAAGTAGGTGAAAAGTGGAGAAAACTTTGGCGTCCGACGGAGAATGCGCACCCAGGACACATTCAAATTTTGCAGGAACTGCCACCACAAGTTCGCGCAGAAGGACCAGCACCCAGTCTGCAACCTCTGCCTACCGATCGACCATCAGAGTACAGACTGCAACGCCTGCTCGGCATTCGCCCCCAAGACCCTCAGAGTGAGGGACAGACAGAGGAGAGCAAACTACAGTATGCAGGGGCAGGGACAACCCCCGTCGCTGCGGGACCTGGGCCTCTCCAGCGGGGAAGAGGACAACATCGCCGAGGGACCAGAGGACTGCACGGTCGTAGAGACCGATACCAGACCAAGGAAGGAGGTAAGAGACGTCGACCCCTAAAACCCCGACAGACTCTCGAAAACCAGAGCCAAAGTCCTCGAAAGAAGCACTGGCGTCGAAGCAATCGACGACCACAGCTGCGTCCAAGGACAAACAGCCCAGCGGATCCTTCGAGAAGGACTCCCGGTCGGCGAAAGCTCAAGAGACACCCAGGCCGTCGAAGCACGGCTCCGAGAAGCCGCACCCGACGCCGAAGGGGAAAGAGCAAACGGCAACTTCGACGTCAACATCCACGACCTCGAATAGAGCCGCCGAAACTCTCGACGCCGAACAAGCGGCAGAGATGGAGAGGAAGAAGAGAAGGCTCGAGGCCGAGATGACCAGTATCCTACAAAGAAAAAAGGATTTTGACGAACGGATGAGTAGATACACCATCCCTTCGAAGCCCTCGACGGTTATCGAACCAGAAGTCCAAGAGGAGTTCGATGCCACCGAACCGTCGAACTCCCGAACCGTCGGAGCAACAGGACGAGGAGGGCCTATATTACTACGCTGAGGGCGACGAGGACCAGCAGACTCACTTCGGCTCGACACCCTCGGAGGCTCGAAACCTGGACTGGCAGGATTTCGATGCCGAAAATCCAGAAGAGGCCGTGGAGACGTATCCGTCGAGGCCTTCGCCGCCGGACGACATTGGAATATACAACATAGTAGTCAGGAACGCTGCAGCAACCTATAGGGTGGAAATGGAGGAGGAAAAGCCCAAGGCCTGTTTTCTCCTGGAGACACTGCTGCCAACTCAAACTAGGAGCCAATTCCTTCCGATGCTCCCAGGTGTACTGGACCAAGGCAGGGAGGCTTTCAAGGAGCCAGCTACCTGCAGATCTGTCACCCCCAGGGCAGAGAAAAATACAAACACTCTTCTAAGGATCCCCCATATATCCAGGGATCTGTGCCGGCTGATTCAATTATTACTGCAACAGCCAGGAAGAGGGCCAACGTTCCCACAAACTCCGGGCCACCTCCAGACAAGGAGAGCAAAAGAATAGACCTCACAGGGAGGAAAATTGAGAGGAATGCGGCAATCCATTGGCGCATTGCCAACTCCAATGCCCTGATAAACAGGCATGCCTACCAACATTGGGATGAAGTAGGACAGTTGCTCAAACTGCTCCCGACTGAACACCAGCAAAGAGTGGCCCACCTGGTGGAGGAGGGCAAGAATATGGCCAACACCTGCCTGAGGTCGGCCTTGGACGCAGCTGACACGTCAAGCAGGCTAATGATGATCGGGGTAACAGAGCGGAGACATGCCTGGCTGAGGATTTCCGGGTTCAAACCGGAAGTACAAAACAACATCCTGAACCTACCCTTCAATGGGGAGAAGCTGTTCGGCACGCCCGTGGACGAGACGCTGACACAGCTCAAAAAAGATAACGAAACTGCAAGGTCCATGAGGGCACTGCAGTTCAGAGGGATGAGAAGGGGCACCCCTCACGAAGACCAAATGGCAGAGGAGGGAACCAGCCGGGAACATCACACCAGGCCTTCCAGCAAACATTGCAGGGAAGCAGCCAGGCGCAACAGGGTCAGCAGCAACAAGGCTGGCAAAACCAACAAAGGGGACAGTCCTTTCGAAGCCGACCAAACGGACGAGGACAGACAAGAAGAGGCGGCCAGCAACCCGCCCAAAAGTGACTCCACAGTACCAAACGTGCCCGCACTAACAACATCCTTAGTGGCGCGGCTCAACAAAAGACACAAACAACCATTCCAAATCAACGACCATGTGACACCCGTAGGAGGCAGACTAAAACACTTCTTCCAGGAGTGGAAGCAGATAACAGACAAATGGATACTCGACATCATACAGTTCGGCTACTGCATAGAACTGGTAAAGAGGCCACCAAACAGAAGGCCAACCAACAAGACACGCTCAGCAGAAGAGCTATCACTGCTGTGGCAGGAGGTACAAGAACTCCTCCACAAGAAGGCTATAGAAAACGTACCATACAAGGAAAGAAGCACGGGAGTGTACTCAAACTACTTCCTAGTACCAAAAATAGACGAAACGTTAAGGCCCATACTGGACCTACGGTTCCTAAACAAGTACATAAAGACTCAAAAGTTCAAAATGACGTCCTTACAGGAGGTTATACCTCAGATAAGGCACGGGGTTTTTTGTGCACAATAGACCTAAAGGATGCCTACCTACACATTCCCATGAACCAAAGACACACGCATCTACTGCGATTTACCATCGGCAAGGCGCATTACCAGTTCACGGCCCTAGCCTTCGGACTAAAGTCCGCGCCAAGGGCCTTCACAAAATGCCTAGCGGCCGTAGCAGCACATCTGCGGAGGCAGGGAATACATGTATACCCCTACCTAGACGACTGGTTGGTGAAAGCGGACTCCTACAACAAATGCAAACTGCATACTCAGCAGGTCACACACACCCTAACAAAGCTAGGCTTCTCCATACACAGCGGGAAGTCGTCGCTAGAACCAGAGCAAGTGAAAATCTTCCTGGGTGCAAAAATCGACACCATTCAGGGCAGGGTGTTCCCCAGCGAAAAGAGGACCTCAGCACTGATGAAAGAGACTCTCCAATACCAGAAGGGGCGACGTCTGACAGTGAGGACAGTGAGCAAGCTCATGGGGATGATGGCGTCCTGCATACACCTAGTCCCCAATATTCGACTGCACATGAGACCATTCCAGGAATGGCTGCAACAGCAGTGGTCACAGGCTACAGGGAGTTGGGAAGATCTAGTGGTTGTAACGCACGCAGTGCAGGAGGAGATAGCATGGTGGAACAAGGACAACATAAGGGGAAAGCCGTTCACACCACCAACTCCAACAGTGACCATCACAACAGACGCATCCCAAATGGGGTGGGGAGCGCACATGAACCTGCTCAAAGTAAGGGGGTTATGGACACAAACCGATGCCGTCAAGCACATCAACTACCTAGAGCTAAAGACTGTGTTCCTAACACTAAAAGCGTTCCAGAAACAGCTGTACGGTCAAAGGGTGTTAGTACAAACAGACAACACCACAACAATGTTCTACATCAACAAGCAGGGAGGAAGACAGTCAGTGGCGCTGTCAGACCTAGCGCAACAGATATGGAAATGGGCAATCCCACTACAAATTGTCCTTCCCCAGCAGATGTATTGCCAGGAGGTCTATGTGGAAGCAGACAGACTGAGCAGGCAGACGTCAACCTCACACGAGTGGCAGCTCAACCTGCAGGAGACGCAAAAAATATTCAAGAAGTGGGGGACCCCACAACTAGACCTGTTTGCAACACACCAGAATGCAAAATGCCAATACTTCGCATCCAGGCAGTCAGGCCACCAATCCCAAGGAAATGCCCTATGGATGAACTGGTCAAAGACATTTGCCTACACTTTTCCACCGATACCGCTGATACACAAGGTGCTCAGCAAATGCAGAACAAGCAACATGACGCTAATTCTGGTAGCACCACAGTGGGCCAGGCAGTCCTGGTTCTCACAGATAGTGGAAATGGCACAGGGACCACCACACAAGTTCCCAAGAAGGAAAGACCTGCTCTCGATGCAAAACGGAAGAGTACTCCATCCAGAGCCAGAGAGCCTCAGCCTAGCAGCATGGCTCCTGAAGACTTAGAGTTCGCTCACCTCAAGCTTCCAGAAAGCACGCTGGCAGTACTGCGGGAAGCCAGGAGGCCCACCACACGGAAATGCTATGCAGCAAAATGGAAGAGATTCACTGAATGGTGCATCGACAAAAAACTCCACAGGAGAATCACTAGAGAATCTACAGTGCTAAAATACTTAACACACTTACTAAAAAATAACCTAAGCTGCACTTCAATAAGAGTGCACCTGGCGGCAATAGTGGCCTATACAAGAGGAGAAACAGGGGAAAGCTTTTTTACATCTCAAGTGGTAAAAAGATTCCTAGAAGGAGCCAAAAGAATAGCACCACCGAAGAGGATGCCGCCGCCGGCATGGAACCTCAATGTAGTTCTAACACAGCTTATGAAAGCACCGTTCGAACCCATTCACAAGGCATCGCTACATATGCTCATAATAAAGACGGCCTTTCTGGTGACAATTACCTCACTACGTAGGGTGAGCGAGTTGCAGGCACTCGCGCTACAAGAACCCTACATTCAGATCCACAATGACAGGGTGTTAATGAGAACGGACCCACACTTCATGCCAAAGGTGGTGTCCAAGTTCCATATAAGCCAAACAATACAAATTCCCAGTTTCTTCCAGAAACCATCCACCAGCGCAGAAAGGGCACTGCACACTCTGGACGACAGAAGAGCAGTAATGCATTACATCAAAAGGACTAACAACTGTAGAAAGACAAAACAGTTCTTTGTGTCCTTCGCAAGCAGTTTCCTGGGCAGACCAGTAACTAAAAATACCATCGCACGATGGATCGCGCAAACAATTCAATACTGCCACAAACAGGCAGGCCAAGAGCTACAAGGAGCAGCTCAGGCACACTCGACCAGGAAAAAGGGAGCAACAATAGCCTTCTTGGCAAACACACCTATCCAAGACATTTGCCTGGCGGCAACATGGGCTTCAGTGCACACGTTCACTAAGCACTACTGTGTGGATATACAGATGAACAAAGAAGCACAAGTAGGTCAAAGTGCTTCAACATATATTCAACAACCAACGCTCATCTTCCACCCAGCCGCCACAAACATAGCAAACCGCTACAAAGTCTATGCACAGCATAGTGAATCCAGAAAGATTCACGCTGCAAAACGAATAGTTTCTTACCTGTCGGTGTAGTTTTGCAGCTTGAAGACTTTCTGGATTCACTAGCGAACCCACCCGCCTCCACCAGAAAGATGTGACAGAAGGAAGATGGAAATAACAAAAACTTCAAAAAACCTTTAAAGGTAACGAGATAAACAAGGAAAAACACAAGACAAGAAAAAAAGAATCCGAAGATGGCGCCCAAGGGTGGGAGCTTCCGGAGGAAGCGCGCCGACGTCCCGGAAGGACACCAAATGATCTGGCGTCGACGCCCACCTGGGCTACACAAAAAAAAAAAAGAGAAAAGAGACTACGATTCCGGACCCAACCACTAGACCGCGGAATAATGCACAGCATAGTGAATCCAGAAAGTCTTCAAGCTGCAAAACTACACCGACAGGTAAGAAACTATTCGGTCTTCTTACTCTCAAGACGGCTTTCCTGGTAGCTATCACCTCTGCCAGGAGAGTGAGTGAGCTCCAGGCTCTTTCTTCTAAACCTCCTTTCCTTTCTGTTCATCCGGACAAGGTGGTTTTAAGGACCCGTCCTTCTTTCTTGCCAAAGGTTGTCACGCCCTTCCACATCGGGCAGACCATCACCTTGCCCACCTTCTTTCCGCCTCCTTCAAAACAGGAAGAGAGGCTCCATCGTCTGGACCCAAAACGTGCGCTCTCGTTCTATCTAACGCGCACACGACAGTTCCGGGTGGCTGACCAGCTCTTTGTTGGCTACGTGGGCGCCAAAAAAGGTCGGGCCGTGCACAAACGCACCATCTCTCGGTGGGTCGTTTTGTGCATCAAAGCATGTTACTCGTTGGCTAAGAAGGAGCCTCCTGTGGGGCTGCGTGCCCATTCTACCAGGGCGACGGCAGCCACTACTGCCTTGGGACGCGGCGTTCCCTTGCAGGACATTTGTCAGGCAGCTACGTGGGCTTCGCTGCACACGTTTACTAGGCATTACTGCCTTGACAGTCCAGTCCGGAGAGACGGCTTCTTTGGCCGTTCTGTTCTCCGTGACTTTCTGGTGTAATCTTGTTCGCAGACCCACCACCGGGGTTGGTATTGCTGGGGTATCTATTCTAAGGTAAGGAATCTATCACTAACGTGTCTCTTTCAGATGCACAAGTTACTACTTGTGTAACGATATATCTGTAAGAGACATTAGTTAGTGATAGATTCCTTACCGCCCCACCCATCCTCCCTGTTCTGCGAACTGATTTCTAGGGTTAAGGTCATCCCTTTCAGGGCCCTAGTTTCATGGCACCAATGGTCAGTTTCTTGCATAGCTCTGCGTTCCTGGCGCGGAAAGTTGTGTACAGAACTGACGTCAGCGCGCATGGGTGGCGCCTAAATAGTCTCCGTGACGTCATCTCGGCGCTTACGACGCCAGCGACTGACGCGGAGCCGCACGACGCCACCTACTGGCGCGCAGGGGTACTGCTAGCGAAAAACTTTCCGGATCCAGTCTGACGCCTGGGGATATTCTAAGGTAAGGAATCTATCACTAACTAATGTCTCTTACAGATATATCGTTACACAAGTAGTAACTTGTGCAACAGCATTTTACTTGTGAACAAACTGCACTGCAGCCAAAAAAGTAAACCCTTCAGGTTTTTTAAAAAATTATTCTTTTCGATCGTTGCTCTTTTTATGATACTTCATAGCTAATATGACACATTGCTGCCCATCCTGGTGTTCCTCATGAAACAATAGAATGTTTGTATGAGATATTGCTGCTCAAAATTAGACAGTACTGCATATTATCATGCAATGCAGTTCCAGGTCCCACCGCGAGGCCCATTGTCACTCGATGCTGCTATTAATGTTATTAAATGCCACATCATGCGAGTTCTGCCCCTAAAACTGTACTGTAAAATGTTTCACCCAATTGGTGCATTTAGCTTTTAGTAATACCATTGTAAGATGGTGCACAAGTTGAACCAATGGTGTGAAAGAAAAATATCATATGAAAATAGCAGTGTAGTTACACTATCCACATATATGACAAGATAGATGCTTCAGCTCTAATTAGGCTGCAATTTCAAAACACTGCGCTGATATATGGCGTGGCATGGAAACATGCCTTTGCCATGAAGAAACACCTGTCTTATCTATTGGCTAAGTCAACTCTAAAGTATGCCTTTGAAGCCCACAGAGCTGGTTAATATGTAAACAAGCATTGGCATAGCCAATAGGTCTCGCTTTTGGGATCTTATAAGTATTTAGTTATGCAGCACAATATCCTTGGTGCAACAACATCAACCGTTGCATGGCTAAACACTTATAAGGTCCCAACGGCGAGACCTATTGGCTATGCCAATGCTTGTTGAATATCGGTACCACTATCGAATCAGACCAAGATGGAATAAGGCCCAGGTGGCAACAAGCTGTTAAGACATGGGTTAACAATGGACCCCAAAGTGGGAGGTTAGATTTATACACGTCCACCGGGACTCCATCCGGGCCAAGGGCTTTACCCGCTGCACTAGCATTTATGGCACATATGACTTCATCTAGAGAAAAACGTAAATCCAATGGGAACGTATTAAGCTGGTCGATCTGTTTTCCCTTACCTCGATAACTGGCGGCTGAAGGTAGGCTTGCCAGAGGCAGTCGTTACAGATGTCTTGTGGAGGTGTATGTACATCAGTCTGTCCATCCTGCTATTAAAATGGGCAGTCATGCAGCCCATCAAGGGATGATTCACCTTCTTGTAGCAGAATATTACGCAAATGACAAATTACTATGCTATGCCCTTTTTTAGGTCTCGCCTAGGCAGCGCGCATGCGCTGCTCTAGGAGTGCCTTTAGCCATCGGTCTTCACTTTTTCCAAGCACTGCACTCGTGCTTGTGCTGGCATCCACCTTGCGGGAGCGAGCAGCGGCGCGCGCGCTAATTGGAAACATATGGTCTGCGCGCCGCTGCTCGCTATCGCAAGGGGTATGCCAGCACAAGCACGAGTGCTTGTTTTTTCTTTCCACTGCTTGTCTTGGGGCCACTTCTAGTTTTTTTTAATGCAAGGCTTCAACAATGGCGGCCGCTCCAATAACGCTGCACATGCCCGAATATATGTTTTTAAAGCAGCGCAACACTTCTGCCTTTCTCTTACGTTTTAAGACTCACTTTTATTTTCATCACTGCGTGCGCTTCGGGGGCGCACCTTTTTTTATTTATTTTTTTATTTTAATGCGCAGCTGGCTCACCCATAACACATGAACGGCAAAAGCTGCTGCTTTTGTTTATTGCGGTTATATTATCGGATCAATAGTTTTTTTAATGGTTTTTGTGTATTAAAAGCTGCAAGGTGCTGAGTGACTTCAGAAAAGTAAATCCTGTGTATGAACGTTTTTTTTGGCAGTGTAGCCATAGTGTGTTTGAGGTATGATTTTGAAACCTGTATACCATGGTCTATTTTAGGGTGATATGTTGCTACGATTCAGTGATGTGAGAAGTAATAGGCTGGACTTTTCAGGCTGAATTCTTTTGGTCATGTTTTTCTACTTTGCCCCATTTGTATAGATTACAGTTGTGTTCATCATTGCTGCGTTTAATGGCCTCTTTCTAAATAATACATTGCGCTATTCCCACCCAGTTCTATAAATACTTTATCAATCTCGGTTTTGAACATGGCGCACATAGCAGCTGACATTTCCCATACACCAGATCCAACCATCAACGCTCTTCATTTTACATTCATTGCAAAAACATACAATTGCCATCAAGTACATCCACTCCACTCAAAAACACATATGTAACAAGCATTGGCATAGCCAATGGGTCTCTCCTTTGGGACCTTATAAGTGTTTAGCCATGCAACAGTTGATGTTGTTGCACCAAGGATATTGTGCTGGATAACTAAACACTTATAAGGTCCCAAAGGCGAGACCTATTGGCTATGCCAATGCTTGTTTAAATTGAAAAAGGTGTCACACACATTTACCATTTTTACATCCAATGTGTGAAGAGCAGCTTTTGTATGAGCAGAGGCATCAGGATAAATGACAACACTTAATTGGACTGATAGATGACACACTCCACTTAATTGGAACACTTGGGGTACTTTCATTTAACTACAGTCTCCTCCGGAAGTAAGAGTGGAGCAGCATATAATGCCACCTCCTGCACTTTGACGTCAGTTTCTTGCTTGACTCTTGATGCACCCTCGGACACGGAGTACGAATCAGTTGTTTGTACCAGTGTGCAGGTTCCTAATTTGGGACCTTTTAAGAAGTAGAAAATGAATTAATCTTAGAAAGGTATAATCACTGGAGAACCACTGCTAAAGGCAAGTAAAGCATTCTTATACTGGGGCCTGTATTCTGTTTTGCTCAGTAATTTGATTTTGCACTCAGATGCCTTGTTACGTATTGCTGCTTCTCTTAACATTTGCCTCAATGTCCTGTCTTCTCAGGCTTTTCAAAGGCAGGCCAGGCCGTGGCTTTGCCGTCGAGTGACTTAGGAACTGGACATACTTTTGCTGTGGCCGGCTAACCATAATGAGGCCGGTTCCCAGCATGCCCTGGAGCAGGAAAGCAGCCCTATGTCCACACCTGCAGGTTTCAGGCAGAGACACAGGCGCACTCTTGAAATGCAGACCAGCCCTTCACGACAGCATCGCTCTCTGTCAGCACAGGTACATCACTTGAAGTAGAATATCTTGGATCACGCGCCAGGAAAAATCCTTCACTTTTTGCATGTTTGTTGAAGAAAGTGCCAGGGGCTAAAAGGAGCCTATACTCTTTAGTCATCCTGCCACTTCATTTGAACATATGCGATCTCCATTAGGACAGTAAGCAGAATGTGTCTAGCTCGTTTTAGAAGTCTAAGGGTAACAGATTCCACCATTCCCACCTAACATGTCTCCTTAGAGGGTCTTCTTGCCTACAAATGGTGTGAGTGATGCGGTACGGTGTTTGATCACAAGGACTAAAAGGGAATAAGTACTTTCACTGCTCACTTTGGTACATAGCTTTTCCTTATGGCAAAGGTCTGGAAGTTTTAGGGTATGAGATCTAGTTGTAGCTGTGAATGCTTAGCAAGGGCTCTCATATATTATAAGCAAACATAAGGGTGTGGTGTGTTCCCTTTTAGTATCTCAATTGTCTTTAATGTTATAGGATTAGAAAAATCATGGGGAAATGTTAAATAGGGTACTGAAACAACCATGAGCAACTTCAGCTATGTAAGTGTGAGTTGTTAATATTCATGGTGCTAAAACAGGATCATCTTCACGGTTCAATGATAGTTTTATTTTTTGCCCAAAAACTGCAGTGGCCAGGAAAAGTGCAGAGTACACAGTAATGGAAGTGGAGTGAAAGAGTAAATAGCAGGAAATGCAGCAAATAAACTGGGTGATTAGGAGAAAGTAAAGGAAATGGGATTAAATTGCATTGCAGTGCAAGATTCTGGAGCATAGGTTTAGCTGCCTGCATCTTTTGCTGGCCCCTTGGTAGTCGGTGGCTACCGGGCAGTGATATTGTTTGCCACTCATCCCAGGGCCACTAATGCTTGGGAACACCACTTTGGTAACAGTTACTCCTTTTGGGCACTTAACTATCTGGGGAGTATTCTAGTAAGTGGTATGGGGTTAGCCACTCCAGTACAATAGGACATAGTGAATGTTGTTCATCAACATCAGCAGACTGACTGTTTCCTTTCCTGCAGAGAGCGAGCAGGCAGTCTTGTAGTTAGTTGGGGTGTAAGGTAAAAATTCCTGAACCACTGGGTTGTGGAATTGCTGCCATCATCACTTGTCACTGCAAACCACAGGATGAAGGGACAATAGTCGGCCTCGCTGCAAAAGGTAGAACAAGGGCGTTCCTCCAACTCTGAACAGAAAAGATTTAAAAAAATAACTAACCAAGACTACAGTTGCAATACGTATTTCTCACTTTAACTGGAGGAGAACACACAGTTCATTAACACACAGGACAGAACTGCAGTTTCCCCAAGTTTTTATCCCACTATTATTCATTTTCTGATTATTTTTTTTTTGTTTTCTTTTTTAAAAACTTAAGGAAGTTTTCAGCCACAGAGTTGTAATTTGTTGTTCAAAATGATTGTAATAAACTAATCCCACTCTTGTGCATCCATTAAGCAAACAAAAGTAGAAGAAAGTGTTGCAAGGTGTATTGCCAATTCTCACCACCCTCTGCCTGAAAAAAATGGTTCTTTTAAACAAGCTGACGTAAGCACATTGATAGACTTTCTATTGATATTCCCACTTAAATGCTTAAATTTGGCACTGTAATGTTTAGAAGCACTTTGTTGTGGGAATTCAGTTTTTTAGGACTTCAGTCACTGGAGCAGATGGTCAAGTAAGATGCAGTTTACCAACTTTTTATATGTCTGGCCTTCTGAGTCAATTGCACTGATTAAGGTGTAATACTGTATCTTGAAAAAAGTAAAAATCCGAGTGCTCCACTGTCAAAGCATACCAGTATTCTATTCCTTTGGGAAAAAAGTCTCTTGGTGTTCCCAGGAATCCCAAAAGGGGTAACCTGGTATCATGGGACCACTTAAGGGGTCAACTGATCTCTTTAGCTCGTGTTGGGGATAATTTGGCATTGGGTAAGTTCCCTCTGCATCCGAAGTATGCCTTTGGTGTAGTCGCCTTTATCTCTAAATCCATTGGTCCTGATCAGTGGTTTACTGGTGACAAAGCTTCTCTTCCAGCAGAGATCATGCTCCACCACGTGTTGCCCAACACCTCCTGTCAATACTTCACCTCCAGCTGGAGGTGAAGTGTCACTGGAGCATATTGGGTGTCTTATATCTCACTGTCGTACGTTTCTTTAGTTCCATGCCTCATTGACGTTGTCTTCCACTGGTGTCTTACTGACAAATTCCTCAGGCTTTCAACAGCCGCTAGGTCAAATATTTTTCAAAAGTACTCTGGCATTATGAAAGATGCAGCAGGTTGTCCTTTTTGAATCCTCACAACTGGATTCTCAACATACCTCAGCAGCCCATGACTCTTGTGCCACTACGACTCAAAGGCATTAGTGGGCAGGAAACCAAACTGATTATGACAGGGAGGATCTAAAATCCTCTTCCTCTCCTAAAGTCAAGTCTGAAAGCACAAAAAGCGCCACAGAATGTATTCCTCTTCTTCCTTGTGAAAACTGTTCAACTTTCTGGACTATTAGTTTTGGTACTGTACTCCCATGTCTCTCTTCCTCCGTGTTGGGCTAGGCTAAAGCACCTAAAAAGAAGAGACCGTAGTTTCTGGGTTCATCAGCCAACCCTGTGCAGGTTTAGGCTGTTGGCTAGCAAGATATCTACAAAATGAGTCTGCCACCCGCTGGGCCCACTCCTCAAGGGGGACCTTGTTCCTGTGGGCTTTGTGGTTCAGACTCATATGCCTTCTGATGGCCCACCTCCTTAGTAACTAGCCTCGACCAAGACACCATGTTCTAATTATTCAGGTCCATATATGGTGTATAAAATGCTCAATGACCAGCACCAAGAAGCTGCAGTCTAAGGAATCAAAAGCGTTCTCACCATCAGTGGATACATTATAGCCTGAATAGCTTTCTTATGCTCTTTTTCGACCAGATGTTGTCGTGTATTGCAACATCTCATTACACCACATACGGCCAGAGCACAAAGATCCAGTGATCTTTCCCTCCTTACATTTCCCAGAATAAAGCGAGCGAGGGGAGGAGGTCGATCATTTGCCTTCCTCACGGCCAAGTTGTGGAACGCTGTTCCCTTACAGATTAGGTCGAATAACAATTTAAGTTTACGGAAACAACTAAAAACATACATTTTTATATAAACTATCAGGCCTTTTCTAAAACGTTTTGTCAGCCCTGCTTCTGTTTGTGCCGGGAAGCCCGACTTGGGCAGCTGTTTGCGCTCTACAAAACCCAACAACAGAACAGATGGAGGTCTCTCCTGATATTGTCATGATTCTCTAATGAAACCAGACTCGTCAGGATGAATAGGCTCCTGGAGAAGTCGCTACAATGTTGTCTGCGTGATTTTGCCATATCATTTTGTATCCAAGTTAAGTAGTGCAATGGGCCTGTATGAAGAGCAGTGACTTGCATCCTTCCCTTGTATAAACAGTCGGGAAATCTGGGACTCTAACATTGTTGGGGTAGCCCTGCCATAATTTTTGATTGAATTGAAGAGTTGTCAAATGGTGAATCAATGTAGTGGTGAATGCTTTATTAAAAAAACTAGCATTGGGAAAGCCAATAAGTCTCGCCTGTGCAAGAGCTAGTGGTTTCGGCAGTGTTTTCAGCAGTGTTTTAGCCATGTTGTAAACCAGTGTGGCTGCTGTTTAACATCGTTTGGGTGGGGTGGGGTGGATTGGGGAGGGGGGTGGAGTGGGATGGGGAGTGGGATGTGGGGTGGAGTGGGGAAATGGAGTGAGATGGAGTCGTGGGGTGGGGTGGGGTGTGATAGGGTTGGGGTATTGTGTGATGGAGCAGTGGGTTGGGGCGGGGCGGGGCGGAGAAGGTTGGGGCGGGGCGGAGAAGGTTGGGGCGGGCGGAGAAGGTTGGGGCGGGGCAGGGTGGAGAAGGTTGGGGCGGGGCAGTGGGTGTGAGCGGGGCGGAGAAGGTTGGGGCGGGGTGGAAGGGGTAAATTGGGTTAATTATAGTAGGGTAGATTGGAGTGAGGTGGGCTAGAGTAGTGTGAAGTATGAATGGTGTGGTAGCCACTGCCATTACAGACCACACATTTTCAATTGAAATGACCATTATATTTGTACCGAAATACGGTTTTACTGCGCACAAGCAATGTGTCCAAATGTCACCACCTAGTGTATTGATGGGTTTTGATCGGATTCAATTAAGTCTTCACCACTTAAGAATTGCAAATAAGTACTTCATTTGTACTATTTTTGATATGCTCTGAAACGTCAGCACAGTTTATTTTTGTTTGTTGGTGCTAGAACAAAAAACATTCTGCACCCTCTCTTCTCACATGGGTACTCAGGATTGTCACATAAATTCTCTCACTTTGAAGTCCGAGAAAGAAAAGTAAACGCCAAGCTCCCTCGGAAGACTGAGCCTAACATTTGACCTCTGCCGTTGAAAGCACAGCAAATGTGACTATATAAGAAACAAGTTATAAAGGCCTTTTTACAGAAAGCAAGTTTGTGGACGAATACAGTAAACAAGATTTGGACAACGGGATGGATGAACTCTAGCTGGACAGCCTAAAACAAATCAATTCAGCATATAGAAAGCTAGAAAATGTGGGTGCCAAACCACAAAGCCAATAATCAGCAATTGACGGAATACATTCCCAGGAAAGCTTTCAGAATGTCCCCAAGATGTTAGCAAACCAGACATCTATGCTGTTCGATAAGCTTAGACCTAATGAGAAGTTAACCCATCCGGTCCTGGGTCTTTGTGGAGTTTTAAGGATTTAATGGCTGCCTTGACCTCTTCAGAAACGGGTTTCTCCAATTCCATTCTCTGACCCTCCGGTACCAGATACAGATTAATGGAGTGTAAATAAGTTTCCTGGTGAACTCAGTTGAATGTATCTGCAGCACAGAGTGTTTGGTAACAATCACAAAATGCCTCCCAGTGTATGAGTCCTGGATCACGATCTGGACATGTAATAGTGCAAGGTCTCCAATCCAGTGCGTTCCTGTTTGTCGGAGTTGTCTGACCTGATGTGACCTAACCTTTTCCCTCTTTAATGTATTTACCTGTATCTCAATTTCTACTGGTCCTGGTAGAGGTTTACTGGTGGCAGAGCATCCACAGATACCAGGGGTACATATAGCAAGTAATAGTGAAATCAGTAGCTGAATGTGAATACTGTGATGATAACTTTAACAAGCAAAATCTCCAAAGCTGTAAGAACTGCGACTATCATTCAGACTGTTCTGAATTCTGATAGATACAGCTTCCCCCAGTGATCGGCTGATGAAAACTGAGGTTGGGGGTAGTGCCATACATGCCGGTAAACCATGGATTATCCAGCACGCTGGACCCTAACATTAGAGGTAATAATGTTGCACTACTTAATTGTGCGATGTCCCCGGAGCCCCACCAAAGTGTAGAGGTTAGTGGCTCTGCAGCATATTATCCCAATAGAATTACTGTGTTGTAGGGTTATCATCAGAGGAAGAGTTTCTTTATAGGAAATAAAGCAATACAACTTTACAGCCTTATCGTGACTTACAAACGTGATTGAGCTGAATTCACAAGTCTTTGAAGACCTTTTCTTGTGTATATCTGAAAAAAAGATGTGGAAAAATGGGGAGAGGGAAAAAAAACTTAAACCAAGTTCAAGCGTGCTGTTTCCAGTGACCTAGGTTGATGTAGGATAAGGTGCTTGTCAAGTAAGCAGGACGTTATCGTCGAGATTGGTGTCTGCTCTCACGCTCTCGCTGCACATTTCCCATTTTTTCAGTTGTCGGGCTCCGTTGCGACAGCCTCCTGTAGATCATGATCACGCTTAACCTCTCCAACCTTCAGCAAAGAAATGCCTGGTAGGTTATCCTGTTGAGTTTCTGTCGGGCGAAATGTTGAGATTTACTTTGCTGTTCAAAAGCAGTGCTGATTGGAAATGTCCACACATATGACTTTTTCCTTTCGCAGTTTGTCACAGGTCTTCATGCTTATTTCACTAGAGTGGCAGGTACTATGTCTTTATAAAGTTCACAGTCATACTCTTGGAAAGAGATTGGATCCTCCGTTCTCTACTGAAACAGCCTGGTCAGTGGCTACATGTGGACCCCCTGGAGTCATCTGGGCCCCACGGTTCTGTAAGTGCCACTACATTTAGGTGCCTGGTTCAATGCAGGGAGATCTTTTAAGTCTGGCAGCCGGCCCCATGCTAGCACAGGACTTCACCACTTCGACAGGCCTCTGCTCCCCGATCATGCTGCTGTGTACTCTAGCCCTAATGCACCCCCCGGTCGCAAAATTTCACATTATGCTGCAACATTTCCTTGTGTATGCCTGGTGGTTAAATTGAGAGGTCATCTGTTGTATAATTTGACTTTCAAATCTTGGTTTCCCTGGTATATTCTGTCAGTGAATCCAAACAGAGTGAAGGAAAGGGGTGTAGGAAAAAGCCCTTTTTTGCATGGTTACCCCCTACTTTTTTCCTGTTATCTGATGCACTTTGACTAAGTGTGCATTGGGTCCCTGCCAATCAGGTTTCCAGTGCCTGTGTTCTGCCCCAAAACTGTACCTTTATTTTCACAATTGATCCACCTCTGGCACACATGTAAGTCCATTGTAAAAGGTACCAGTGGTACCAAGGGCCTTGTGACCAGAAAGGGTCTCTAAGGGCTGCAGCATGTATTGTGCCACCCTCCGGGATCCCTCACCCAACACATTCACCCTGCAATTGCAGACTGTGTGCTTTGGTACTAACGTAACTTAAGAGTCGACATGACGCACATCCTTGTGTGCCATGCCCACAAACCACTGCCTGTGGCATATGTAAGTCACTCCACTAGCAGGCCTCACAGCCCTAAGACAGGGTGCACTATATACAGGTGAGGGCATAGCTGCATGAGCAGTATGCCCCTACAGTGTCTGCGCCATTCACAGACATTGCTAGTGCAGTGAAGCCATATTGAGTACACGGGATGTGAGTTTGTCATTATGAACTCCACAGCTCCATGATGTTTTTACTGAATGCTAAAGAGTTTGGTATCAAACTCCTCGGCATAATAAACCCACACTGATGCCAGTGTTGGATTTATTACAAAATGTACCCCATGAAAAACAACCAACTCCCTCGTGTCCAGCTGACTGGTCTGCACCAGCCTGCCACACACAGACCTGTTTCTGACCCCCCTGAGGTGGGAGCCCCCCAGCAGGAACAGCATTCAGTACGGAGCCTTGAATGCTTCCTGCCCTTTGATATGCTAGTCCGGTCCTCAGTGGAGATGCAACCCCCCCTGACCAAGCCCCACTTTTGGCGGCAAGGCCATCGGGAAAATTGTGTCCAATTCCTGCCAGGACCACCACTAAGTTGCCCTGGACAGAGGTGACCCACTCCTCAGGAAATCCTCCATCTTAAATGGAAGGAGTTGACCCAATCAGGTTAGGGGGATGCCCCTCCCCAAAGGGAGGAGACATTCTAAGGGTGTCGTCACCCTAAAGGCAAGTAGCCCATTGGCTACCATCTGCCAGTACCTTTAACGCCCCTAAATTCAGTATTTAGGGGCACCCCTGAACCTTGATCCTCCGATTCCTGCGACCCAGGAAGAAGAGGACGAAACAGATGCCGTGCAGCCGAGCCTGGAAGAAGACTGTTTTGCAGCGTGAATCTTTCTGGATTCACTATGCTGTGCATTATTCCGCCATCTCGTGGTTGGGTCCGGATTCGTAGTCTTTTCTTTGTTTTTTTTTTTTTGTTGGCCCAGGTGGGTGGCGACGCCCCACCATTTGGTGTCTTTGGTGACGTCGTCGCGCTTCCTGCGGAAGCTCCCACCCTTGGTAGCCATCTTCAGATTCTTTTTTCTGCCGTGGGGTCTGGATCGTTGACTAGAAGTTTCAGAAGTTTTGGACGAAGAATCTCGAAAAAATCGAACATCATCAATGAGGATCGTTTCCTGAGACACCGGACGAGGAGACGAGTACCTGAGGCTACGTAAACGACGACGAGGTAGAAGGTCCACGACCATAATCTCGACGACTACAGAGAATGCGCTCACAGGGGGCTCCCTGAGCGCGGTTATGGACAAGACTCCGTTCAAGTTTTGCAAAAACTGCCACCACAAGTACGCCCAAAAGGACCAGCACCCAGTCTGCAACCTCTGCTTGCCGCTCGACCACATCAGCGAAGACTGCAACGCGTGTTCGGCGTTCACCCTGAAAACACTCCGGGTGAGAGAAAGACAAAGAAGGGCTAACTACAACATGCAGGGCCAGGGACTGGCTCCGTCGCTCCGAGACCTGGGCCTCTCGAGTGGAGAGGAAGACAACATCGCAGAGGGACCGGAGGACTGCTCAGTCGTCGAGGTCCATAAGAAAACGTCGAAGGAGGTAAGGGAGACGTCGACCCCGAAGCACCCAAGCGACGCTCGAAAGAGTGAAGCCAAGGCCCGAGCGACACTCTCAGAAGTGAAGCCAAGTCCTTGAAGGGAGCGTTGCCGCCGAAACACTCGACGAAAGCAACAGCAACCAAGGACAAACAGCCGAGCGGATCCTCCGGAAAGGACTCCCAATCGGCAAAAGCCTCCGAAAGACCAAGGGCGCCGAAGGTAACCTCCGAAAAGGTAGCCTCAACGCCGAGAAAAGAAGGCCCGGCGTCATTCTCGACGACCGCGACCACGAAAAGAGGCGCTTAATCCCTCGACGCCGAACAGGCCTACGAGCTGGAGAAGAAAGAGAAGGCTCGAAGCAGAGATGGCGAGCATCCTGCAACGAAAAAAAGACTTCGACAAAATGAAGCTATACGCCATTCCGTCGAAGCCAACACAAACACTCGGGGAGGCCGACACCGAAGACGTCGAACCCCCGAAAACACCCGAACCGCTCGACGAGCGGGGCGAAGAGGACTATTACTTCGAAGCCGAAGACGAAGGAGAGCTTCAGTCTTACCGGGACTCGACGTCCTCGGAAGCACAAGACTTGGACTGGCAAGAACTCGACGCTGAATCACCAGAGGAAGGGGTGGACTCCTATCCCTCGAGGCCTTCGCCGCCAGACGACATTGGAGTCTACAATGTAGTCATCCAAAAGGCTGCAGCAACCTATGGGGTCGAAATGCAGGAGGAGAAGCAGAAAGCATGTTTCCTTTTGGAAACCCTACTTCCTCAACAAACAAGGTCCCAGTTCCTGCCCATGCTGCCTAGCGTCCTGGACCAGGGAAGGGAGGCCTTAAAAAAACCAGCAGTCTGCAAGGCTGTTACTCCAGGGAGTGAGAAAAAGTACAAACACTCCACAAAGGACCCTGCGTACATCCAGGGGTTGGTGCCAGCAGACTCCATTATCACAGCAACTGCCAGGAAAAGAGCCAATGTCCCCACCAACACGGGTCCACCTCCAGACAAGGAGAGCAAACGAATTGACCTCACAGGGCGAAAAGTGGAGAGAAACACAGCCATACACTGGCGCATCGCCAACTCCAACGCCCTCATCAGCAGACATGCTTACCAGCATTGGGATGAAATGAGCCAGCTCGTAACACACCTGCCACAGCAATACCAGCAAAGGGCTAATCACCTTGTGGAAGAGGGCAAGGCTATCGCAAACACTTGCCTTAAATCAGCCTTGGACGCAGCAGAGAACTCCAGCCGGCAAATGAAGATAGGGGTGACTGAAAGGAGACACGCGTGGCTCAGGATCTCGGGTTTCAAACCGGAGGTACAAAGTAACATCCTGAACACACCTTTCGACGGCCAAAAACTATGTGGAGCCCCAGTCGACGAGAAGTTGACGCAGCTTAAAAAAGACAACGAAACTGTGAGGTCCATGGGAGCACTGCAGTTCAGGGGGATGAGAAGAGGAACCACTTCAAGGCGGCCCGGTGGTAGAGGAGGCAATGCGCCCGCCACTTCCCAACAATCTCCACAACAAGGATACCAGGGAAACAACCAGGGCCAACGCCAACAAGGGCAACAACAGCAGAATTGGCAGTATCAACCCAGAGGACGGTCCTTTCGAGGGCGCGGATACGGACGAGGACAGTCCCGAAGAGGAGGTCAGCAGCCCACCTCAAAGTGACTTCACAAAGAAACCAAATCCTCCCCTATCACCACCAAGGGAGAGGAGAAGTCAACAAAAGGAAAAAGCAAAAAACACACACAACAATCTGGGAACCACCGAGCATACAACCCCAGTGGGGGGACGAATAGGAAACTTCCTCATGCAGTGGAGGAACATTACCACGGACAAGTGGATACTGAACATCATACAGCACGGATACTGCATAGAACTCCAAAAACACCCACCGGACAGAAAACCAAGACACCGCCCACTTCCCGCAGAGGAGCTTGCCCTCCTACGCCTAGAAGCAGAAGAGCTGCTCAGAAAAAGAGCAATAGAAGCAGTTCCAATGAACGAAAGAAACAAGGGAGTCTACTCAACGTACTTCCTGGTTCCAAAAGTAGACGAAACACTAAGGCCAATACTGGACCTCAGATTCCTAAACAAGTTCGTAAGGACACAAAAATTCAAAATGACATCACTTCAGGAAGTAATGCCCCAAATACAACAAGGGGACTACATGGCAACCATAGACATGAAAGACGCATACCTGCACATCCCCGTCAACCACAAACACAAACGTCTACTAAGATTCGTGATAGGCCAGAACCACTACCAATTCACAGTGCTAGCCTTCGGACTCAAGTCCGAACCAAGGGTGTTCACAAAATGCCTAGCAGCAGTGGCAGCGCACCTACGGAGAAAGGGCATACATGTATATCCCTACCTTGACGACTGGCTAGTGAAAGCAGGATCATACAGACTCTGCAAAGACCACATAGAACAGGTCATACAAACACTATCCAGACTAGGTTTCTCGATCCATTGGGAAAAATCATCAACAGAACCGCAGCAAATAAAGATATTCTTAGGGTCACAAATCGACAGCACACAGTCCAAGGTGTTCCCCAGCGAGAAGAGAACTATAGCGCTCCTGAGTGAAACACGCCACTACCGCAAGGGGCAAGTTCTGACAGTGAGGACGGTGAGCAGACTAATGGGGATGATGGCATCGTGCATCCACCTGGTCCCGAATATCAAGCTGCACATGAGACCATTCCAAGAATGGCTCCAGCAACAATGGTCACAAGCAACAGGGAGTTGGGAAGATCTAGTGGTTGTCACGCACGCAGTGCAGCAAGAAATAGCGTGGTGGAAGAAACAGAACATATTACAGGGAAAGCCATTCACACAGCCAACTCCAACAGTGACCATCACAACGGACGCCTCACAGCAGGCCGGGGCGCGCACATGGACAGACTCCGCGTCAGGGGGCTGTGGTCACAACAAGATGCAGTGAGACACATCAACTACTTAGAACTAAAAACGGTGTTCCTAGCCTTAAGAGCCTTTCAGAAGCAGCTTTGCGGCCAAAGAGTACTGATACAAACAGACAACACAACCACCATGTTCTACATCAACAAACAAGGTGTAACACAGTCAGCACCGCTATCAAGCCTAGCACAAAAGATTTGGAGATGGGCCATCCCTCTAAGGATAGACCTCCTAGCAATACACCTTCCAGGAATAGACAATGTAGAAGCAGACCGACTCAGCAGGCAGACGTCTGCATCCCACGAATGGGAACTCAACCAACAGGAAGTGCAGCGGCTGTTCCAGAAATGGGGTACGCCACGGATAGACCTGTTTGCAACACTCCAGAATGCAAAATGCCAACATAACGCATCCAGACAACCGGACCAAGGGTCCCTGGGGAATGCGCTATGGATAAGTTGGTCGAACGAATTTGCATACGCTTTTCCCCCGATACCACTGATACACAAGGTACTCAGCAAATGCAGAAGCAGCAGCATGACACTCATACTGGTGGCACCTCAGTGGGCCAGACAGTCCTGGTTCTCACAAATAATGGAAATGGCGCAGGAACCAGCGCACAGGTTCAGCAAAAGGAAAGACCTCCTCACAATGCAAGACGGGAAAGTGCTCCACCCAGAACCAGAGAGCCTCAGCCTAGCAGCATGGCTCCTTAGGACCTAGAATTCGCACACCTCAAACTGCCGCCAAGCACTATGGCAATACTCAGAGAAGCAAGAAGACCCACTACAAGGAAGTGCTACATTGCAAAGTGGAAAAGGTTCTCGCAATGGTGCCTTAAAGAGGAACTGCAACGAAAGGTTACAAAAGAATCAACGGTACTAAAATACTTAACGCACCTACTACACAACGGACTGAGCTACTCGTCACTGAGGGTTCACCTAGCAGCCATAGTGGCCTACACCAGGGGAGAAACCGGGAAAAGTTTCTTCACTTCCGAAGTGGTCAAAAGATTCCTGGAGGGGGCTAAAAGAATAGCAACCCCAAAAAGGATGCCAGCCCGAGCTGGAACCTCAACACGGTGCTAACACAATTGATGAAATCACCGTTTGAGCCCATATACAAAACTACACTGCACATGCTGACACTAAAGACGGCATTCTTAGTGGCTATCACGTCACTGCGAAGGGTCAGCGAACTACAGGCTCTTACGCTACAAGAGCCCTACTTACAGATGCACAAGGACAGAATTGTCATGAGGACGGACCCACACTTCCTACCAAAAGTGGTGTCGCGTTTTCATATTAACCAGACAACACAGATACCAAGCTTTTTCCAAAAACCATCAACGCCCACAGAGAAGGCGCTGCACACGCTGGACGCCAGAAGGGCCGTGATGCACTACATAGAAAGGACGAAGGAATGCAGGAAAACAAAACAATTCTTCGTTTCCTTCGCAAGCAGTTTCTTGGGATGACCAGTAACCAAAAATACCATTGCACGATGGATTGCGCAGGCAATACAACTCTGCCACAAGCAGGCAGGACAGGAATTACGGGGAGCCGCCCAGGCTCACTCGACAAGGAAGAAATGAGCAACGGTGGCGTTCCTAGCAAACACACCTATCCAAGACATTTGCCAAGCGGCAACATGGTCTTCCGTGCACACGTTCACCAAACACTACTGTGTGGATATCTGATACCTGTTGCTGAGCTGTGACCGGGGGCGCCCTGCCGATTGTGTGGGCTGCGGAGTACACAGGTGCCCGCCTGCGCCGGCCATCGGGGCCTCCCACCCAGGACCTGCGGATGGAGGCGCTGCCTGCAATCTACCTGCGGTGAGTGAGACTCGAATCTACAACCTGTCCGCCAGCCTCAATACGTTGTTAAACACCCAGCGCTGTCCCGACAAGCGGACCTCGAGTCCTTTATGGCGGCCCTTTTGGCTTGTCAGCCGCGCCCGATGACCTAAGTCCAGATGCAGTAGGGCCGGGATTGAACAAGGCGGCCGCCGCAGTGGGTGTGCTCCAGAGGCGCTATCGGTGCTTGGCCGTCGACATCATCTCACAGCCGGCTGTACATCTGAGCTCCACCTCGCCCTCCTTTCGCCGCCTCTGACAACACGGCATTGTAGTACGCCCGCTGGGACGATCTCCTGGAGCCTGAAGAACCGATTCGGAGTGTGTCGTCTGACCCTCGCTGCTCCCCTGCAATACCGAACCTCAAGGTCTATGCTCCCGGTCGTCTTTACGAGTGATCATCAGACCGCATTACAATTCCGAGCATTCATCCCTCAATGAGCTCCAGGCCTCGACCTTCGTTAAGGTAATTTCATCTTTGAGGCATCGTTGAAGGAACTTAATGTTGCGTGACTATTTACCGATTATTTACCGATGCGGCCTGACACTAAGATGGCGGCCGTTTTAATGAGATACGGCGAACACCTCATCCTTCACATTGGGACTCACGCTGCATTATGTAAGCAAATGGGCATTTATTGACAGTGTGGAGGCCGTTGAGGGAACAGAGCGCCCTTATGCATAACTGACTATATCTTACTGTGGTCGATCGTGACTGCAGCCTGCTCTGTATTGTTCCGGTGCCCACTGCAGTCTCTAGCTTGTGAAAACAGTAAGCAACCATCAGACAGCCTACACTGCGTGAGGATCTTATTGCCAAATGTTTTAGTTGCACAACACTGGTTGTCATTTAGTTACTGTTTACCGCCATCACATCGCTTGACCGTCACAGTAACTTCTGCGTGGGAGAGAGGTAATCCCAATAATAAAGCTATGGGGAATAAGGAAGCGAGGAAGCAATTACAAGACCTGTCCGCTGTCTCTGAATCGCCCAAAGACACAATCCTGGGAGCTGGCTTTTCAAGGGGCATGAGCATCACACCGCGCCTGACCCTAAGATGGCTGCCACTGATCCCATCTCGTGAAAGTGGAAGCCTCGTGGCTAAATCAATCGTCCCCACAAGGTCCTCGGCCATCGATCCTCTGTGAATGGAACAAAAAGGTGTGACTGGGAGGTCTCTGTTGTTCTCTGGATGCTCTTTTTAATGATGTAGATCTAGCAGGATTTATCTTATAGATTTGGTTTATTTGCTCCCATACTTCTTTTCTATGTTTATTGAATACACTAGCAACGGATTCAACTGTAATGTAACTGTAACTGATGTAACACTGTAACACATCTTAATCCTCATGTAAAGCGCTCTGATACCTCCGGGCCTAGCCTGGACTTCCTCGTCTCCTCGCCATGTCTCCTATCCCCTCCCCCACCTCGTCCCTCCTTCATTCTTTGCTTGCCTCCCCTATTCCCTTCCTCTCTCCCTGAATCTCTTTCCCCTTTTCCTGCTTTGTTTATCCTTGTGCCTATGCTCCGCTCAATCTCCCTCCCCGTCCCCTTACCCTCTACACGCCATGAACCTACGGATGCAACTCGCAATTGACGTTCCTTCTAAAAACAATGGGTAACTTCGAACCTATGTAACCCTACCAGCCTGACTCCCTTTAATGGCCCCATTAAGTATGCCCTTGTCCAAAGCACTCCTACTCCCCTTGTTGGGGATGGATCCAGCATTTTTGCCTTGGAGTCTCAGAGACCCTTCTGCGAGAGTCCACAGTGACAAGGGAGTCTCACATTGTAAAGGACTGGTGACCGATCCCCTTACCTCTGGGGACTGTCTCCTACCCGCCGGAAGTCGGCCACTGTGTTCACGCTGGGTTTTCTACCCCCCCCTCCTCTTCCCTCCTTCATTCTTCTAAGTGTGCCCATGACCAAAGCACTCCTCTCCCCTTGTTGGGGAGGGATCCAGCATCTATGCCCTGGAGTCTCAGCGACCCCGCTGAGAGAGTCCACCGCGACAAGGGAATCGCACAAAATGGAAGACTGGGAATGACCCCTTTTACTGCAGGGAGCCGTCTCCCACCCAGCCGGACATCGGACACAGTTACTTCCTCTTCTCCTCGCTGTGTCTCCTACCCCCTCCCCCTCCTCTTCCCTCCTTTCACTCTTGGCTTGCCTCCCCTTTTCCTTTCCTCTCTCCCCTGAATCTCTCTCCCCCTACCTACTTTGTTTTTCCTTGCGCCTATTCTCCGCTTAATCTCCCTCCCCGTCCCCCTTTTACATTACCCCCTTACCCTTCTACACGCCATGAATCCAACGGATTTAACTTGTAATTGATATACCTTCGGATGTAACTTGTAATTGATGTACCTTTCTGTAACAATGTGTAACGTGTAACCTATGTAACTCTCCTCATGTAAAGCGCTCTGATACCTCCGGGTCTAGCCAGCGCTATATAAAACTCAAATAAATAAATAAAAACAAAGAGGCACAAGTAGGACAGAAGGTCCTACAACACATTTTCAGCAACCAATGCTCATCTTCCACCCGACCACCACAATAAGAAAAAACCGCTACAAAGTCTATGCACAGCATAGTGAATCCAGAAAGATTCACGCTGCAAAACGAATAGTTTCTTACCTGTCGGTGTAGTTTTGCAGCTTGAAGACTTTCTGGATTCACTAGCGATCCCACCCGCCTCCGCCAGGAAGATAACATAGGAGGTTAAGGGTAAAACTAGACTACATACAGAGTTTAGAGGGATCAAAAGGAAAATAGGAGGATAAAAAGAGAAAGACATAGACGACAAAAACAGTAAGAGGAAAAAAGAAAAGAATCCGAAGATGGCTACCAAGGGTGGGAGCTTCCGCAGGAAGCGTGACAACATCACCAAAGACACCAAATGGTGGGGCGTCGCCACCCACCTGGGCCAACAAAAAAAAAAAACAAAGAAAAGACTACGAATCCGGACCCAACCACGAGATGGCGGAATAATGCACAGCATAGTGAATCCAGAAAGTCTTAAAGCTGCAAAACTAAACCGACAGGTAAGAAACTATTCGATTTGGCCCAGCACGATCGGCCTGCCTCCTGCTTAAAGACCCTGCGAACCCCAGGAAGACTGCCACTCTTCAGCCAAGACCAGATCTCCCAAGGACAACGGCCCTGTCCAAAAGAAACTACACCAAGGATTCCGGATCCTCGACCCCTGCCCATTTTGCACCAGACGCCCGAGTGGCTCACCTGTCAAGTGAAGTCTACCCCGCGAACCTGACCTCGTCTATATCTGTGGCTGACCTCTACACGAAGGGTCCCCTTGACCGCGACTTGCTCCAACCAAGAAGATCCGACAGCATAAGGTACCCCTGCATTCTCAGCAGCCGGCCTTGGGAAGCCCAAACAGTTCCCCGACCTTCCCCAGCCCTCCAGCTTACCTTCAGTCAGCCTCCTAGTCAGTCTACAGCCTCTTTGTGCGACAGAGATTCCCCATTGAAACTGTGGGCCCCTTTGACATTCTCCTGGCCTCTGGTTTCGAGGGACTGTGTCATTCCTGTGTCTCCCTGCTGTGCTGCCGCGCTGGTGCCTGTGCCATCAACCTCCTCCCTTTGTCGCCCCTCTGCGCCCGCTACCTGTTGCGGTTGGATGCGGCTGGGTCTTGGTGCTGGGGTCGCTGTTGCCTACTGGACTCTGATTGTACAGGCTGTGGTGTGGTGGTCCGTCCGCTGTCCCCCCTGCCGCTGCCCCTCTTGGCTGCTATCCCTCCTCGCTGCTCCCTGGTGATGCCTACTGCCGGTGTTCGATCAACATGGGGCGGACTGACCCCAAGCAGCCCAAACTCGCATTTGACCAGCGCAGATCTACTCGTCAGGACGGTGTTGGACCGGACGGTGGCGACCAGGCGGCTGACATGGAGCCCCCTCCCGCGCGTGAAGATGACCTGAAGGCGATCAGGCTCGACGTTAAGTCCACGGTCGCCGGAATCGCTGCACAGCTCGACCAGCTCTCCGCTCGCCTGGATTCGGTCAAGGCCCGGGTGGATTCCCATGACAATCGCCTCACGCACGTGGAGTCCAGGATCTCGGACATTGAGGACGCCGCCACTCAAGACCACCAGAAATTATTACAAATGGACAAAATATTAGACGTTATCCGTAACAAAAATGAGGATTTGGAGGCGCGTTCCCGTCGGAGCAATCTCCGCATCACGGGGGTTCCCGAGTCCACCAATATCTCCCGCATGGAGGACTTCGTGGAGCAGCTGGTCAGGGAACTGTTTGGTGACTCTCTCTCTACAGTCTTTATTGTCGAGCGTGCTCATCGCTCACTCGGGCCGCGTCCTGGTCCTGGATTACCTCCTCGTCCCATCATTGCAAAAATATTAAATTTCAGAGATCGAGACGCGATTCTTCGAGCAGCAGGCGATAAGGGCAAAATCAATCATAAAGGCGACTCGCTCTCTTTTTACCCTGACTATACTCCGGCAGTCCAAGCCGCTCGCCGCGAGTTCCTCCCAGCTAAGCGGATCCTCCAGAAACATAATGTCGCTTACTCACTGGCTTACCCTGCAAAGCTGAGAGTCCGACAGGGAGAAAAAACGCTCATGTTTCCTGACCCCAGAGACGCCCTCGCATTTGCCAAGAAAATGGACAAATCATCCCGCTTCTCACCATCTGGCTCTCAGCCCGCCACAACCGACCACCTGAGTGATAACGATTGACCGGTCAGGACTTCCTAGTTAATACTGACTTGAACGCTGTCTGTTGTTCTTACGGCTTGGCCACCCTGCTTTACTGCGGGGGTGGACGCTGAGCTCAGCCATGCCCTCACGGGATAATTCCCTCTCTCACCGTTTTTTCCTTATTCCAAGTTGCGGGTTCCTGGGGTGGGTTGGGTGAGGTAGCTCAGCCTGATTGGGGGGTTGGAGTGGGTGCGGGGGTGGTGGGCCTTCTGGTATTGTTTTTGGGGTTGCAAGGGTGGGGTGGTTGGGTGGGTGATTGTGTTTGTGGGAAGGTGGTTGTCTGCACTCTGTCGGCTATGGTCTTGCCAGGACCTGGTCTCCTGACTGCATCTTGTGCGACGGGTTGGGATCGGTTGGGGTGGGGGGTTCTTGTGGGCTTTGTTTGTTATTCAATGGGGACCTTCTTGTTTCCGAATTTACAGCTTCTGTTTCCAATCAGAATGCATCACCTCCCTGCTAGACATGTGCAACTGAGTACGACTGTTCACGATCTCCTCCTTCTCCTGAACAGCACTGTGGTTCCTTCCCTTTTCGTTCCTAGCGCGCTGGCTGTTCTCTCCTTGGTTGGGTTTCTAGACACGCAGGCTGCTGGCCGGCCCGGTTGTCCGCCTCTGGCGAGTGTCCTGTACGCCCCCTGGCTAAGTACTAATTGTCCCGGCGCCTGCACTGGCTCTCTCAGCTGTCTGGCCTCCTGCGCTGCGCCCTCGCTTTACCTAGTTGTGAAACACCATGACTGACACCATATGTTGGACCTGGAACATCCGTGGGCTTAATGATCACTGTAAGGCAAGGCTCATTCACTCTCACTTGCACCGACACAAGGTCGACATCTGCCTTTTGCAGGAAACCCACCTGTTGCCTGCTACCTCCGCCAGACTCCAGTCGGGTCACTGGGGTGAAGTGCACTCTTCTTATTATTCCTCCTATTCCAGGGGGGTGTCTATTCTGATACGTAGGGGGCTCCCCTGGCATACTACTCAGGTACTCACGGACCCGGACGGACGGTATGTGATTTTGCACGGCTCCCTGTTGTCCCAACCAATGACGATTGCTGCTGTGTACGGCCCTAACTCGGACGATCCCGATTTCTTTACTCATATATGGCACCTCATCTCTTCCTTGGGCCCGGCGGCTCTTATCTGGGGGGGGAATTTCAATGTTACACTTTCAGCAGTCTTGGACCGCTCTGGCCCCCATTCATCCCACCCTCGCTCCACTGAGCTACTTCAGTCCATACTTACCGACAACGCGTTATATGATGCCTGGCGGCACCTGTGGCCCGAGACCCGTGAGGGCACTTGCGTCACTGGTGCTCGGGGCTGCTGGTCCCGTATTGATTTATGGATTACCTCACCGGATGCCCTCACTTGGCTCACCTCCGCTACTCATATGGCACGCACGTTCTCAGATCATGCTCCAGTCAGATTAGTCTTCGTCTTCCTCACTCCCCACAGCGCGCTTTCACATGGCGGCTTCCTCCGAATGCTCTCCGTGACTCCGTCTTCTTAGACGAGATCCAAAAGGCGATTACCAACTACTTCGATCTAAATGTCGGTTCCGTAGACTCCGCGTCCATCCTGTGGGAAGGCTTTAAGACAGTGATACGTGGCAAGTGCATCTCGAAACAGGCCGGTGTCCTTCGCTCCATCCGAGCCTCATTGTACAAGCTGGAGTCGGAGATTAAGGCTCTGGACGCTGCTCATGCTGCCCACCCCAGGTCTGAGACCCTCGTGCTATTGCGCGTAAAGCATTCTGAATTTGCTGTGGAGGCCGATAGGGAACTCGCCTTTCTTGGTAGGGAGGCCCGAGCCCGTCGCTTCGGAGAGGGCGATCGGCCTGGTAGGACCCTGGCCAACCTCCTACGATCCCCCGTGCGGCGTCGTATATTACTGCTCTCCGAGATGGTGGCCCCGCCAGAACCACCTCCCCTGCCGAAATCCAGGCCCGTTTTATGGACTATTACTCGCAACTTTACGCCGCGGTCCCCCCCCCCCCCCCCCCTCGCGTGAGGCCTTTGAACAATATTTTGATACCCTCTCGCTGGTTTGGCTAGAGGACTATCATCGGGAATATTTAGACGAGCCCTTCTCTAAGGAGGAGATACTGGCTGCCATAAATAGTCTACCTAGTGATAAGGCCCCAGGTTTGGACGGCTTACCCGCCTCGTTCTATAAGGCTTATGCTCCTATTCTGGTGCCACATCTGGCCGCCATGTACAACGACTCCTTTGATACTGGCCTCTTCCCGCAGTCACTCCGCGAGGCGATAACACTGCTCCTCAAGCCTGACAAACCAGCTGACAGCCACGAGTCTTACCGCCCTCTTTCTTTAATTAATATCAATAATAAGATTTTTGCTAAGTTACTGGTTTCCCGTCTTCTCCACCTTATGCCCCTCATTGCCCTCCCCGATCAGTCTGGTTTCATACCTGGCCGCGCCACCTCGCACAACCTTCGGACTATTTTTTCGGTCATTCATCAAATCAACCCTAGCCTCCCTGCGGTAGCTGCTCTACTCGATGCCACCAAGGCATTCGATACACTGGAGTGGCCTTTTCTGTTTTTTCTTCTACCGCGCCTTAGTTTTAGTAACATTTTTATCCGTAAGATATCTCTCCTCTACACTCGCCCCTCCGCCCGTCTCCGGATCAATGGGCAGGTCTCAGCACCTATTCTAATCGACCGCAGCACTAGGCAAGGATGCCCGCTCTCCCCTATGCTCTTCGCTATCGCGATGGAGCCTCTCGCGGCCAGACTCCGGCAACACCACACTCAGAAGGGTATCGGCTTCTCGGCCCGCGCCCTCTTGGTCTCCATGTATGCCGACGACATCACGTTGTATGTCCGCCATCCCCAAGATAACCTCAGCCCCCTTGTACGCGAAATAATGCGATTTGGTGGATTGTCCGGTATACAGGTGAACTGGAGCAAGTCAGTGTTGTTCCCTCTTACTGATGCCACCAAGACATTCACTCCGGACTTTCTCTTTGTTTGGGCCTCCGGCCCTGCTCGCTACCTAGGTATTTGGCTGAGCCGGGACTTGGACGACCTCTGGAGGGCCAACTTCGGGCGCGCGTTGGACTGGCTCGAATCCAGAATACCCCATTGGAACCGACTCCCCTTGTGTCTGGCTGGTCGCATAGCAATCGCCAAGATGGTGGTCCTCCCGAAATTCCTTTCTCTTTTTAAATATCCCAATACCTCTCACTGCACATTTCTTTCGTAAACTCCGTTCTCTGATCATTTCTTTGGTCTGGGCTGGCAAGCAGCCTAGGATTGCATACGACATCCTCACTCTCCCCATGTCGGCTGGCGGTATGGGTGCTCCCAATTTTAAACTTTACGCCTTAAGTGCCCAGGCCAGTTTTTTACACTTCTGGATTCACCCCACCCCTTATCAGCCGCACGTTGCGGTCGAAGCCGACCTCGCCACTCCTTGGCCACTAACCACTGCTTTGTTTACCCCGGCGAGTCGCCCACGAGCCGAGGTGGATACGGTTGAAACACTACGCTGGGCCTGGTTGGGACTGCGCCGGCTCTCCAACGCTCCGTTGTTATCGGCTAATTCCATGCCGATTCTTCGACATCCTGATTTCCCGCCTCTCCAACCTTCTGGCATGTCTAAACATGCCGCCCGCTTGAAGCTGACGTCCCTGGTGGATCTTTATCCCGGTAACACGTTCTACTCTCTTCCTGCTTCCTCTGGTCCGATGGACACACTGCTCTTTTACCAGCTGCGGGCTATTTGCAAGGAGCTACACCCCACGTTCCCCCAGCCTCCACCTTCGATGCCTGCTCTCGATTACATATATACATCTCCCACTCCCCGCAAGTTGGTAACTAAATTATACGCCCTAATGCTGTCGACCCCCTCCATCTCCACTGACCGCGCACGCGCGGCATGGAGCGAAGAGTTGGGCGAGGACATCGCTCAAGCTGATTGGCTTTATTGCTGTAACCAGACGAAGAAATTATCTCCCAACTATCGTCTTCGTCTCATCCATTTTAAATATTTGCATAGGCTATACCGCACTCCTGTGCAGCTACATAAACTGGGATTTATTCCCAACGACAGATGCATGCGTTGCTCTGCTCCTGCCGCGGATTTTACCCACCTTGCGTGGTTGTGCCCCAAGGTATCGGATTTCTGGCTGGCGGTTTGCGCCGCCATCTCGGAGATTACCTCTGCGCATGTTCGGCCGGATCCGCCGCTGTGCCTGCTGGGCTTTGTCAAATTTTGCCCGGATGCTTCGTGCCGCCTGATTGCCATGCTATTAGTGCTTGCTCGGCGTAGGGTGGCCATCTGTTGGGGTCGCAGACCGGCGCCCACGCTCGCGCACTGGATGGAAGATGCTTCGAGATGCCAGACCTTATTATCTGAATTCTGGGACCTTATGCCAGCGCGATCCCGCCCATCTGACATATGGGGTCCCCTAGTGACCTACCTCCAATCCCGACCCAATCTGAGCCGTGCTGCCTCTCCCGCGCTCCCCGCCGGCACTCCGCCCGCGGCGGTCGCCGGCGTTGGCCAGTAGCTGCCTTCCTCCCTGTTCCTATTTTTTCCTCTCCGGCCGTGCCTACCTCTCTCTCTACAGTGCTGTCCCCACCTCCTTTAGCTAAGTGCTGCTCGTGGTGCCATTGCTGGGTTGTACAGAACAATGATTCTATTTGAATGTGATTTCACTATGTCTACAATATTCCGTAAAATAGCTTGCTATGTACGATGCTTCGATCTGCTGCAGAAGTGTATTTTGTTTATGCTGCATTTGTCAAAGGTTTTGAAAAATTAAAAAAAAAAAAAGTCACATATAGAAAGACTCATGACTGGGTGATACGATGGAGGGATAGCCCTGCCCGATATCTGGAAGTACTACTGCGTGGCGCAACTGACCATCAACAGCTGGGGTGTCACCCCCACCCTTCCCTCCCCCCGGTAGAGCCTGCATTCTGGATGGACAGGCTGGTAATGCAGCCGTGGGGACACCTTAGAGCCCTGTATGGCGGAACTAGGAACACATACATTCATGGTCCAATAGAAGCAGTGGTAAGCCTCTGGCACGCAGCTACACATGCCTGGGATGGAGGGTTAAGACTACATAAGCTACGCCCCTTTGAGATACAGCAGAATTGGGTACACTGGGAGCGCAACCGGGGTTTGATAAATGGGACCTAATTGTCCTCTCCAGAGTGGAGGATCTATGAGCTCAGGGGGATGTTGTAAATTTACAGAGCAGATATCAGCTGGACCCCACCGAGACCTACTGATACCTGCAGGTATGCCATGCACTTTTGGACAATATTGCTGAGAGGGGCGGAGCTCCCCGAGTCTGCGCCCCTAGAGGACAGACTGCTGGATGAATATATGCCCTGGAAAGCCACATCCCTGACGTATAGAAAACGGATTGTTATTACGATGCCCTGCTGCATCTGAAGGAGCAGTGGGTCAGGTATTTCGAGGGCCTAGAGGACGATGAGTGGTCAGAGGCCCTGGCATCCCCGAGAAAGGTGGCTGTACAGGCAAGGTTCCGCTTAGTTCAGCTAAAAATACTTCACCAATCCTATTATGCTCAGACTACAATGGTCAAAATGGGTAGGGCGACGGAGGTGTGTTGTCGGAGAGGGTGTGGACAAATTGGCACGTTCTATCATATGGTGTGGTAATGCCCAGTGGTACAAAGGTTTTGGGAGGCAGTGGTGGCATGTATGAGTGAGGTGTGTGGTGCACTATGACCGCCTCGACAAAAAGGTGCCTATTAAATATCTGGGACGAGACAGATCTGAATCACATGGAGCGTACATGGATAACCTTGGGATTGGCCAAACGAAACGTTGCAAGATTATGGTGGGCGGACCAGGCACCACAGCTAGGGGGCTGGAAGCGAGACAGGGACTGGTGTATGTTGACCGAGAGAGTGGTATATGGAGGCTATGGCTGCCCCCAAAAGTGGGTGAAAATTTGGGGACAATGGAAAGGCTATCGGGGCAATATTTTTAATTACCTTGCCCCCACCGATCTCGATGGGACGTCAACTGGACACTCTGTATCCAATATTAATGTAAACTGTCAGGGAGGGGAGAAAGGGAGGCAGGGGAAGTCGGTGTTGAGATAGTAATGAAGTTCATAAGAATGCCAGTGCGCAGTGTCTTGTATTTGTTCTTTATTGAAATGTCAATAAAAATCTATAAAAAAAAAAAAAAAAGGGCCTATTTCCTCTGAGCTTGCTCGATGCTAGAAGGGTCCACCTCCAGGCAGCTCCAAGTCTGAATGCTGTTATGGCACAGACTATTGGAGTGGCCAGGTGGGGGAAGGGTGTTGGGGAAAGGGACAGCGGGGAAGGAGATCTGTAAGAAAATAAACACTGGGTTACTGTCTAGTTCTTTATCAAGTATCATGTAATGCTTAACAATGGGTAATGCATTCACCTCAAAGCTGTCTTAGATAAGGAATGAAGAGCGAGGACGAATCTAGAATAGAAAACATTGGATATGTTAAACAACAGACTATGTTCTATTATGTGTGTTGTTTTATCACACTGTCCCACATATATAACAAAGACCATATAATAATGCAATAAACCTACCACAGCTCACTCTTTACTTTTCTGTTATGGTGCACAGCATCACTGCAATTGCTGTGAGGTAAAAACACGAGGGACAGCTTGTTATTGTTTTTTCTCCTCTGTACTTTGAACTGTTTATACATCTATGATGAGCGGGGCCTGCCACGCAACGTTGTACAATAGTCAGTCTATTTTGTAATCATCGTATCCTTTTGGTGATATCTCAAAAACGACATGCGTCATATCTGAGTTCTAACAAAAGTTAAAAAAAATTAACGGTTCAGGACTTATAAAAAGAATGCTCTTACCCCGAAAAGTGGAGTGCTTCAAGTTTCCTACCTGCGCTGATTAGCAACTCGTACATTGCCAGCTATCCTTCTGTAATCATCCAAGGCCTGGAAATCTCTCAGAAGCTTGACCGCCGTTACCTCAAACACGACTGGAGTCTAACTGCTTCCAGCATCGGGAACGGAATATCTCAGAGACATCTAGCTGCAGATTCCTTAAATTAGAATATCCTCTGACATCGTCACGGATATGACATCAGTGGAGCCATATAAGTCCCTCCTGGTGCGCTGACGTCCGTTTTCTTCTTTTCCGCGCCAACTACGCGGATCGAGGAGAAGCGGGTCCTCTGGCCTGTTTTAGTTTTGCAGCGTGAATCTTTCTGGATTCACTATGCTGTGCATTATTCCGCCATCTTGTGGTTGGGTCCGGAATTGTAGTATTTCTTTTTTTTTTTTTTGTGGCCCAGGTGGGCGGCGACGTCCCACCATTTGGTGTCCTTCGTGACGTCGACGCGCTTCCTGCGGAAGCTCCCACCTTTGGTCGCCATCTTCAGATTCTTTTTTCCGCCGTTGGGTCTGGATCGTCGCCGAAGAGTTCCAGAAGTTTGGAAGAGGAATCAAGGCAAATAGAAGAAAAACCGACGAAAATCAGTTTCAAGTACACCGGACTACGAGTCAAGTAGCCGGGACGACAAGGGAGAAGGTTTACGACCGAGATCTCGACGTCCTACAGAGAATGCGCTCACAGGGTGCTCCCTGAGCGTGGGTATGGACAAGACACCGTTCAAGTTTTGCACCAACTGCCACCACAAGTACGCCCAGAAGGACCAGCATCCAGTCTGCAACCTCTGCTTGCCTCTCGACCACAGCAGCGAGGACTGCAACGCGTGCTCGGCGTTTACACCCAAGACCCTCAAGGTGAGGGAGAGGCAGAGAAGGGCGAACCACAACATGCAGGGGCAAGGACCACCCCCATCGCTCCGAGACCTGGGCCTCTCAAGTGGAGAGGAGGACAACATCGCCGAAGGACCGGAGGACTGCACAGTCGTCGAGGTCCAAAAGAAAACGTCGAAGGAGGTAAGGGAGTCGTCGACCCATAAACACTCGAGCGAGACTCGAAAGGGTGAAGCCAAAGCCCCGAGCGACACTCGTAGAAGTGAAGCTAAGTCCTCGAAGGGAGCATTGCCGCCGAAAGTCGTCGAAGGCAACAGCGACCAAGGACAGTCAGCCGAGCGGATCCTTCGAAAAAGGACTCCCAATCGGCAAAAACCCTTGAAAAACCAAAGGCGTCGAAGGTTGCCCCCGAAAAGCACACCTCGGCGCCGAGAAGGGAGGGGCAATCGTCCACGTCGACGGCCCCGAAGAGAGCCGCTCCAGCCCTCGACGCCGAACAGGCACAAGAGATGGAGAGGAAAAAGAGGAGGTTCGAGGCCGAAATGGCGAGTATCCTACAGCGGAAGAAGGATTTCGACCGCAAAATGAGCGAATACTCCATCCCGTTGAGACCCGCGCTCGAGGTCGAAATAGACTACGAAGACGCCGAACTGCCAAACGCCCGAACCGGTCGAGGAACCGGGGGATGAAGACTATTACTTCGAGGGAGAAGGCGACGAAGACCTGCAATCCTACTGGGACTCGACGTCCTCGGAGGCACAAGCCCTGGAATGGCAAGACCTCGACGCAGAATCTCCGGAAGAAGGGGTAGACACTTACCCTTCGAGGCCCTCGCCGCCAGATGACATCGGGGTCTACAACCCAGTAGTCCTGAAGGCGGCACAAACCTATGGGGTGAAAATGGAAGAAGAGAAGCCCAAGGCATGTTTCCTCCTGGAAATTCTACTGCCTCAACAAACCAGGAGCCTATTCCTTCCCATGCTCCCTAGTGTGCTGGACCAAGGGAGAGATGCCTTCAGGGAACCAGCAGTATGCAGGGCTGTCACTCCAAGAACTGAGAAAAAGTACAAACACTCTTCCCAAGACCCTGCATACATACAAGGATCAGTGCCAGATGACTCCATAATTACGGCCACGGCCAGGTAAAGGGCCAATGTGCCCACTAATACCGGACCACCTCCAGACAAGGAGAGTAAGAGGATGGATCTGACAGGAAGAAAGGTGGAGAGAAATGCGGCAATACAGTGGCGTATCGCAAACTCAAGCGCCCTGATCAACAGGCACGCGTATATACCATCACTGGGACGAAGTGGGGCAACTCCTCAAACATCTACCAGATGAGTACCAACAAAGGGCAGCTCACCTGGTGGAAGAAGGCAAAAGCATGGCAAACACATGCTTGAAGTCAGCCTTGGATGCTGCAGAAACATCCAGCAGACTAATGATGATAGGAGTGACCGAGAGGAGACACGCATGGCTCAGGATTTCAGGGTTCAAGCCAGAGGTGCAGAGTAACATCCTGAATACGCCCTTCAACGGCGGACAACTGTTTGGCACGCCCGTTGATGACAAGCTGACGCAGCTCAAGAAGGACAACGAGACAGCAAGGTCCATGGGAGCGCTGCAGTTCAAGGGGATGAGAAGAGGGGCACCCACCAGAAGGCCGGGCGGTAGAGGAGGCAACGTGCCTGCCACATCGCACCAAACGTTCCAGCAAGGCTACCAAAGGAACAACCAAGGCCAGCAGCAGCAGGGACAGCAGCAGCAAAACTGGCAGTACCAGCCCCGGGGCCAGTCCTTTCGAGGGCGCGGAAACGGACGAGGACAATCTCGTAGAGGAGGCCAACAGCCCACCTCCAAGTGACTTCACCACCAAGCCCACAACCACCCTAGCAACACCTCGGGGTGGGGGCAACAACAAACAAAGAAACAAAAACCTAACAATCCACAGAAAACAGTCCCTAGAACACACAACACCGGTAGGAGGCAGGATAAAAAACTTCCTCAAGCAGTGGAGGAAGGTCACTACAGACAAGTGGATACTAAACATCATACAAAACGGATATTGCATAGAACTGGAAAGACAACCCCCAACAAAAAGACCAAGAAAACAACTCACTCAGCAAAAGAACTCTCGCTCTTGCAGCTGGAGGCCAAGGAACTGCTCAGCAAAAGGGCAATAGAGACAGTACCGCACAACCAAAGGAACAAAGGGGTTTACTCAACCTACTTCCTCGTGCCAAAGGTGGACGAAACACTACGACCTATCTGAGATTCTTTAACAAATTCATAAGAACTCAAAGATTCAAAATGACTTCCCTACAGGAAGTAATACCACAAATACAAAAGGGGGATTACATGGCAAAAATAGATCTGAAGGACGCGTACTTGCACATCCCCATCAACCACAGGCACAAACAGCTACTACGGTTTGTAATCAACCAGACTCACTACCAGTTCACAGTACTAGCATTCGGACTCAAATCCGCTCCAAGGGTGTTTACAAAGTGCCTAGCAGCAGTAGCAGCGCACCTACGAAGGCAAGGAATACACATAGAGCCCTACCTCGACGACTGGCTCGTAAAGGCAAGCTCTTACAACAAATGCAAAGAACACATCCTGCAGGTCGTGCAAACACTAAGTCAACTGGGTTTCTCAATTCATTGGGAGAAATCGTCAACCGAACCAGAGCAGATCAAGATATTCTTGGGGGCCGAGATCAACACCATACAGGCCAAAGTGTTCCCCAGCAGGAGGAGAACATTGGCGATACAAAAGGAGACACGTCCTTACCGCAAGGGGCAAGTTCTGACAGTGAGGACGGTGAGCAAGCTAATGGGAATGATGGCGGCATGCATCCACCTAGTCCCAAATATCAGGCTACACATGAGACCATTCCAGGAATGGATTCAGCAGCAATGGTCACAGGCAACAGGGAGTTGGGAAGATCTTGTGGTTGTCACACACGCAGTGCATCAGGAAGTGGCGTGGTGGAACAAGGAAAACCTATCACAGAGGAAGCCATTCACACAACCAACTCCAACAGTGACCATCACAACGGACGCCTCCCAACTGGGGTGGGGCGCACACATGAACAAGCTCAGGGTGAGGGGTCTATGGTCGCAGCAAGATGCGGTCAAACACATCAACTACCTGGAGCTGAAAACTGTGTTCCTAGCCTTAAAAGCCTTTCAGAAACAGCTGTACGGAAACAGGGTATTGATCCAAACAGACAACACAACCACCATGTTCTACATCAACAAACAAGGAGGAACTCAATCAGTGGCACTATCAGGGCTAGCACAGGAAATATGGAAATGGGCCATCCCACTGGAAATAGACCTACTGGCAGTACATCTCCCGGGGAAGGACAATGTGGAAGCAGACCGACTCAGCAGGCAGGCGTCCGCATCCCACGAGTGGGAGCTCAATCAACAGGAAACAGAGAAGCTATTCCAGAAATGGGGTACACACGCAGATAGACCTATTTGCAACACACCAGAATGCAAAATGCCAACACTACGCATCCAGACAACCAGACCATTGGTCACAAGGGAATGCGCTATGGATAGATTGGTCAAAGACATTTGCATACACTTTTCCCCCCCGATACCACTGATACACAGGGTACTCAGCAAATGCTGAATCAGCAACATGACGCTAATACTGATAGCCCCCCAGTGGGCCAGACAGTCCTGGTTCTCACAGATAGTAGAAATGGCACAAGAACCAGCACACAGGTTCCCAAGAAGAAAAGACCTGTTAGCAATGCAGAACGGAAGGGTGCTACACCCAGAACCGGAGAGCCTCAGCCTAGCAGCGTGGCTCCTGAAGACTTAGAATTTGCACGCCTCAAATTACCACCAAGTACCATGGCAGTACTCAGGGAGGCAAGGAGGCCCTCCACAAGGAAGTGCTACGTAGCAAAATGGAAGAGGTTCTCCGAATGGTGCATCAAGGAGAATCTACAACGGAAGATCACAAGGGAATCAACGGTACTAAAATACCTAACGCACCTGCTACAAAGCGGATTAAGTTACACATCCCTGAGGGTGCACTTGGCTGCGGTAGTGGCATACACAAGAGGAGAGACAGGGAGAAGTTTCTTCACCTCCCAAGTTGTGAAGACATTTCTGGAAGGGGCGAAAAGAATCGCGCCCCCAAAAAGGATGCCAATACCAGCATGGAACCTCAACGTAGTGCTCACTCAGTTGATGAAGGCGCCATTTGAACCTATTCACAAAACTACACTGCACATGCTCACGCTAAAGACGGCCTTCTTAGTAGCTATCACTTCACTACGAAGAGTGAGTTACAAGCACTGACACTCCAAGAGCCGTACCTGCAAATACACAAGGACCGGATTGTAATGAGGACGGACCCACACTTCATGCCAAAGGTGGTGTCTCGGTTCCACATTAACCAAACAATTCAAATACCAAGTTTTTTCCAAAACCCTTCCACGCAAACCGAAAGGGCGCTGCACACACTAGACGCCAGAAGGGCCGTAATGCACTATATGGAAAGGACAAAGGAGTGCAGGAAAACAAAGCAGTTCTTTGTCTCCTTTGCCAGCAGTTTTCTGGGACGTCCAGTCACCAAAAATACCATTGCACGATGGATTGCGCAGACAATTCAACTCTGCCACAAACAGGCAGGATAACAATTACTAGGAGCAACTCAAGCTCACTCAACAAGGAAGAAGGGAGCAACAATTGCGTTTCTAGCAAACACACCTATCCAAGACATTTGCCAAGTTGCAACATGGTCTTCAGTGCACACGTTCACTAAGCACTACTGTGTGGATATTCAAATGAACAAAGAAGCGCAAGTAGGACAAAAGGTCTTGCAGCATATTTTCAGTAACCAATGCTCATCTTCCACACAGCCACCGCAATAATGGAAAACCGCTACTAAGTCTATGCACAGCATAGTGAATCCAGAAAGATTCACGCTGCAAAACATGTAGTTTCTTACCTGTCGGTGTAGTTTTGCAGCTTGAAGACTTTCTGGATTCACTAGCGATCCCACCCTCCTCCGCCAGAAAGATGAGGCATAAGGACAAAGGAGGCTAAAATTGCTTACATAGCTAAAGGGATCAAACAAGCGGACAACAAAACAAGAAAGGAGAAAAAAGAATCCGAAGATGGCGACCAAAGGTGGGAGCTTCCGCAGGAAGCGCGTCGACGTCACGAAGGACACCAAATGGTGGGACGTCGCCGCCCACCTGGGCCACGAAAAAAAAGAAAAGAAATACTACAATTCCGGACCCAACCACAAGATGGCGGAATAATGCACAGCATAGTGAATCCAGAAAGTCTTCAAGCTGCAAAACTACACCGACAGGTAAGAAACTATACGTTTTTAGGCCTTACTGATGCCTTTTTGCTTTCGGGAACAGTGTACCGGGAACAGTGTACCGGGAACAGTGTACCGATGCCTTCGGGCTTTAAATCGTGTGAGACCTGTACATGGCAGATGTCGGCGACGTATCCACACGCGATTTGTATGTGGTGCTTGGGTGAGCACCACGACCTCGAGGAGTGCGACGCTCGTCGGAAGCTGAAGCCAAAGTCCCTGCGGAAACGTAGGATGACATTGTTGTCCGCCCGGATGTCCCGTTCGGAGTCCAAGGTTGGCGGTCACCATCTCGAGCTGGGGCTCCTTTCTGGGGTAGGTCTCGGAGTCGTTCCCGAGGACGTCGCTCGCCTTCCTCAGGCAAGCACAAGAAGAAGTCACGGAGGTAGTCTGTCTCACGCGGTCGTGACATATGTGCCTGCTGCTCCCGGTCTTTACTGGACACGGCCCAGTAAAAGTCGATCCCCGCCTACCCCCCATTTCCTGGCGTTGGGACGACTAGTACCCAGATGAAAGCCTATTACCAGGCTTCGCAGGCCATCTTTGGGTCGACCCCTCTCCCTGGCGCGCCTTCGGGCCCCACAGAGGTGGTAAGAACTCAGATTGTGAGCTCGCCGGAGGGTTCACCCTCCGCGCCAATAGAGTACCCTGACTCCGGTCTCTGAGTTGCTGCGACGTCGGGAGTCGGCCTGGTGGGGCTTCCCATTCAAACGTCTGGCCGCAGTCCACCTACAGCGTCCGGGCACAGCCCTGTGGGGCTCCCTGCAATATCTGATGCGGCCGCAGCAGGGGACTTGTCCCAGGATCGACACCATCCCCCACCGCAGTCTCCCATCGCGGTGGATGTCGGGTCGATGCCGGTCATCAGTCTCCTTCAGCGTTTGTCGACGTCTCTGAGGCCCGTCTCGACGTCGTTCGACGTCCTTTCCTCCTACTTTGCTAATGGTGGATGAGGCCCCTGGAGATTCACCCTCCCCAGTGTTGCTGACGCGTTCTTCGGAACATATTGATGTGGAGCATCTGCAGGCCCTTGGACACCCGCAGGCTGCAAAGACTATGGCTTTTGGTGGATGTTAGCCTGCAACCGTCCCCTAATTATGATCTGCTGTTGCCACCTAGAATGGCCACGGAGGCTAGTGCAGCGTTTGCATGAGTGGTTCGCAAAGCTGCTGACATTTTACAGTTCCAGCCTCCCTCTGTCTCTCTAACTTCCGATCCCTTGTTGGATCTGCTCCACCAGGGCAACACGGATGTCGAGCCCTTTCTGCCGTTTGGCGCGTCTGTGTACGACATTCTTCTGGGGACCTGGGCGAGGCCTTCCTCGGAGGACCCTGTGGAACGTGCTATCGTCATCGCCCGGCTCCAGATGACTCAGTCTGTCCCTACACCCTAGGGCTTGTCGTCTAGGCAGCCTCAGCTTTGCTGCCGCTGTGCTCTCCTCTGCTACTTCCACCTACTAGGGAGTCTCGCTAGTTGGAGACATGTGGTAGACAACTGTTTGCATCAGCGAGCTTGGGCCTTCGGTGCTTAAACACATCCTGCGTGTTTGCACCGGCTACTTTCACCCTCTGGGACTCGGTTGAGCGCCTCCTTCCCTCTCTTCCGGAAGGCCCTCGGGCTGACTTGACTCAGATACTCCAAGACGGTCGTGAGCTGGCAAAATTTTCGATTCGATCAGCCATGGACACCACTGACTTGGTGGGTCGGGCTATGGCCAGGTCAGTTGCTCTGCGTCGCCATGCTTGGCTGCGTGATGGCAGTTTTCCTGAAAATGTTCAGGAGCGTCTCCGAGATTTGCCCTTTGACGGGGTCCATCTTTTTGACAGTCATTCGGACTCAGCGGTCCAGCGTCTCATGTTTAGCTTCCAGTGATTGGCATTGTTTTAAGGCCATTGTTGCAGTCTTGTTTGCATTGGTTGCAGTATTGTCACTGCTTTTCTCTGGTTCCGTCTCTGGGTTCAAGCTGTTTCCCAGACAGACGGTACAGCTGTTTCTGCCCTTATTTTCAACTCCTCTGCCTACGAGCTAGTCTCGAGGTGTTCCCTTGCTTTTATAAGGATAGGACATACCCTATGTGGGGACTTAGTTGGTTATTGTATAGCCATTCTACCTTACCACGGGAAGTGTGTATAATGCTCCAGGTTTCTGTTTTCCCTGGATGGTGTGGGTCCTTCCTGAGGATCCTGCGAGGTCCTCTTAGGATTATCATCTTTCCCTCTGGTGAATGTTCCTATAGTTCATGCTGTGGGCTTATTGCGATATGATTTTGGCTTCTTCATGCTCTCCCTACTGCTGTGGGACTTCTCCTCTGGTACGACCCACATGGATAGTGTAGCTCTCTTTGGAGCTTACATGCTTGTATTTTACGGTTGGTCTGTAGTTCTCTCCTGCCTCTGAGGATGCAGACTTCTCCAGAGCATTGTTGGGTTTACGCCTCGACCTGCTCGTCCCGGCGTTTACCTCTTCATTTTCTTGCCTTTGACAGTCTCTCAAGCGTTTCGCTGTGTTTCCGCCCTCTGTTGCATATGTTAGCTGTCTTAGCCGTCAGCCGGTGGCTCTTGTGAGCATGTTTTTCTGTTCCACTTCCGTAACAGTTTCGATACCGCTTTCAGTTCTGGCACGGTATGTGGGTACACACTGAGTACGTTCACAGGCACTGGGTGCCTGCTGGTCCAACTTGCCCCACAGCGTTGGCTCTGTCCTTATGGTATTGTCTACTCTTCAAACTTTGTTGTTGGGAAGTGCTTATGTCCTTGGTCTTCCCTCTGCTCTTTACCAAGCAGGGGTTCAGTCCCTCTGCTCAGTCTCTGCCGATGTTCTCCTTGGAAGTCTCTGTTCAGGAATGCTCATTGTCATTTATACAGGGTCTGTTTATGGTTGTATAAACATATTTCTGAATATTTATGTATGAGATTTACTGTGTTTTGACATAAATTATGTCCTGCTATGTTTCACATCGGTGCCGTAGGTACCTATTGTGCGGGCTGCTGTATTTGTCTTGGGCATGCTCTTCGAGTTTCCCTTGTCTTTAAAAAAAAAATTGTGTGTGTATGTAGATGTCTTTGTTGTGCAAGTAGGTATGTATGTGTGTAAGTAGGTATGTATGTGTGTAAGTAGGTATGTATGTGTGTAAGTAAGTAGGTATGTATGTGTGTAAGTAAGTAGGTATGTATGTGTGTAAGTAAGTAGGTATGTATGTGTGTAAGTAGGTATGTATGTATGTGTGTAAGTAGGTATGTATGTGTGTAAGTAGGTATGTATGTGTGTAAGTAAGTAGGTATGTGTGTAAGTAAGTAGGTATGTATGTGTGTGTGTGTGGGTGGGTGTGTGTGGGTGTGTGTGTAGGTGTTTGTGTGTGTGTAGGTGTTTGTGTGTGTGTAGGTGTTTGTGTGTGTAGGTGTTTGTGTGTGGAGGTGTGTGTGTGGAGGTGTGTGTGTGTGTGTGTGTGGAGGTGTGTGTGTGGAGGTGTGTGTGTGTGTGTGGAGGTGTGTGTGTGTGTGGAGGTGTGTGTGTGTGTGTGGAGGTGTGTGTGTGTGTGTGTGGAGGTGTGTGTGTGTGTGGAGGTGTGTGTGTGTGTGGAGGTGTGTGTGTGTGGAGGTGTGTGTGTGGAGGTGTGTGTGTGTGTGTGGAGGTGTGTGTGTGTGGAGGTGTGTGTGTGTGGAGGTGTGTGTGTGTGTGGAGGTGTGTGTGTGTGTGGAGGTGTGTGTGTGGAGGTGTGTGTGTGTAGGTGTGTGTGTGTAGGTGTGTGGGTGTGGGTGTGTGTAGGTGGGTGTGGGTGTGGGTGTGTGTAGGTGGGTGTGGGTGTGGGTGTGGGTGTGTGTAGGTGGGTGTGGGTGTGTGTGTGTGGAGGTGTGGGTGTGTGTGGAGGTGTGGGTGTGTGTGGAGGTGTGGGTGTGTGTGTAGGTGTGGGTGTGTGTGGAGGTGTGGGTGTGTGTGGAGGTGTGGGTGTGTGTGGAGGTGTGGGTGTGTGTGGAGGTGTGGGTGTGTGTGGAGGTGTGGGTGTGTGTGGAGGTGTGGGTGTGTGTGGAGGTGTGGGTGTGTGTGGAGGTGTGTGTGGAGGTGTGTGTGTGTGTGGAGGTGTGTGTGTGTGTGTGTGTGTAGGTGTAGGTATGTGTGGAGGTGTAGGTATGTGTGCGTGTAGGTGTGTGTAGGTGTAGGTAGGTGTGTGTGTGTGTGGGTGTAGGTAGGTGTATGTGGGTGTGGGTGTAGGTAGGTATGTGTGTGTGGGTGTAGGTAGGTATGTGGGTGTAGGTGTAGGTATGTGTGGGTGTAGGTATAGGTGTAGGTATTTGTGTGTGTAGGTATAGGTGTAGGTATCTGTGTGTGTAGGTATAGGTGTAGGTATCTGTGTGTAGGTGTGTGTGGGTGTAGGTATGTGGGTGTAGGTATGTGTGTGTGTGTGTAGGTATGTGTGAGAAAGTGCTCTCTTTCTGCATGGTTGCCCCCACTTTTTGCTGGATTGCTGATGTGCTTTGACTGAGTGTGCCCTGGGCTCCTGCCAATCAGGTACCCAGGGCCTATGTTCTTTCCCAAAACTGCACTGAAGCCTAAACCCAATTGGCATCTCTGGCCACAGGTCAGCCCCTGGTAAATGGTACCACAGGTACCCAGGGCACTGTGACCAGAGAAGGCCTCTAAGGGCTGCAGCACTTATTGTGCCACCCTTAGAGGTCCTGTACCCTTACACTCACACACTGCCTTTGCAGGCTGCGTGTTTTGGTGCAGAACAAAGTGAAGAGTCGACATGGCACACTTCTCTGTGTGCCATGCCTACAACCCACTGCCCTGGCATAGATCAGTCACCCCTCTAGCTGGGTGCACTATACCAGTGGTGAGGGTACAGGTGCATGAGCCCTGTACCCCTACAGTGTCTAAGTCCATTCTTGGACATTGTAAGTGCAGTGCTGCCATTAAGAGTATATGGTGCTGGGAGTTTGTAATTACGAACTCCACAGCACCATAATGGCTATACTGAAAACTGAGAAGTTTGTTATCAAACTTCTCAGCACATTAAATCCACACTGATGCCAGTGTGGGATTTAATGAAAAATGCACACAGAGAGCATCTTAGAGATGCCCCTGAAAACTAACCTACCACTAGTGTCCAGGCTGAGGGGCTGCTTTCATCTGCCACCACCAGACATGTTTCTGGACCCCTGGGCCGAGAGCCTGCTGCTTTCTCGGGCCTGAAACAATGCACATCCTGGGACGAGGTGCCAAGCCTCCTCCCCCAGGATGGGCAGGGTTCACGAAGGGCAAGCTTCAAAGGCTTGCCGCTTTTGTGAGCTTTCCCAGGCCACTTGCTGCTTTCAGCAACTGGTCCCCACTGGTTCTGACCCCCACTTTGGGCAGGAGAACCAGCGGGAAAAACAAGTGAGGAAGAGAGGTGTGCCCACCTCTGCCAACTCCACCCCTCAGGTGGGGGAGGTGAGGTGAAGCACAACTCTCAGTCCCCGCCATCTTGCAGATAGGGGGGGACTCTGCCAACCAGGGACAGGCTCGCGCCCCCCTCCCACTGGAGGGTGGCATAATAGGGGGTGTACCCACCCCAGGGAAGGGACCCATTGGTCCCTGCCTTTTACCTACCTGTAACGCCCCTAAATCTAGTATTTAGGGGCACCCCTGAACCTTGCTTCCTCAGACAAGAAGAAACTACAAGGAGAAGAAGGACCGAACAGCCGTGCAGCAGCTAACAAGAGGAAGACTCCCACTGACTTGCCCCCAGCCCTACCGGCCTGTCTCCACCTCGAACCTGCTCCTGCGAAATCCCGGTGTGTCCTGCAGCTAGCAACCTTGAAAACCCCGGAGGACCTGCCTGCCTTCAACCCCAAAGACTGTGTCTCCCGTGAACACCGGATTTGTTCATCTGCAACCTCTGGTTCCGGCCAGACACCGCAGATCCGTCCCACTCTGCACCCGCCGTCCACGGCCCGAGCTGGCAAACACCACGAGGCGGTCACCCCGGCGATCCTGACCTGCCTCAAGCCTCCAGCCGATGCCTGCAGCCTAAATCCACAAGATCCCACCCAACCGCGACCAGGAGCTGGTAAGAAGATCCGACCCCAAAAGGCACCCCTGCACCCGATGTCACACGGCCTTGGGTGGCCAAACCGACGGTGCCTAACCAACCCCTAACTTCCCAACTTACCTCTCGAAGTGGTGGTCGCACCCAGAAGACCTTCGTCCCCAAGCCTGCAGCGCCTTTGCAAACCGGAGGTTCCCCATTGAAAACAGGGCGCCCAACGTCGAAACAGCACCCTGCACCCGGCCGCCCTAGCGCCGTTGAGGGTGCACCTTTGGTGCTACTTTGTTTCTCTATTTGCCCTGACCTAAAGTCCAGGAGCTTTGCTCCCACAACCAAGTGGCCTGCTTGCCAGCAGCCACCAACCGGAGGCCCCCTATCCCCCATTGGATAACCTTGGGCCTCAGCACTCTGCACCCGGCTGCCCTAGTGCCGCTGAGGGTGTAACTAGAGTGCATCCTGGACCCTGGGGGAGCCCTGAGTCTACCCCCAGAACCTCAACTCCCACTACCAAATACTTACCTCAAAACCGATAACACTATTTTCCTCCATAGGATAACATTGACTGCTTTTCTTGGAAAAGTTTCAAAGTGTGGAGTTTGAAAGCCTAAAGAAATTCTTTAAAATTGCACTAACTAACAAAAACGATTTTACTTACCTGTTTACATGAAATGTCCAAGCGTAGTATCCAGGTATACTACTCTGAGTAAGAAAAGTAATCTCAAAAGTAACTTACCTGTAATTTTACTGAAAAACCCATTCAAGTCTATGTACTGTATTTACAAAGTATTGCATTTCTCTGAAACCATACTGTAAGTCAAAACAAGGTGCATATACAATTTCAATTCAAACTGTTTACAAACTGCATTACTACTGTAAAGTTTTTATGCTTACCTGTGCCAGGCTTGCTTGGTTCTAGAAAATAAAATAACTAAAAGAATATTTTCATACAAAAACAATTGGTCTGAAGTTCAGTCTTTGAGTGTGTGAATTCATTTGCTGATTGAGTGTGTACAACAAATGCTTAACACTGTCCTCTGATACTGCCTTACTGCTCGACCACACTACCACAAATGGAGAGTGAGGTGCTATCTAACTTTACCTCTGCCTACCTTTGGGGTTCCACTGGATTCTGTACACACTATTCCTCACTTTGGTATAGTATATACAGAGCCATCTTCCTACAGTATGTGTATGTATGTATGTATTTGTGTATGTATGTGTATGTATGTATGTATATATATATGTGTGTATGTATGTGTATGTATATATATATGTGTGTATGTATATGTGTATGTATATATATATATGTATGTGTGTATGTATGTATGTATGTGTGTGTGTATGTATACTGACTGCGAGAGAGCATACATACAGGGTTTTTCCTTGTTGCAGTATCTTGGGTTTCTTAACCCCAGATTCTGTCTGTCTTTCTCTCTATCTCTCTTTCTCACGTTCTGTCTTTCTGCTGAAGCATGTGTGCTGTTGATGCTCCATTTAATGGGCTTTTACATGTGTGTGGTGGGGCTCTCACGGTCCACACTGTCTGCATGTGTGTCCCTATTATCCACATACATGTATCTCCTTGTCATGGTTTTGTATGTGTCTACATGGGTGATATCTGTCTTTATACTGGTCACTCTGGGCATCCACTGTTGTGCATGCTTATTTTGTACAATCTGACTCGGTCATGCTGTTTTGTCTTTTCTCTGGGACTTTTATGTTTTGCAGATCCATGGCATCCTTCGCACAGTTCTGCTTCTAATTCTTCTTACAGAAGATTTTCTTCCATTGTGCACTGGCCGTTCTGGTTTCTGTGATTTCCCTTCGTCCCTTTCTGGACTGTGAAAGTCTTGTTCTGTCCTCTGACGGACTGTGGTGCCATTGCCTTTCCTTGTTCATGCTTGTTTTCAGAGCTTTGGGGTCCAATGTCAGCTATGCTTGCACTTGCTGTCTCCACCTGTTTTTATCAATTTTTATTGACTGATTAGTTCTCTTGGAACTTGGTGGGGTCCAGTCGCAGACCCTCCTCCAATGGGGTATAGCTTTGGTATCTATTCTAAGTTAAAGAATCTGCGGCTAGATGTCTCTATCAGATTAACAAGTTACTTAACTTCGGTAACGATGTATCTAGTAGAGACAGTCTAGCCGCAGATTCCTTGACGCCCACCCACCCATCCTCCCCGCTCTGCAAGGTCCTTTTCAGGTTGGGTTCTTACCTACTGGTCTTTCTACCTGTGGTCTCCATCTTCATACGTGTTAATTTCTTCACATCCTTCCCAGGTCAGGATGTCTGTTTCTGTTATACCTGTTGCTTTTCCACCCATTCTCGCAGTTGGGTGGGGGGCTCATATATCCATCCATGCTCTTGCACCGAGGTTCTTTTCCAGTGTGGAGATTGGTCAGGTCCTTCATCCCTCCCTCCCCCCTGATTCTTTTTCTCTGTCAGTTTGGGGTCTATTTGACTATGCTACAGTCAATTGGTCATATTTAGTGCATATGGTTACACATTCTCTGAAGAAATGTTGTAAATTGCCATAACTTCTTGTGGTTACAGTCTTGTTGTACATTACCATAACATTCATGTGGTTGCAGACTGCTTGCCGTTTACCATAACATTCTTTTCAGTTGCTGTTTTTGCCTCCTAGGAGGGTATGGTTCTTTGCTTCTGCGCGACTGCTTCTAGGGGCGAGTACTCGGCTCGCTCTCTTCAGTTCCTTGCAGTATGAAGTGTTTTTCTCTACCATGCATTGTGATGTTTCAACTCATTTTATTGTTTGTCATTGTTGTTTCAAAGATTTTTAATCTTTTTTGGCACACTGTTCCCACACTCTCACGGTTTGCGTAGTGGCTCCGCGTTGTGGCGCGGAAAAGTTTCACAGTAGAAAACGGACACCAGTGCGCCTGGAGGGACTTGTATGTCTCCACTGACGTCATATCCATGGACAACGTCAGGGCGGAGCCGTCCCCCGCCACGCAGAGGTACTGCTGAAAAATCTCCGGATCCAGACTGGCGCCTGAAGGATATTTTAAGTTAAGGAATCTGCGGTTAGACTGTCTCTACCAGATACATCGTTACCGAAGGTAAGTAACTTGTTTTGCTAGCACCGAGAGAGGGGTGGGGTTCGTTTAATAGGCGAGCCCCACCCAAGATGGCCGCCACGTTTGGCGACGTTCTGAGAGGCGGGGCTTCTCTGAAGGTGGTTCCTCCTTGCAACGGCCTGTGACAGGTTAAGAAACCGTAAACAAGAGAACACACAAAGTGAAGGGAACAGCGCGATACTGCGCATCCCTCTAGTAGCTCCATAATCCATGTCCAAAGGCAATCTGACTAGTAGCGTTCTGTCTTTTTGAGCGAGGAACATGTGGACAATGGGGACATTGCCACCAATAGCGCGCTGTGAAGTAAGCACTATGTATTTTGCCACAGGGAGACTGTGCCACAGAGCACTTCTGTAATATGTTGCAGTGTTGTCCAGAGCTACCACCAGATGTGGATTGGCAGTAGTGCCCCTAAAGCTGCAGCCCATGCCCATGACAAACGCGTTGATGCTGATTTTGCAGCGGTCTGCCCCTGTGCAGCTGGTGGTGTAGCTTTGTTGCTGCCTTGTTGCCCCCGTGCTGATCTTAACCCCCAGGGTCTGTCCTCTGAAACCGCGGTTACTTGCCTGCAAATAGTGCATCTTCGAGAGGCCCCAGTCTCCATTATTAACACTGGGCCCAGTGACCTTTGCACCAGTCTGCCCCAGTGCCACTGGTGGTGCCGTACCTACCCTAAACTGAACCTTTCCCAGTGAAAATCAAAACCCCGTAGACTGGAATTGTAAGTAAATTACTTACCTGCTAATGTTTAACACTGTTTTCCTTCCATAGGATTGTATTGTATTATCTGAAAGAAACAGTTATAGATTCCTTACCCTAGAATTACCCCCAGGCGTCAGACTGGATCCGGAAAGTTTTTCGTCGGCAGTACCCCTGCGTGTCGCAAGGTGGCGTCGGTCAACTCCGCGTTCGGCGTCGTGGTCGCCGGGATGACGTCGCAGTAGCTACATATACGCCGCCCTCGCGCGCTGACGTCAGTTCTGTACACGACTTTCCACGCCAGAAGCGCAGAGCCATGCAAGACACTGACCACTGGTGCACAAAACTAGGGCCCTGAAAGGATGTCCTTAACACTAGAAGTCAGTTCGCAGAACGGGGAGGATGGGTGGGACGGTAAGGAATCTATAACTAACCTATGTTTCTTACAGATATATCGTTACTGAAGGCAAGTAACTTGTTCATCTGAAAGAAACAGTTTGTTATAGAATCCTTACATTAGAATAGATACCCCAGCAATACCAACTGGGCTCAACTTGGGCTCAAATGTTGAACATTTTAAGACCCAATACACGGAAGTCGCTGATGATTAATATGTTACTGCAAATGTTAGCTGCCTTTCTCAACCCCCTCCCCTCCCCCACCCCCCCCTGTTTTCTCTCCTTCCTTCCCCCTCCTCCTCACCCAACCCCCCCCCTTAGGCGCGGGGGGGGGGCTCTGCCCCGGTCCCCCCGATGGCATTCAGAACGGACACCTAGTTTATAGTAGCATAGTTCTTTATTGTTGTTTTTTTTTTCTTTCTTTGTCACAGATTTAAGACTTCATTCTAAGACAGTCGATAATATAATCAGTATTATGAACACAAACTTGATTTTACATGTATACAGCATACTTATTGTTGATTCCACTCCGCTTCCCTCATATTTTCCATTTCCACAGATTGTATATATACGTACATACCTTGAAACTGTAATCCTTAAAGATTTGCTGTTGGGCAAGATACCATGTCATTCCTGAATGTACTTCTCAGTGTTTTCACGGACTTTTATGAGATATATTATGCTGTAACACCAACTGTATCAAAACTGAAAACTTAATAAAATTCTGTGTTAAAAAAAAAAAACTATTCCTACTGCATTTGAAAAGTATTACTGCTTTTGAAACTTATTACTTACCTGCAACTGAGTTCCTCTTGTTTCTAACAATAAAATAACAAAGTAATAACTTTTTCTACAAAACATTTGGTCTGGATTCAGTCTTTGAGTGTATGCAATCATTTCTTGCCTGAGTGTGTACAATAAATGCTTAACGCAGCCCTCTGATAAGCCTAACTTCTCAACCACACTACCACAAATAGAGCTTTTAGTATTATCTACTTAAGCCTCTGTAAACTCTGGGGATTCACTGGACTCTGTGCACACTATACCATACTTTGTTATAGTATATACAGAGCCAGTTTTTTACGTTGGTAGGAGCGATGAGATCTATGACTTTGCATTTGTTGGACTACTTAGTCAACACCTGATCACACATCTACAATCCATGATTGCCTTTAGGTTCAACTCATTTTTGAATTGACAATTTTTTCAAATTTTTTAAGTCTTGTTATGGTCTTCTTTAAGTCCCTTTAGTATTTTTAAAGTTAAAAACCTACTGTAGTTTGAGGTTTTTTAGGCCTCTTAAAAAGATCCCAACTGTTAGTACAATAATGGATGTAGAGAATATGGTTGTGGAGCTCGACCTGACTCCTTACCTCCATTTCAAGATGGGAGAGCTAAAGTCTCTCTGTAAACTTAAAGATAAAAACTGGTTCCAATCCTACCAAGGTCCACTCCAGGAGTTTTTGGCAGAATATGCAAGGAACCACCCTTCTGAGGAGGATGACCCCCCCCTCCCCGCGCAGAAGAGGAAAGTAGTGATGAGGAGGTTAATTCCCAACCCCCTGATCTACATAGAGATGTGTCCCCTGGGCCTATCTTCCCAAAAGTAATAGTTACGGGATTTAGATCCCACACAGGTGGGACATGCAAATAGTATTGAGGACAGCTGCATTGAAGAGGACATCCTTTTAGAAAGGTTGGCCAAAAGACTAGCCCTGGAGGATAGACTCCTGGCTTTAGAAAAAGAGAACAGAATTGTGTCTAGCACCCATAAATGGTGGCAGCAACATTATACTTGGAGACAAATAACCTTCTTATGACCCTAAAATCCCCAAATGGGTTGTCCCCAAATTCGAAGAAGGTGATGCTATCTCAAAATGGTTCACAGCCTTTGAGAGGACCTGTGGAATGAGAAAGGTTAAGAAGTCACACTGGGGAGCATTGCTTTGGGAACTGTTCACTGGTAACTGTAGCGACAGACTCCTGACCCTTAATGGGGCAGATGCTGAGTCCTAAGACCTCATGAATGACACCCTGATTGATGGCTTTGGACTCACCACTGAAGAATAAAGAATTAGATTAAAGGGGTGGCTCACAAAACCTTCAGTCAGTCCTGGGTTGACTTCATAGACAACTCAGTAAAAACACTAAATGGTTGGTTAACTGGAAGTGATGTGCATGACTATGTTGGGGTTTATAATCTTTTTATGAAAGAACACATGTTAAGTAATTGCACTAATGAGAAGTTGCATCAGTATCTGGTAGATCTAGGTCTAATTTCTCCCCAAGAATTGGGAAGGAAGGCAGACACTGGGTCAAGACTAGGGTGACCAAAACTACCACTTGGGGGGTGATTAAACTAAAGGGGTTACAAAACCTCCCCAGAGGAAAGGGGGTGATCCCCCTAAAAATAAAAACCAAGAGTCTTCTGAAAGCCCCCAAAAACCTGCTCAGGAGGGTGGGCCCCAGATTTCTTCCCAGCCCAATGGTGGGTACAAGGTTAAAAATGTTGATCCCGCTAAAGGCCTGCTGTCACATCTGTAAGAAGGTAGGACACCAAACTAGAGATTCTGCCTTTCCCAAAAAGAATGCCCCTAGTCCACCTCCAGTTAGCACTGGCGTGGTAAATCTCAAGATGGGATCAATAGTGTGCCCAGAGCAAATCGGGGTTCACACTGAAGCAGTTTTTAGTCTCTGAGGGTGGGGTAGATTTTGCCACTTTAGCTGTCTGGCCCACTAACTTAAAGTAGTAGCAGTTCCCCTTTATTAATGGGAGTAGAGTAGATGCCCTGAGGGATACAGGTGCCAGTGTCACCATGGTGATACACTAGTTTCCCCAGGGCAATACCTGACTGGAAAAACCTATCCAGTCACCAACACTGATAGTCATCACATGGCTATGGTAACATTAGATTGGGTAGGGGTTACTGGCCTGAAACGGGTAGTGGTCTGTCGAAGGCTTCCAGTGGCCTGTCTGCTTGGAAATTATCTAGAGACCTCAGCGTGGGCTGAGGTAGAGCTAAAAACTCATGCAGCAATGCTGGAAATCCTTGAAATAGTGTTTGTGAAAACAAGAGCACAAATCCGAGTCCAGGGTGAAAAAGAAATGTTGGCGCCTCGGAAAATGGGCAACCTTCCAAGAGGAAAGGTAAAAAGACTGGAGAACCAGCTTCTGAACAGCAATAAGCTCAGGACCCCTCTCCTCCGGGAGAGGACTGGTCATCCCGGTGGGAACTGAGCCTATGGAACTTGAACATTAAAAGGTTAAGCTCCTGGGCCCAGGGTTCCATCTAGGTAACAGCTGTCCCTTGGACAGAGGACCTGTTGAAAGCCTGCGACCGCAAGCTGCTGCACAGGAAAAGGGAGATGTCAGTGGCTCCCACATTACCTATTGGGAGGAGGGACTTCTTTCCACTGAGACCCCAAACCTGGTATCACTAGCAGAGTGGTAGTGCCTCAGCAGTTTAGAGATTTCCTCCACACATTGGCCCATAACATCCCCCTATCTGTTCATTTTGGCTAAACTAAAACCTGGAGTAGGCTTGTCAGCCACTTCCATTGGCTAAACATGTCCCGGAAGGTGAAAGTTTGTCAGCTCCTGTGTCACCTGTCAAGCCAGTGGCAAAACACGTGGACACCCAAAATGAAATAAGAAAAACACCCAAAGGACCCTTTAATGTTACTACCAGGAAACAAATTCATACTGGTAGTTGTGGATCATGCTACCAATTTCCCTTAGGACTCCAGCAAACCCTGCAGTAGCCAAAGCCCTCATTGGTATCTTTAGGTGGTATCAGACCGAGGTTCCTATTGGATGTCTGCATACCTGACACACATGGGGAATGAGTGTGGAGTGAACTATAAGTTCACCACACCTTATCATCCACAAACCAATGGCCTTGTTGAGAGATTCAACAAGACGTTGAAAGGCATGATCATGGGACTCCCTGAAAAAATCAAAAGGAGATGGGATGTCCTTTTGTCATGCCTGCTTTTTGCCTACAGAGAGGTGCTTCAGAAGGGAGTAGGGGTTTTCCCCTTTGAACTTCTGTTTGGCCATCCTGTTATGGGACTACTGTCTTGTGAAGGAAGGTTGGGAGAATCCATTCCAAAAACCGAAGTAGGATATTGTGGACTATGTACTAGGCCTACGTTCTAGGATGGCAGAGTACATGGAGAAAGCATCCATAAACCTTGAGGCCAGCCAAGAGCTCCAGAAGCTCTGGTATGACCAAAATGTTGCACTGGTGGAGTTCCAACCAGGGCAGAAGGTGTGGGTTTTGGACCCTGTGGCACCCAGGGGCCTCCAAGACCAAAGGAGTGGTCCTTACCCTATCCTAGTAAAGAAAAGAAAAGTGAGGTCACCTACCTGGTGGACCTGGGCACTAGCAGGACACCCAAGAGGGTGATCCATGTGAACCGCCTGAAACTTTTCTGTGACGGGCTGATGTTACCATTTAAAAAAATAAAATAATTTTAAACCGAATTTATTGGGTTTTCAAGATGCATATAATAATGGATCGCTGGTTACATTAGCAATAATTGAGAAACGCTAAAAAGTAAAGAAAATTAATTAATGACAATATAAGCAAATCCCTTCAATTACAGTTGCCCACCCAATTGTGGGACAGGATAAAAGCGTAAATCATAACAATGGCCCAACACCCAGTGGGCCTGATGTTACCATGCTGATCGTCGCTGATGATTATCAGGAGACAGCGAGTGAACCTCTCCCTGACCACCTCTCTTCCAGTCCAAATGATAGTTCAGTCAGTGGAGTGATCTATTAAGGAACCCTCACTGCCCAACAGCAGGCTTTCTGCAGGCATGTCATGCAACAGTAAGCTGAGCTCTTCTCCTTAACCCCTGGACAGACACACTGGTGTACCCATGTTGTGGACCCTGGAGACAGCTTGCCTGTCAAAACAAAGATCTATCGGCAGTCTGACCAAATTAAGGAGAGCATCAAAGTGGAGGTAACAAAGATGCTGGAGTGAGGAGTTATTGGGCTCTCTGAGATTCCCTGTGCGAGTCCTGTGGTCTTAGTCCCCAAACCTCACCCACAGGGTGGAAAGAGAGAAATGAGGTTCTGTGAGGACTACAGAGGTCTCAGTGCCGTCACTAAGACAGATGCTCAGCCTATACTCAGGGCTGATGAGCTTATAGACAAATTGGAGATAGTCCCATTTCTCAGCACTTTTGACTTAACTGCAGGCTACTGGCAGATTGGCATTGCCCAAGAGCCAAAGAGTAAACAGCACTCTCCACACCTGATGGGCACTATCAGTTTACTGTTATGCCCTTTGGTTTAAAGATTGCCACGGCCACCTTCCCAAGGTTACTGAATCAAGTCCTTGCTGGGTTGGAGAACTTTAGTGCAGCATATCTTGATGATATTGCTGTCTTTAGCTCTTCCTGGCAGGATCACCTGGGGAAGGTTTTACAGGCCCTGCAGATGGGACTGTTGCAAATCCTGCTAGTGTAACTCCTATTGTTAATTTGAATCAGGAGTAAAGTGATCATGCATAGCTGAGTTCTGAGACCCTAATGCAGCACTCCTTTGGCTTGGATCCCTTTATATGCTGCATCTCCTCAGAAAAGACCACCTCCCTACTCTCAAGGAGCACCATTATTGTGAGAATATGGACCACAGCAAGACGCGCACAAAACATCGAAATGACCTGCTTGTCATAGCAATAATTTTTAACATACATTTTTCATCTCTGTTTGATCATGAAATTGAGTGCAATTAAGAGCTGCAGGTTGGGTTTGTTCTTGGTTGACACTCACTGAAAGCATCATGTTCTAAATAACTAAATTGGTTATCGGAGGTAGCAGGTCTTTTGGTGCTTCTGAATGTGTTGAGCTAGTTCTGAATAGGGTACTTGACAAAATATATTGTGGGAAATGCTGTGAATTGTGGCGTTATTCCTTTCTCTGGAGTATAGATAGAGGGATCTAGTTGAGTGGTTTGAGCCTTTTGGTCTGAATACTATTAGTAAGCCTTTCCTTCATAGGTCTCGATGGTGTTTGCACTACCTTTTGTGTTTTTTTTATTTCTTTATTTGCTTTTGTTATTTTGATAGTTACAATTCACCAGGAAGATTGTTGTGACAGCATACATGAGAATTATTTTAACATTTGTAGGGATTGCCTTCAGTTTTCTAAAATAATGAAGTCCAAAGGGATGTTTCTTTGCTATTACAATTATATAGCATTATACAATCGCGTATTGTGTAGTCATTCCTTTGAAACCACAAATTTAAGAATGGTATAACATCTTCTATGCGTCAGTTTGTGTCAGGAACTAGGTTCTAAACTATGGAGGGGTGTGGAAGGGCGAAAAAGGTATTATGGATGCTTAGAGCCAGTGAGGTCATGCTTGAATGGGCAGTCATGAATGTATGGTATAGTGTAGCCATTTATTACATGGGAATGATGAATATCCTAGGAGCTGCCTTTCATTAAGTTTTTATAGCTCACTTCTTACCTACATTTGTGTTATGGATTTATTGGGGTGGGTGGGGGAGAACATGCTCAGATATCACAGCTCCAAGAGATTGTCCCATTGTGCTGCAAGGGGATGCTTATAGAGGCCACTGGTCTTCTCCCTACTCAAGGCTAAGCCCTCAGCCACTTTTAGGTGGGACCAAAACCACACCGTTATTAGGGGTGGGAGGGGGGGGGGGGCTGTAAAGGATTTTCGACAGGTTGGAGGTAATCATTAATTTTGCTAAAATAAGGCTATATTGACAGTCTTCGAAGCCACTCTGTCCTTCTTGGGCCGTTGATATATCTCTTATGCCGTTGAAGGAGAGTCTTCTGGTAAACGCTTGGTTGTAATACAGGGCTCAAAATCATTTAATTTTTACTAGACCTGCAGGTCTAGTAACGTAAGAAATGTACTTGACCTAACTGAAATGCACTTGACCTCAGTTTCTGGAAGTGGAGAAAATGTGATGTTAACAAGATTTAAAGGCATCTTTATTGCTCACAATCTTGTCACATTTCCTCTGCTTTCAGAGACAGAGGTCAAAAGTCAGTTTGTCTTCCTACTCGCCAAAAAGGGCGAGAAGGACCTAAAAATAGCTCATCCTAATTGAATCTGGCACGCATATGAGAGCGGGCGAGTGGACTTTTTCGAGCCCTGTAATTGTATATAACAGGTTGGTAATGTAGCCCCAAAATGGCTTGAAGTGGACAGGACCAAAGCATATGAGTAAAATTACTTGTGGGAAATATTTGTTTATGGTGACCTGGAGATGTAGGCTCTATATAATATGTAATAAAGCATTAGTTTTAACTTTGCGTTGCAAGATATCTATTAGGCATTTCAAGTGCCTGCCCTCACTCCTGATCATGAAAGGCTGTGCTCTCTTCTGTCCCCCACCTTAGCAGGGGTGGAGTTGGGGAAGTATAAGGAATTGGGGACCTGTAGAACCAGGAGAGAAGTCAGTGCCCATGGCCCATAGTATATAGCCGTGGATGAACAGATGAGGCTCTGGGGTCTGTCAGTAAATGGGCAGAGTTGGTGTAGGGCACGGTGTATAATGTTATAGATTAAAAATTGGTCCGATCAAGGCCAGGTTTATCAACCAATTCCTCAAAAGAGAGTAGGTGTGTGTCTCCAAAAATCTCCCCCCCCTTAAATTCGATTCATGCCAGTGACAAATATTTCTAGTGTTAATGGGGCTCGTAGGGGTTGGTAGGTCAACCAAGGGAATTGCTGGGGTAAAAGGGATTGCCCACCATGTAAGATTTAGGGCTCATGAATAGCATATTAGTGCCATACGGAGCAGTCTAGGATATGAACGGGAGAGACAAATTGGCACGAATAGTAACATGTTCAAGTCTTCCACCCATAGTGCAGTCTCCTCAAGAAAGAGACCTTTAAGCCACCTGACTGGAGTTGGGGTGCAAGATAAAGCCCCCACCCCCCGACATTGGATCTTTTATATATTCACATGCTTGAATCGTTCCCCATCAGTTAGTTGGGAATCCCTGGTACATTAACACACTTCGTTAATTATTGGCCCCCGGGAGCATTATGCAAAGTAAAAGGGGTAGGCACGCCCCCCCCCCGCATCTAGGGGTTTTTCTTCCCCGGGGACCACCACCTCCCTGGCTACTTTGTGAAAAGAGTGGTAGGCCTATATGGCCTTCCCCGCTGCTCCGGGGACTCGCACCTCCCTGTGGATTCTTTATTTGGTCTATGTGGGGCCCTCTCCTAAGCAGTGCATTGTGGGGGCATAAGTTATAGTTAGCTTGGGTAACTGTAACTGCTGAACTTCACTGGTTTTGAACTATTGATGACGTCCCTGTAACCTTTGGTTTTGCAGCGTGAATCTTTCTGGATTCACTATGCTGTGCATTATTCCGCCATCTCGTGGTTGGGTCCGGATTCGTAGTCTTTTCTTTGTTTTTGTGTTTTTTTTTTTTTTGGCCCAGGTGGGCGGCGACGCCCCACCATTTGGTGTCTTCGGTGACGTCGTCGCGCTTCCGGCGGAAGCTCCCACCTTTGGTAGCCATCTTCAGATTCTTTTTCCGCCGTGGGGTCTGGATCGTTGCCGAGAAGTTCCAGAAAATTTTGGACGAAGATTCTCAAAGTCGAAATATCATCACAGAGGATGGATTCCTGAGACACCGGACGACGACACAAGTACCGGAGACAACAAGAATGACGACGAGGTAGAAGGTCCACGACCGAAATCTCGACGCCTACGGAGAATGCGCTCGCAGGGGGCTCCCTGAGCGCGGTTATGGACAAGACTCCGTTCAAGTTTTGCAAAAACTGCCACCACAAGTACGCCCAAAAAGACCAGCACCCAGTCTGCAACCTCTGCTTGCCGCTCGACCACATCAGCGAAGACTGCAACGCGTGCTCGGCGTTCACCCCGAAGACCCTCCGGGTGAGAGATAGACAGAGAAGGGCGAACTACAACATGCAGGGCCAGGGACCAGCACCATCGCTCCGAGACCTGGGCCTCTCGAGCGGAGAGGAAGACAACATCGCTGAGGGACCAGAGGACTGCGCGGTTGTCGAGGTCCATAAGAAAACGTCGAAGGAGGTAAGGGAGTCGTCGACCCCAAAACACCAAAGCGACGCTCGAAAGAGTGAAGCCAGAACACCTAGCGACACTACTAGAAGTGTAGCAAAGTCCTCGAAGGGAGCGTTGCCGCCGAAACCCTCGACGAAAGCAACAGCGTCCAAGGACAAGCAGTCGTGCGGATCCTTTGACAAGGACTCGCAATCGGCGAAAGCTTCCGAAAAAACAAAGGCGTCGAAGGTCACCTCCGAAAGGGAAGCCTCGGCACCGAGAAAGGAAGGCCCGGCGTCTGTTTCGACGACCGCGACCGCGAAGAGAAGCACTGCACCACTCGACGCCGAAAAGGCCCACGAGATGGCGAAAAAGAAAAGGAGGCTCGAGGCAGAGATGGCGAGCATCCTGCAACGGAAAAAAGACTTCGACGACAAGATGAAGCAATACGCTATCCCATCGAAGCCAGCCCACGAGGCGCTCGAGGAGTTCGAAACCGAATACATCGAGCCCCCGACAACACCTGAACCACTTTAAGACCAGGACGAAGAAGACTACTACTTCGAAGCCGAAGGCGAAGAAGAGATGCAGTCTTACCGGGACTCGGCGTCCTCGGAGGTACAAGACATAGACTGGCAAGACCTCGAAGCAGAGTCACCAGAAGAAGGGGTAGACTCTTACCCCTCGAGGCCTTCGCCGCCAGACGACATCGGAGTCTACAATGAGGTCGTCCAGAAAGCTGCAAAGACATATGGGGTCGAAATGCAGGAAGAAAAAACAAAGGCAGGTTTCCTCTTCGAAACCCTGCTCCCTCAACAGACAAGGAGCCAATTCCTACCCATGTTGCCTGGCGTCCTCGACCAGGGAAGGAGGCCTTCAGGGAACCGGCAGTCTGCAAGGCGGTTACACCTAGAAGCGAGAAGAAATATAAACATTCTACAAAAGACCCGGCGTACATCCAAGGGTCAGTACCAGCAGACTCCATTATCGCTGCAACGGCCAGAAAAAGGGCCGGTGTGCCCACCAACACAGGCCCACCTCCAGACAAGGAGAGCAAGCGAATAGACCTCACAGGACGAAAAGTGGAGAGGAACGCAGCCATACACTGGCGCATCGCCAACTCCAACGCCCTCATCAGCAGGCATGCGTACCAGCATTGGGCAGAAATGAGTCAGCTCATTAAACACCTGCCAGAAGAACACCAACAAAGGGCAAATTACCTAGCGGAGGAAGGCAAGGCCATCGCTAACACTTGCTTAAAGTCAGCTTTGGACGCAGCAGAGAACTCCAGCAGGCAAATGATGATAGGAGTAACTGAGAGGAGACACGCATGGCTCAGGATCTCCGGCTTCAAGCCAGAAGTACAGAGCAACATCATCAATACACCTTTCGACGGTGAGAAACTGTTTGGGGCAACAGTCGACAACAAGTTGACTCAACTAAAACGGACAATGAAACTGCAAGGTCCATGGGAGCGCTGCAGTTCAGGGGATGAGAAGAGGAAACCCCTCAAGGCGACCCAGTGGTAGAGGGGGCAATGCACCCACCACTTCACACCAATCACCCCAGCAAGGATATCAGGGGAACAACCAGGGCCAAAACCTGCAGGGACAACAGCAGCAAAATTGGCAGTACCAACCAAGAGGACGGTCCTTTCGAGGGCGCGGGTACGGACGGGGACAGGCCCGAAGAGGGGGCCAGCAGCCCACCTCAAAGTGACTCCAGACACAAACCACACCCTCCCCAATTAACACCAAGGGAGAGGAGAAGTCCACAAAGGAACAAAACGAGGAACACACACACACACACATACAACAAATAACCACCGAGCATACAACACCTGTGGGAGGAAGATTAGGAAAATTCCTCACACAATGGAGGGAAATTACCACGGACAAGTGGATACTAAACACCATACAGCACGGGTACTGCATAGACCTCCTAAAACACCCGCCGGGAAAAACCAAGACATCGGACAATACCCGCAAGGGAACTCGCCCTCCTCCGTCTAGAAGCAGAGGAGCTGCTACAAAAAAGAGCAATAGAACTAGTCCCAAAAACCAAAGAAACAAGGGAGTATACTCAACATACTTCCTTGTGCCAAAGGTGAGACGAAACACTAAGACCAATACTGGACCTCAGATTCCTGAACAAGTTCATAAAAACTCAAAAATTCAAAATGACTTCACTTCAGGAAGTAATACCACAAATCCAAGAAGGGGATTACATGGCGACCTTAGACTTGAAAGATGCATATCTGCACATACCCGTCAACCACAAACACAAACGTCTATTAAGATTCGTGATAGGCCACGAACACTACCAGTTCACAGTGCTGGCCTTCGGACTAAAGTCCGCACCAAGGGTGTTCACAAAATGCCTAGCAGCAGCTGCTGCGCACCTTCGGAGAAAGAGCATACATGTATACCCCTACCTCGACGACTGGCTTGTGAAAGCAGGATCATACAAACTCTGCAAAGACCACATCGAACAAGTCCTACAAACACTGTCCACACTAGGTTTCTCAATACACTGGGAGAAATCGTCAACAGAACCTCAGCAGATCAAAATATTCTTAGGGGCGCTAATAGACAGCACACAGTCCAAGGTGTTCCCAGCGACAAGAGAACTATAGCGCTCCTGAGGGAAACACGTCATTACCGCAAGGGGCAAGTTCTGACAGTGAGGACGGTGAGCAGACTAATGGGAATGATGGCATCATGCATTCACCTTGTCCCACATATCAGACTGCACATGAGACCGTTCCAAGAATGGATACAGCAGCAGTGGTCACAAGCGACAGGGAGTTGGGAAGATCTAGTGGTTGTCACACACGCAGTGCAGCAAGAAATAGCGTGGTGGAAGGAAAAGAACATATTAGAAGGGAAGCCATTCACACAGCCAACTCCAACAGTGACCATCACAACGGACGCCTCACAGCAGGGCTGGGGCGCACACATGGACAGACTCCGCGTCAGGGGGCTGTGGTCACAACAAGATGCAGTGAAACACATCAACGTCCTAGAACTAAAAACGGTGTTCCTAGCCTTAAAAGCCTTTCAAAAGCAGCTTTACGGGAAGCGAGTGCTGATGCAAACAGACAACACAACAACGATGTTCTACATCAACAAACAGGGTGGAACACAGTCAACACCGCTATCAAGCCTGGCACAAGAGATCTGGAGATGGGCCATCCCTCTAAGGATAGACCTGCTAGCAATACACCTTCCAGGAATAGACAATGTGGAAGCAGACCGACTCAGCAGGCAGACGTCTGCATCCCACGAATGGGAACTCAACCAGCAGGAGGTGCAGCGGCTGTTCCAAAAGTGGGGAACACCACGGATAGACCTGTTTGCAACACTCCACAATGCAAAATGCCAACATTACGCATCCAGACAACCGGACCAAAGGTCCCTAGGGAATGCGCTATGGATAAGTTGGTCGAACGAATTTGCATACGCTTTTCCCCGATACCACTGTTACACAAGGTACTCAGCAAATGCAGGAGCAGCAGCATGACACTGATATTGGTGGCACCTCAGTGGGCCAGACAATCATGGTTTTGCAGCGTGAATCTTTCTGGATTCACTATGCTGTGCATTATTCCGCCATCTCGTGGTTGGGTCCGGATTCGTAGTCTTTTCTTTGTTTTTGTCTTTTTTTTTTTTTTTTTTGTTGGCCCAGGTGGGCGGCGACGCCCACCATTTGGTGTCTTCGGTGACGTCGTCGCGCTTCCGGCGGAAGCTCCCACCTTTGGTAGCCATCTTCAGATTCTTTTTTCCGCCGTGGGGTCTGGATCGTTGCCGAGAAGTTCCAGAAAGTTGGACGAAGAATCTCGAAAAGTCGAAAATTCATCACAGAAGATATACTACTGAGACACCGGACGACAACACTAGTACCGGAGAAGAAGGACGACGAGGTAGAAGGTCCACGACCGAAATCTCGACGCCTACAGAGAATGCGCTCACAGGGGGCTCCCTAAGCGCGGTTATGGACAAGACTCCGTTCAAGTTCTGCAGAAATTGCCACCACAAATACGCCCAAAAGACCAGCACCCAGTCTGCAACCTCTGCTTGCCGCTCGACCACGCCAGCGAAGACTGCAACGCGTGCTCGGCGTTCACCCGGAGACCCTCCGGGTGAGAGACAGACAGAGAAGGGCGAATTACAGCATGCAGGGCCAGGGACCAGCACCATCTCTCCGAGACCTGGGTCTCTCGAGCGGAGAGGAGGACAACATCGCAGAGGGACCAGAGGACTGCGCTGTCGTCGAAATCGAAAAGAAAACGTCGAAGGAGGTAAGGAGTCGTCGACCCCAAAACACCAAAGCGACGCTCGAAAGAGTGAAGCCAGAATCCCTAGCGACACTGCCAGAAGTGTAGCAAAGTCCACCAAGGGAGCGTTGCCGCCGAAACACTCGACGAAAGCAACAGCACCAAGGGACAAACAGCCGAGCGGATCCTTGGACAAGGACTCTCAATCGGCGAAAGCCTCCGAAAACGAAGGCGTCGAAGGTCGTCCCCGAAAAGGAAACCTCGACACCGAGAAAGGAAGGCCCGGCGTCTGTTTCGACGACCGCGACCGCGAAGAGAGGCACTGCACCACTCGACGCCGAAAAGGCCCACGAGATGGCGAAAAGAAGAGGAGGCTCGAGGCAGAGATGGCGAGCATCCTGCAACGCAAAAAAGACTTCGACGAGAAGATGAAACAATACGCTATTCCGTCGAAGCAAGTCCACGAGGCAGTCGAGGAGTTCGAGGTCGAAGTCGACGAGGCCCCGGGGACACCCGAACAGCTCGAAGACCAGGACGAGGAATACTACTACTTCGAGGCCGAAGGCGAAGAAGAGATGCTGTCTTACAGGGACTCGGCGTCCTCTGAAGTACAAGACCTAGACTGGCAAGACCTCGACACAGAGTCACCAGAAGAAGGGGTAGACACTTACCCCTCGAGACCTTCGCCGCCAGACGACATCGGAGTCTACAATGAGGTCGTGCAGAAGGCTGCAAAGACTTATGGGGTCGAAATGCAGGAGGAAAAGACAAAAGCAGGTTTCCTCTTCGAAACCCTGCTCCCCCAACAGACAAGGAGTCAATTTCTACCCATGTTACCTGGCGTTCTCGACCAGGGAAGGGAGGCCTTCAGGGAACCAGCAATCTGCAAGGCGGTTACCCCTAGGAGCGAAAAGAAGTATAAGCACTCCACAAAAGATCCTGCATACATACAGGGGTCTGTACCAGCAGACTCCATTATCGCTGCAACAGCCAGGAAGAGGGCCGGTGTGCCCACCAACACAGGCCCACCTCCAGACAAGGAGAGCAAAAGAATAGACCTCACAGGACGTAAGGTGGAGAGGAACGCAGCCATACACTGGCGTATCGCCAACTCCAACGCCCTCATCAGCAGGCATGCATACCAGCATTGGGCAGAAATGAGCCAGCTCATTAAGCACCTGCCAGAAGAACACCAACAAAGGGCCAATTACCTAGCGGAAGAAGGCAAGGCCATCGCGAACACTTGCCTAAAGTCAGCCTTGGACGCAGCAGAGAACTCCAGCAGGCAAATGATGATAGGGATGACTGAGAGGAGACACGCATGGCTCAGGATCTCCGGCTTCAAACCAGAAGTACAGAGCAACATCATCAACACACCGTTCGACGGTGAGAAACTGTTTGGAGCAACAGTTGACAACAAATTAACACAACTAAAGACGGACAACGAAACTGCAAGGTCCATGGGAGCGCTGCAGTTCAGGGGATGAGAAGAGGGAACCCCTCAAGGCGAGCCAGTGGTAGAGGAGGCAATGCACCTACCACTTCACATCAATCACAACAACAAGGGTACCAAGGGAACAACCAGGGCCAAAACCTGCAGGGACAACAGCAGCAGAATTGGCAGTACCAACCCAGAGGACGGTCCTTTCGAGGGCGCGGGTACGGACGGGGACAGGCCCGAAGAGGGGGCCAGCAGCCCGCCTCAAAGTGACTCCACACACATAACAAGCCCCCACCGTTAACACCAAGGTTGAGGGGAAGTCCGCAAAGGAAAATATAAAGAGCAGAAGCACACAGCAAATAACCACCGAGCATACGACACCAGTGGGAGGAAGAATAAGAAAATTTCTCACACAATGGAGGAAAATTACCACAGACAAATGGATACTAAACACCATACAGCACGGGTACTGCATAGACCTCCAAAACACCCGCCAGGGAGAAGACCAAGACATCGGTCAATACCCGCAAGAGAACTAGCCCTCCTCCGCCTAGAAGCAGAGGAACTGCTACAAAAAGAGCAATAGAACCAGTTCCAAACAACGAAAGGAACAAGGGAATATACTCAACGTACTTCCTAGTGCCAAAGGTAGACGATACACTAAGACCTATACTGGACCTCAGATTCCTGAACAAGTTCGTAAAAACACAAAAATTCAAGATGACTTCACTTCAGGAAGTAATACCCCAAATCCAAGAAGGGGATTACATGGCGACCTTAGACCTAAAAGATGCATACCTGCACATACCCGTCAACCGCAAACACAAACGGCTATTAAGATTCGTGATAGGCCACAATCACTACCAGTTCACAGTGCTAGCCTTCGGACTAAAGTCCGCACCAAGAGTGTTCACGAAATGCCTAGCAGCAGCTGCAGCGCACCTTCGGAGGAGGAGCATACATGTATACCCCTACCTCGACGACTAGCTGGTAAAAGCAGGATCATACAGACTCTGCAAAAAACACATCAAACAAGTCATAGAAACACTGTCCACATTAGGTTTCTCAATACATTGGGAAAAATCGTCAACAGAACCCCAACAAATCAAGATATTCTTGGGGGCACAAATAGACAGCACACAGTCCAAGGTGTTCCCCAGCGACAAGAGAAGTATAGCGCTCCTGAGGGAAACACGTCATTACCGCAAGGGGCAAGTTCTGACAGTGAGGACGGTGAGCAGGCTAATGGGAATGATGGCATCATGCATCCACCTTGTCCCGCATATCAGACTGCACATGAGACCGTTCCAGGAATGGATACAACAGCAATGGTCACAAGCCACAGGGAGTTGGGAAGATCTAGTGGTTGTCACACACGCAGTGCAGAAAGAAATAGCGTGGTGGAAAGAAGAGAACATATTACAAGGGAAGCCATTCACACAGCCAACTCCAACAGTGACCATCACAACAGACGCCTCACAGCAGGGCTGGGGCGCGCACATGACCAGACTCCGCGTCAGGGGGCTCTGGTCACAACAAGATGCAGTGAAACACATCAACTACCTAGAACTCAAAACTGTGTTCCTAGCCTTAAAAGCCTTTCAAAAGCAGCTTTACGGCCAGCGAGTGCTGATACAAACAGACAACACAACTGCAATGTTCTACATCAACAAGCAAGGTGGGACACAATCAGCACCGCTGTCAAGTCTGGCACAACAGATCTGGAGATGGGCCATCCCTCTAAGGATAGACCTGCTAGCAATACACCTCCCAGGAATAGACAATGTAGAAGCAGACCGACTCAGCAGGCAGACGTCTGCATCCCACGAATGGGAACTGAACCAACAGGAGGTGCAGCAACTGTTCCAAAAGTGGGGAACACCACGGATAGACCTCTTTGCAACACCCCACAATGCAAAATGCCAACATTACGCATCCAGACAGCCGGACCAAAGGTCCCTAGGGAATGCCCTATGGATAAGTTGGTCGAACGAATTTGCTTACGCTTTTCCCCCGATACCACTGTTACACAAAGTACTCAGCAAATGCAGGAGCAGCAGCATGACACTCATACTGGTGGCACCTCAGTGGGCCAGACAAACATGGTTCTCACAGATTATGGAAATGGCGCAGGAACCAGCACACAGGTTCAGCAGAAGGAAAGACCTCCTCACAATGCAAGACGGAAAAGTGCTCCACCCAGAACCAGACAGCCTCAGCCTAGCAGCATGGCTCCTGAGGACCTAGAATTCGCACACCTCAAACTACCTCCAAGCACCATGGCAGTACTCAGAGAAGCAAGGAGACCCACTACAAGAAAATGCTACATTGCAAAGTGGAAAAGGTTCTCACAATGGTGCATTACAGAGGGACTGCAACGAAAAGTCACAAAAGAATCAACAGTACTGCGATATTTAACACACCTACTACAAAGCGGGCTGAGCTACTCGTCACTAAGGGTTCACCTAGCAGCCATAGTGGCCTACACCAGGGAGAAGCGGTGAAAAGCTTCTTCACCTCCCAAGTGGTCAAAAGATTCCTGGAAGGGGCTAAAAGAATAGCCCCCTAAAAGGATGCCAGCCCCAAGCTGGAACCTCAACACTGTACTGACACAGTTGATGAAATCACCATTTGAACCCATACACAAGAGCACACTGCACATGCTCACACTAAAAACGGCTTTCTTAGTGGCTATCACGTCACTGCGAAGAGTCAGTGAACTACAGGCTCTCACACTACAAGAGCCCTACTTGCAAATACACAAGGACAGAATTGTCATGAGGACGGACCCACACTTCCTGCCAAAGGTGGTGTCGCGGTTCCATATCAATCAAACAATACAGATACCAAGTTTCTTCCAGAAACCTTCAACACCCTCAGAAAAGGCGCTACACACGCTAGACGCCAGAAGGGCAGTGATGCACTACATAGAAAGGACGAAGGAATGCAGGAAAACAAAACAACTCTTCGTTTCCTTCGCAAGCAGTTTCCTGGGACGACCAGTAACAAAAAATACCATTGCACGGTGGATTGCACAAGCAATACAACTCTGCCACAAGCAGGCAGGACAAGAGTTACAAGGGGCCGCCCAGGCTCACTCAACAAGGAAAAGGGAGCAACGGTTGCGTTCCTAGCGAACACACCTATACAAGACATTTGCCAAGCGGCAACATGGTCTTCCGTGCACACGTTCACCAAACACTACTGTGTTGATATCCAAATGAACAAAGAGGCACAAGTAGGACAGAAGGTCTTACAGCACATTTTCAGCAACCAATGCTCATCTTCCACCCAACCACCGCAATAACAAAACCGCTACTAAGTCTATGCACAGCATAGTGAATCCAGAAAGATTCACGCTGCAAAACGAATAGTTTCTTACCTGTCGGTGTAGTTTTGCAGCTTGAAGACTTTCTGGATTCACTAGCGATCCCACCCGCCTCCGCCAGGAAGATAACATAGGAGGTTAAGGGTACAACTAAACTACATACAAGGTTTTAAAGGGATCAAAGAATAATTGAAGGATTAAAGGTTAAAGACATAGACAACAAAAAACTGTAAGAGGAAAAGAAAAAAGAATCCGAAGATGGCTACCAAAGGTGGGAGCTTCCGCCGGAACGCGACGACGTCACCGAAGACACCAAATGGTGGGCGTCGCCACCCACCTGGGCCAACAACAAAAAAAAAAAAAAAAAGACAAAAACAAAGAAAAGACTACGAATCCGGACCCAACCACGAGATGGCGGAATAATGCACAGCATAGTGAATCCAGAAAGTCTTCAAGCTGCAAAACTACACCGACAGGTAAGAAACTATTCGTTCTCACAGATAATGGAAATGGCGCAGGAACCAGCACACCGGTTCAGCAGAAGGAAAGACCTCCTCACAATGCAAGACGGAAAAGTGCTCCACCCAGAACCAGACCGCCTCAGCCTAGCAGCATGGCTCCTGAGGACCTAGAATTCGCACACCTCAAACTACCTCCAAGCACCATGGCAGTACTCAGAGAAGCAAGGAGACCCACTACAAGAAAATGCTACATTGCAAAGTGGAAAAGGTTCTCACAATGGTGCATTACAGAGGGACTGCAACGAAAAGTCACAAAAGAATCAACAGTACTGCGATACTTAACACACCTACTACAAAGCGGGCTGAGCTACTCGTCACTAAGGGTTCACCTAGCAGCCATAGTGGCCTACACCAGGGGAGAAGCGGTGAAAAGCTTCTTCACCTCCCAAGTGGTCAAAAGATTCCTGGAAGGGGCTAAAAAAATAGCCCCCCTAAAGGATGCCAGCCCCAAGCTGGAACCTCAACACTGTACTGACACAGTTGATGAAATCACCATTTGAACCCATACACAAGATCACACTGCACATGCTCACACTAAAAACTGCTTTCTTAGTGGCTATCACGTCACTGCGAAGAGTCAGTGAACTACAGGCTCTCACACTACAAGAGCCCTACTTGCAAATACACAAGGACAGAATTGTCATGAGGACGGACCCACACTTCCTGCCAAAGGTGGTGTCGCGGTTCCATATCAATCAAACAATACAGATACCAAGTTTCTTCCAGAAACCTTCAACACCCTCAGAAAAGGCGCTACACACGCTGGACGCCAGAAGGGCAGTGATGCACTACATAGAAAGGACGAAGGAATGCAGGAAAACAAAACAACTCTTCGTTTCCTTCGCAAGCAGTTTCCGGGGACGACCAGTAACAAAAAATACCATTGCACGGTGGATTGCACAAGCAATACAACTCTGCCACAAGCAGGCAGGACAAGAATTACAAGGAGCCGCCCAGGCTCACTCAACAAGGAAAAGGGAGCAACGGTTGTGTTCCTAGCGAACACACCTATACAAGACATTTGCCAAGCGGCAACATGGTCTTCCGTGCACACGTTCACCAAACACTACTGTGTTGATATCCAAATGAACAAAGAGGCACAAGTAGGACAGAAGGTCTTATAGCACATTTTCAGCAACCAATGCTCATCTTCCACCCAACCACCGCAATAACAAAACCGCTACTAAGTCTGTGCACAGCATAGTGAATCCAGAAAGATTCACGCTGCAAAGCGAATAGTTTCTTACCTGTCGGTGTAGTTTTGCAGCTTGAAGACTTTCTGGATTCACTAGCGATCCCACCCGCCTCCGCCAGGAAGATAACATAGGAGGTTAAGGGTAAAACTAAACTACATACAAGGTTTAAAGGGATCAAAGAATAATTGAAGGATTAAAGGTTAAAGACATAGACAACAAAAAACTGTAAGAGGAAAAGAAAAAAGAATCCGAAGATGGCTACCAAAGGTGGGAGCTTCCGCCGGAAGCGCGACGACGTCACCGAAGACACCAAATGGTGGGCGTCGCCGCCCACCTGGGCCAACAAAAAAAACAAAAAAAAAACACAAAAACAAAGAAAAGACTACGAATCCGGACCCAACCACGAGATGGCGGAATAATGCACAGCATAATGAATCCAGAAAGTCTTCAAGCTGCAAAACTAAACCGACAGGTAAGAAACTATTCGGTTTTTTTTCTGTGAAAATATAAATATATTGCTCCACATGGTCCGCTCTCGCGGGCGCTGCAGCAGACTGTACATTTCTGTAGTGCGAAGACTCAATCAGTAGGACCACTCTGCTACAATCCTTTGACAACATTACTGTTACCAATACACAAACTGAGTTGCACTCTCAATTCAGGACCATTTCAACAGAAATCGCCAGACGCTCACGGGCAGTGCCAATAAACGAAATTCTGGTTCTGAATTGAGTGCGACTCAGTTTGTGTACTGGTAACCGTAACGTTCAAAAACATGTATATGTTTGTATGTAAGTGAGTGTGCAAAGTTTTTAAGTGAAATTCAGTGACGGATACAAAAGACTATGTTCTCGTTTCCGTGAAAACACCCAAACCTTCAAGGCTTCCTCCTGTAACAAAATATCCCACCATTTATGTAAGACTTTTTAGCTTAATTGCCTGCCTTGTATGCTTTGGTATAAAGCAAATAGGTTTTTTCTTTTGTCCTTTCTTATGTTCTGATCTATATAGGATTGTTTCCCTGGTTGCTTTGTCTACCTTCTATATAGCTTGTTTCAACATCTTATCTGGGTATCCCCTCATTTTGAACCTCTGAGTCACACCTCCCCCAGGCCAGGAAGAGCCATCTGTAGCAGGGGAGCTTCAAAGGCCTTGCCGCCTTTGTAACGTGACCCCCAGCCTCTCCTGCTATCAGGAGCAGGCCCCCTTCGTGTCTCCCCTCCTTTTCGGCGGGAAGACGGGCAGGAAAAATTAGCACAGCCCAGATGGTGTGCCTACCCGGCCAACCCCACCCCTCAGGTGGGGGAGGCGAGGTGAAGCCCACTCTTCAGTGCCCGCCATCTTGCAGATGACAGGCACGCTCCAATCAGGATTAGGGATTGTGCCCACTCCCCCCACGTGGGGTGAGCACACAAAGGGTGTAGTCACCCGAAGGTCAGTGGAAATTGGCTACTGACCTCGAGACCCCTAAATACAGTATTTAGGGGGCAGCCCTGAACCAAGAAGGCAGATTCCTACAACTTACGAAGGACGAAAGAAGACGCGCAGCAGAGGAGACTGCAGCGCAGAACTGACTTGTCCCCAGGCCTACCGGGCCGTCTGCATTTTCCAGAGATCATGCACCAAAAGTCTCCTTGTCCTGCCGCCAGCGACCTCCAGAACCCCTGGGCGGACTGACTGCCTTCCACAAAGACCGGATCTCCTGTGAACAGCTGCTCTGTTCAAAAGAAACTTCCAAGACAGACTCTGAGCCTCCAAAGATACCCGACACCTGGAACCACCACTGCATCGGTCGCCTACTGCCCGAGAGTGAGTGGCCCACCGTTCCTAGCGAGGTCCCCCAGCGCTCCAGAGTCCACCGTGGGTCGACCCTTCCAGGACTCCCCGACGTAGCCTGTATCCTCTGCACAGAGCTAAACCCCCCCCCTCCCCAACCGCGAGTGGCCCGGTAAGGTGAAATCTGACCTCAAGACAATCCTGCATCCAGCCGCCGTGCGCCCTGGAGAAGAGAACGCAAGGTGCACCTACGTCCCAGAGCCCCCAACTTACTTGCCCAGCTGTTGGGCCCTCCCAGACGTCTTCCTGGACGGAGCCTGCAGCCAAAACCAGCAACTCCCATTGAAAACAGGGCACTTGACGTCAAAACAGCACCCTGCACCCAGCTGCCCCTGCGGGCACACCTCGTGTGCTAACTCGGATCCTCTTTGCCCTGAGCCTAACTCCAGGAGCTTTGCTCCCACAACCCTGTGGTCTGCTTGTGAGCAGCCACCAACCGGAGGTCCCCTATTCCCCATTGGGTAACATTGGGACTCAGCACTGCACCCAGCCACCCTAGTGCAGCTGACGGTGTAACAAGAATGCATCCTTGACCCTGGTTCTAACCCCAGAATACCAACTCCCACAACAAAGTATTTACCTGTTAACCGATAACTTCATTTCTCTCCATAGGAAATACATTGACAAATATCTCAGATTTGTGATAGCAGTCAAACACTATCAGTTCAAAGTACTCCCATTCAGAGTAACTACTGCTCCCATAGCATTCACAAAATGTCTAAGTAGTGGCAGCACATCTCAGTAGGCAAGATTCATGTCTTCCCATACCTAGACGACTGGCTCATCAAAGCCAGCACACACCAGAAGTGTTTACAACACACTCAAACTACATTAGACCTACTCCACCAGTTGGGTTTCACTGTCAATGCACAGAAGTCTCATCTTCAGTCTTCACAAATGCAGTCCTATCTGGGAGCGACTCTAAACACTTGCACAGCTCTAACCTCTCGCAATGCAGCCAGAATTCGAAATATTCAAACATTGCTACTACAGATTTTGACCAATCAATACTTAACAGTCAGGACTTGTTAGGAATGATGTCATCATGCATTGCAATAGTGCCTCATGCAGGTTATAAATGCGTCCTCTACAAGAGTGTTTGGCACATCAGTGGAATCCGTCTTTGGGTCAATTAACAGATCTAGTGTTGGTAGACAGCCGCACCCATTGCTCTCTGCAATGGTAGAACACACAAAACTTATCAAAAGGGCGGCCTTCATTGACCCTCTTCCACAGATCGTGCTAACAGCAGACTCCTCTCTCACAGGTTGGGGTGCCCATCTTTGCAGTTTAACAATTCAAGGTATATGGGAGAAGTGCAGAAGTCTTCACATTACCTATCTAGAGCTTCTAGCTGTGTATCTAGCGCTGAAAAGCTTTTAAATCTCACCTCATTGGGAAAATTGTCCTAGTTTGCACGGACAATGACCGCTATGTACAAAAACAGGGGAGGACACATTCTCTTCAACTGTCACGCCTCTCTTGGACCATTTGGCGTTGGGCAATTCATCAGAGTTCCTCTTCTGGCAGAGCACCTCCCAGGAATGAACAATCAAATTACCGACCTCCTTAGCAGAAGGCGGCAACGAATACACGAGTGGGAACTTCACCCCGAAGTACTCCTTTCATACTTTCAACAATGGGGATTCCCACAAATAGATCTGTTCGCCACAGTCGACACCAAAACCCAAGAAAGCCTTGGAGTCGAAACCTTCAGCACCAAAAGGACTTTCCGGTTTGACTCCGAAAACTTTGATGCCGAAAAGCAAAGACTTGCCTGCAACAAAACCGGATCCAAATAAAGACACTGTACCTATTAAATTGGATCTGAGGCAGAAAAAACTGTATATTCATCCAGTATACAGGACACATTCATGCTAAATCACCATCTAAGCACAAGCTTCCCGATGATGATGACCCATACAAAATTCTTTTGAAGAGTAAAAGTGTAGGCACTAGTCCTTTCCACACATTTCCATCTCCTCCTCCCTCTTCACCACAGCTTGATCCATTAAATATTACACCTAGTCAGTCTCCTCCACCTCAACTTGACACAGGTGACACGGACGATGATCCACAACTACCAGATCCTTGGACAGATTACACCACTGATCCTCCACAAGATACAGACCCAGATCTTTATCCTGCCAGGCCATCGCCACCTGATGACAACCTGTCATACCACCTGCTTATTGCCAGGACAGCAGAATGCCATGGGGGGGGGAGCTACATAGTCTTTAGATGAAGGTTTTCTCTTTCACACTCTAGGAACACATAAATCTAATCAAACACTCCCTATGCTTAAGGGTATGTTAAGTCACACAGACAATATTTTTAAAGACCCTGCCATGGTAGAATTCTTACTCCTAGAGTAGTCAAAAAATATAAATCTTCCCCCACAGATACCATTTTTATTAAGGGTCAGTTACTACTTGACTCTTTAGTGGTATCAAATGCCAGAGAGTGAATTTTCAAGCATCTGGGGATGCCCCTCCCCCAGATAAAGAGTCAAAGCTTATTGATGCTTCAGGCAAACGTGTAGCGGCGCAAGCAGCTAATCAATGGCGTATTGCTAATACACAGGGCCTACTAGCAAGGTATGATAGAGCCCACTGGGACGAAATGGAACAATTACTGCAGTTTCTCCCAGATGAGCATAGGGCAAAAGCTCAGGACTTAGTCCAAGAAGGGAAATTAATTTCCAATGCTTCAATTGCGCTCTAGATGCAGCTGACACCACAGCTAGAGAAGTGAATACCAGCATCTAACTGAGACGTCATGCTTAGCTACGGATATCAGAATTCAAGCCTGAAGTCCAACAATCCATACTGAATGTACCTTTTGATAAAAAGCACCTTTTTGGTCCTGAAGTAGATTTAACGCTGGAAAAAATGAAAAGACACCAATGTGGCAAAATCGATGAGCGCTTCAATCTCCCTCAGATAGAGGTTCCTTTAGGGGAGGGTCCAAGTGTACAGGCACTGACCAGAACACTTCCTCATATAAAGGCAATTCCCAATCCTTTACAAAAGGATTTTTCAGAGGGGGGGGTTCTAGTGGAAATAGTCCCAGGAGCAGAGGTAACCAGCATTGGCATAGCCAATAGGTCTCGCTTTTGGGACCTTATAAGTATTTAGTTATGCAGCACAATATCCTTGGTGCAACAACATCAACTGTTGCATGGCTAAACACTTATAAGGTCCCAAAGGCGAGACCTATTGGCTATGCCAATGCTTGTTAAACCTGCTGGTGAGTGTTTTTTGGGAACTACATTAGCCCACATCTGTATAAAGTGAGAAAGAGCAGGATGGTGATATAAAAGGCACCCCTTCAGCTTTGACTGCAAAATGTAATTCAATTAATCATTCACTCGCTAACACTTTTAACGGCAAGGAAAAGCCAAATGTTCAGAGGTTTCATGATAATAGTCTCCAAATTTCCCTGAATTGATGTGGTTTATAAATATTACAAGAAGAGGTGAAACAGTTTCCGCTTTCTGCAAATTTGACGACTTGTCAACATCTCATTTGAGCTCGGGACACGGGGAGCTGCCGACAGTGTAGTAATGGGAAACCAAGCTCGAAAGCCGGCCTCGGCTCAACACAATGTGGTTCTGGACAAATCACTCAATCTCACAGTGGTCTAAAAAAGCAAACCACGAGTAACTGTCTAGTTCTGTTGTAAAGCGCCCTCTGTTCGCGCTATGAAAAATATACATAAAAAGCCACAGATCTCAGATATCCCCAAGTTTGAAGGTCATAACCACCTCCCCCTTTGAATCTCCTTGGCATGAATGAGTGTCGTGCCTCCCAGTTTTCCCAACAGCCTCCATATGTTATTGAAAGGCACTACAATATATTAGATCTCCCCCAAAATAAATGTTTGAAAAGTCACTACATTTCTCGACAGTGTCCTTAAATATTTTTGAAACATATGACTGTCTCTGAACTGTCTCAAATGTATGTTGGCGAATAGCCCCACATTTCCCTCAACTGTATTGACTGACACCTAGCAGACGAACTAATCTCTCTGGGGAATTTCATTATGCACATTATGCAAAGGTGTTTATTTGCCAGTTTCCTTCCCGGATTCAACTGCTCGAAGCAGATCTCTCTGCGATTCACTAGCTATTATATCTGCTTTGAAGCAACCCTGCAGTTATTTTGCAATGCTCTCTGCCAGATCCGAGGTTGCAGGCGCGCAGAAAAGCAACTGTCACGTTCTCCTTGTCGAAGGCGACAGGTGCAAGGGAAGGGCTACTGCAGGGCCCATCACTTCGGGCGTCAGACACTCACTGCAGTTACAACACTAGAAAAATGTCTTCTGATTGGCTAAGTGCACAACAAGACTATGAGTACAGCATATACAACCTTATGCTGTAGTTCAAAATGCTGGTACTCGGACTGTACCCGAATGCTCCAATTTTGACAGAAAATAAAAACACTAGTATGTAGTACGACGTGGGGCTGGTAGGGTTGCCACCTAGATGTTTTTTAACAGCATGACATTATTTTAGTGTCCAGGCCTATACAAAAATTCGGAAAATCACTTATAGCCGGTATTTTTCCCCTCATCAGTACACACTTTAAAAATTAAACATAGGAAGAAGGCACTTTAAAATATGTTCTAGAGCTGCCTTAATGCTCCTAGACTGATAATGAAAGTAAACAGAAACAGAAAGCCATGTTTAAAAAAATCATACATACAATTTCATCTAAAGTCCAATTAAATATTATGTCCGGCTCTTTTTAAAACGTGAACCGATATTTTTCTCTGGGAAAGGTGGCAACCCTGTTGACTAAGGCGAGCGGGAAAGTATGGGGGTAACGGAGAAAGCGAAGCAAATCAACAACCTGATTGGAGTGGTGTTCAGAAGAACAGTTGATCTGTCAAGGCGACTTCCCCCCGCCTTCTGGTCGGTTGCAGTGTGTAGAGGGGGTCGAGGGAGGTGACAGGTTAGTTCTGTGAGGAAAGGTGCGAAGTCTGCTATGCTGGGTATTATCCAGCGGGGGGCACCAGACGGTGGTCCATTATTAGGGCGTAGTGCGTTTTAATCAACATCGCCATCAGATAGGGTGGAAACTAAAGCGGGGAGGTAGGGCAAAACGAGATCAAGCTGTATGGAGTGGCAATGGACTTAAGTCAGGGTGACTAGGCGCCCCGGATTTCCCGGACAGTCCCGGTTTTGAGAGGACCGTCCCGAGGCTTTACCTAATTTTCAAGAAATGTCCCCGTTTTTAGAAATAAGATGGTCATCCGGCAAAGCAGAAATGACATGTTTACTCTCCTTTCAAGAGACGCCTCTAAAGTAATTTAATTTATTATCTGCCTCTTTCAGGCAACACAGGGGGAGGGAAGTCGGCTGCCTGCTTGCAGCAGAGAAAAGACAGAGTAGGGAGGAGGGAGGCAGCGTCGGCACAAGTGAAGCGCTGGACAGCAGAGACGTCGGCAGCGTCAGAGGAGCGGGGGCGAGCGAGCGCGGCAGCCTGCTGAGCTGACCACACGCTTGTGCACAATGGCCATGTGTTTTCAATTATCGCGCCCGCGTCTGGGCACAATAATTGGAAACAGATGGCGGCTGTGCGGGTAACTGCACGGAAAAGGCCATTGTGCACGAGCGTGTGGTCAGCTTTTTGAAGCCCCTTACATAAAGTCTCGCAGGGCAGCGCTTGCGCGCTACTCTAGGCTCGACCTAAAAACACCGCACCTGTCGGTGGAAGACTTCAAAACTTTCTCACCATTTGGAAATCAAGAACAACCGACAAATGGGTGCTTGGAATTATCCAACATGGCTATTGCCTGGAGCTTACCAACAATCCTCCGAACATTCCTCCTTGATCACACAAAATGTCATCAGACCACCAGCACTTGCTTCTACAAGAAGTGCACTCTTTATTACTCAAAGGGGCTATAGAACCAGTCCCACTTCAATACCACGGTTCAGGGGTTTATTCCCTTTAATTTCCGATTCCCAAAAAGGATGGCTCTATGAGACCTATTCTAGTTCTCAGAGTTAAACAAATACATATTGTCAGAGCATTTTCACATGGTCACTCTTCAACAAGTAGACTTCCCCTGTTGCAACAGGGTGACTTTGTCTACGCTAGATCTACTACTTTCATATTCCAATTCACCCCTCTCATCGCAAATACCTCAGATTTGTGATAGCAGGCAAACATTACCAGTTCAAGGTACTTCCATTTGGCGTCACCACAGCCCCCAGAGTGTTCACCAAATGTCTCGCTGTAGTAGCCGCACATCTCAGGAGATAATGTATACATGTCTTCCCTTACCTGGATGACTGGCTTATCAAAGCAAGCACTTACCAAACCTGTATACTACACACTCAGACAACAGTACATCTGCTTAATCAGTTGGGTTTCACAATAAATGCACAGAAATCTCACCTGTGTCCAGCACAGGTGCAGTCTTATCTGGGAGCTTCCCTCAATACTATCAAAGCTCTAGCCACTCCCAATGTAGCCAGGATTCACAATATTAAGGCCACAATATTACAATTTCACCCCAATCAATCATTACCAGCCAGAGTCTTCATGCAACTGTTGGGAATGATGGCATCCTGCATTGTAATCGTACCTCATGCAAGGCTTCACATGCGTCCTCTGCAGGAATGTCTAGCACGTCAGTGAAATAAATCACAGTGTCTATTAACCGATCTAGTGTTGGTAGACAGCCGTACCCATTGCTCTCTGCAGTGGTGGAACCCTCAAAACTTAGGAAAGGGGCGGCCCTTCATAGACCCTATTCCACAAATTGTATTGACCGCGGACGCATCTCTAACTGGTTGGGGTGCTCATCTTCAATATCACACGGTACAAGGGCTGTGGTCACACAGTCACAAACGTCTCCACATCAACTACCTAGAACTGCTAGCAGTGCTTCTAGCACTCAAAGCTTTTCTCACCCAACTTCTAGGCAAGACTGTCTTAGTCCGCACAGACAGCATGACAGCAATGTATTACTTACAAAAACAGGGAGGGACACTCTCTCCAGCTGTCGCGACTTGCACAAAGAATTTGGAATTGGGCGATTCACCATAAAATATATCTCCTAACAGAACACCTTCCAGGAGTAGATAATCAGATTGCAGACCTGCTCAGCAGACCAGGCAGCAAATCCACGAGTGGGAACTTCATCCCAAAGTTCTTCTTCCCTACTTCCAAAAATGGGGATTTCCACAGATAGATCTGTTTGCCACAGTATACAATGCAAAATGCCCAAACTTCGCATCCAGGTTCCCACACCAAGCTTCCAAAGGCAATGCTCTATGGATGAATTGGTCAGGGATATTTGCTTACGCTTTTCTGCCTCTCCCACTAATTCCATTACTGGTTCGGAAGCTCAAACAAATGTCCCTCACACTGATCTTAGTGGCCCCCACTTGGGCTCGCCAACCTTCGTACACTACCCTGTTAGCACTCTCAGTGGTTCCCCATCAAAAGTTACATCTCACACCCTCTCTCCTCACTCAGAGCCATGGAGAAATCAGACATCCAAATCCCAAAGAACTCAACCTAGCGATTTGGCTCCTGAAGTCGTAGTTTGGTTATTTACAATTAAATTACCACCAGACTGTATGAATATTCTCAGAGGCTAGAAAGCCTACTACTAGAGCATGTTATGCTGCGAAATGGAAACGGTTTGTTGTCTATTGTAACAACAACAATATCAATCCACTTGATGCTTCTGTACAGATCATTTGTTATCTGTTGCATTTACAGCAATGTGGATTAGCCTACGCATCCATTCGCTTACATTTAGCAGCAGTAGCTGCATATTTGCAAAACAGACAACCCCTATCCATATTCAAAGTGCCAGTGATTAAAGCCTTCATGGAAGGATTAAAAAGGATAATATCACCAAGAATTCCCCCTGCTCCAGAGTGGAACTTAAACATAGTTCTTACAAGGCTAATGGGTTCACCTTTTGAACCAATGCTCAAATGTCAATTGCAATTCCTGTAATGGAAAGTCGCTTTCCTCATAGCGATAACTTCGTTAAGGAGAGTTGGTGAGCTTCAGGCATTGACTATACAAGAGCCATTCTTTCAGCTTCACAAGGATAGAGTTGTTCTTCGTACTAATCATAAATTTCTCCCTAAACTAGTTTGTTTTTCATATCAGTCAATCAATCAGTTGAGTTACCCGTTTTCTTTCCTCAACCGGAATTCTGTAGCAGAACGAGCTCTACATACACTTGATGTTAGGCGGGCTATACTTTACTACATAGAAAGAGCCAAAGAGTTCAGGAAAACAAAACCTCACTATTTGTTGCTTTTTCTCCACCTCACAAGGGCAATCCCATTTCTAAGTCGGGTATTGCAAGATGGATTGTAAAATGAATCCAAACATGTTATACTAAAGTAAAGAGAACTTTGTTAGTACCCCCCTAGTGCGCATTCCACTCGCAAAATAGGGGCTACTATGGCCTTCTTGGGAAATATCCCAATAGCTGACATTTGTAAGGCAGCAACATGGTCTACACTGAACACGTTCACGAAACACTATTGTGTAGATGTGTCCTCAAGACAACGGGAAAATGTAGGCCAAGCAGTACTTAAACACTATTTCAAACAACTACAGCCACTACAGGTTAGCCTACTCTTTGGGAGATTACTGCTATATAGTCTATACAAAGCATGTGATCTACAGCTCACATGCCTTGAACGGAAAATGTTACTTACCTAGTAAGCATCTGTTCTTGTCATGTAGAGCTGTAGATTCACATGCGCCCACCCACCTTCCCGGTGTCCTGTAGTGGTTGTAGTTCTTAATTTACATTCATTCGCATGGACATCTCTATTCTATACCTCCTAACTCCATTTCTCACCCTCTGCGGAAAAACAATCTAACAATGGAGTTCATGCCCATGCGCACTTTCACCGAAAGGAGAAGTAACCTACCTCGTGCCTGGAAATGCTTCTTCGAACAAAAACAACTTACAAAAATCCGGACCCAACACTAGATGGCAGGAGTATGCAAAGCATGCAAGTCTACAGCTCTAGATGCCAAGAACAGATGCTTACTGGGCAAGTAACATTTTCCATTTACAGATATATATATATAGATGGATGGATGGATGGATGGATGGATGGATGGATGGATGGATGGATGGATGGATGGATGGATGGATGGATAGATGGATAGATGGATAGATATATCAAACAAAAACCTCTGCTCCACTCCAGGCAAAGAGCATGCACACGAGGGCTATTTGGGTTTAGGCCTTTCTATTAAATAAAGCCTCCTCCGACCCTGCATAGAGAGACGCGTTTCGGCTGACGCAGCAGCCTTCCTCAATCTAATGTGCGCCATTTTGGTATCAGCCTATATACACTGTTGTAATCATGGACATAGAAAAGTTCATGACGGCTGAGATTGAATAATCATTAGAATCAGTGAATAAATGAAACACATTTCATTATTACTATATACATGGTGGATAATGCTATTGACAACAATATAGTACATCAAGATGTTTATCAATAAAGTGCGTAGTGCAAAAACCGAACCACTATAATATATAACCTTGATTGTACTTGAACACTGAAAACTAAAAAAGAATTGCCTTCATGTTGTTGTAAACCTGATAATCACCATAAGCCATTATTTAAAACCATCGCACTGGTCACATGGTGGGAAATATATATACACGCATCGCGGTGCTTAAAAATGAAATTCAAGGGAGTCACGCTACATTACATTGCCGATATTCATCACATGAAAGCACCGTGGGGAAAAAATCGTGAATTCACGTCTGGCTCATTATTGAAGACGAAAATATACTGTGCTAGTATGCCTTGTCGGAATTGGAAACATACCTTAAACAATATTGCTGACTAATGGCATGCCGCATGTTAACTACTAACTATAAAAGCTAGAGTACACATGTAATTACAACACCCCAAATGCGCAGTTTGAGCCCCATTGTCAGTACCATATATATATATATATATATATATATATATATATATATATATATATATATATATATATATATATATATATATATATATATATATACATACACACACATATATATTTTTCCACACACCAATGCAGCCTCCAATAAGTCAAAAAGGCTAATCAATGCTCTGACAGACACTGTTTTTGCCACCATATAATACAGACAACAGGAGGAAAAGTATCACTTGCACTCTTTGAGTAGAATCCAAAACACTCCATCTGCAAAACAGCAGTCATTATTAGCCTATAGGCTGCATTGAAAAATTCTGGCATGGAAAATTAAAGCAACTGTAAACCTAAAAACTGGCACTGTGCCTTTAAGGCAGCCATGACCCCCAGCTTCCCATCATGCCTCAGGGGTGACAGGGCAGTTCTTTACGGCTCCTTCAGTCAGGACCCTGGAGTTTTCAGCTCTAACTAATTTTGACTTTTTGTCAATTTTCACTTTTATTAGGGACTTTTTACTTTTCACTTGACGTTTTTCACCCTGTAGAGTGAGGTTCTATCACTTTTCTGACAGAAGCTTGTTATTTTTCTGTCACAACATGCCTTCTCTTTTTGACCCTTGTCCCTCCTGTGGTAAGAAGGTCAAGACTGACACACACTCAGTGTGTATACTCTGCTTCCCTGAATCCCACTCCTCTGAACCTTGCCAACACTGCAAAAAGCTGTCTAGGCGTACTCTCAAGGAGAGGGAGAGAATTCGTCTCTATGGCCTCTGAGAAGCAAAAATAGACTTCAAGAGGAAGCTCTCCGGTGAGGCAGAAGAAGAGGAGGTCCAGATCGACGTTGAGAAGTAAGGTCCCGATCTGTTCCCCATCGGCGTCGGGATCGACGTCGAATAGACCATTGGCGAAGAAACGGGTATTTCCGTCGTTGAGACCTCCACCGTCGATTGTATCAGTGCACCACACGACAACGAAGCCGAAGACTGGGGTCGTCGATACATCGACGTCACTCACAGGTATCGGATCAGCCTCCTCCGTTGACATAAACTCGGCGGCGTTCAACTTCGAGAAATAGGTCCCCGTCGACTTTGGCCCAATGTTCGATGTCGAGGCACAGGACTCAGTTGGCGTCATCACATAGACGTTCGACGTCGAGGCACTCCCCTCAGTCGACGTCAACCCGGCGACAATAGACTTCAAGGTCTAAATCCACACTGAAGTGACGTCTGTCAACTTTCAGTAGACGTTTGCCTTCAGCAACGCATCGCTCGGCGTCGAGACGTCGGTATCTGTACAATCGACTCAAGGCATTCGCCGTCGAGATCGACGCCGAAGGCTAAAACACAGCCGGTGCACCACTCTCCGTCAGTTGCATCTCTCCAGACGTCGAGAGTTCAATCGGCATTGGTAATCCAAGAGATACTGACTCCACGTTAGACGTCAAGACACTAGCACCAGTCAACGTTGACCCATCATACACATTCTGGCCGATCAAGGTCCAGACGCACGGCGTCGACCTCTAGGTCACCGGAGGTTATCCTAATGACGTTGAGCAGCTCAGCGTCATCTCCTGAACGTCCCCATCCACAGGAGACCGAGGCCCCTACACAAGAGGAGACAAGGAGGCAAACATGACCCTCTGTGCATCTCTCTCCTAGGTGATGTCACCACTGCATCACTGGCAGAAATCCACAACGGGGCAGGTACGAGAACCACAGGACTACTCCAGTCCCCTACACAGGTCACCACTGGCTCGTCTGGTTCAGGCAGTAGATCTCTCGCCTACCACTCCTTCGAGGGGTTGAGATCATGCTCATATAGTGACAACTTCCTCAAGAAGGAGGTCTACATCTCGTGGGCATCGGAGAAGACGCAGATCACCAACACCTCCTTCGACTCAGTCTTCGAAAAGGGACTATTTTCCGACCCTAACAGTCTACCTTCAAGGGTCTCTCCAGTGGATGATGTCAGTACATTCCAAGATGTATTGGCCAGGGGCGCAACAAAATTGAGCATTGGTATGCCTACCCCCCAAACTTCATCCTCTGTGATTTTTGAAACATTGCACCAAAAATCAGCGGCCAGGCCTTTGTTGCCTCTGGTACCGGGGCTTCTGCATCCTGTTATGGATGTGTTCCTCACACCTGCAACTATCAAGACTGCATCAGCAAGGATCTTGAAAAAATACAGACCTCCAGAAGAGAATCCACCATTCCTTAGAGCCGATCCACTTCCAGACTCTGTGATCATTGCTTCGGCTAAAAAGACACACGCAGTGGCCTCCTCCTCAACAGTGCCTCCCGATACGGAAAGCAGAGCACTGGACTCTTTGGGAAGAAAAGTCTGTGGTACTTCGGCCTCCATGCTGAAGGTTTCAGTGCCTCAGCTCTCTGATAGGACGTTGTGGGACTCTTTAGAAAAGTTTAAGAACAAACTTCCCAAGGAGGATCGTAGAGATTTCCAGGAGGTGTTGCAAGAAGGAAGTTTGGTGGCTAATCAAATTATTTGTGCTGCAGCTGATGGAGCAACCCTATCTGCTCACTCTTATGCACACAAGTTCTGTGCCAGACGTTCATCCTGGTTTCGGCTTACTGCACTAAAGCCCGAGACTCCGCAATGGATCCTAAATCTCCCTTTCTCAGGATCTTCATTATTCGGCACGCACACGAATGACGAGATGTCAAGGATGAAGTCTGAGCTAGACACCTTGAAAGTGGTCTTGAGAAGAAAAAGGAGTTCAGGCGCAGATACAGGCCATACGACCGCCAGCCTTTCCATCAGTGGGTTCAAACCCCTCAGTGGCAGACACATCAACGGCACCAAGCCAGAACCCACTATCGGGGGCGTCGCACCCCCAGAGGGAGAGGGGCATCACGTCAATCTGCTACCTCAGGAAAAGCCCCATCAAAACAATTAACAATCTCTTCCCCATCACCGTTCTCACTCCAGTGGGGTGGGAAGTATAGCCAACCACCTGGAAGAGTGCCGCAGCATCACAAACGATCAATGGGTATTAAAGTACGTTGCAGAATGGGTACTCTCTACGTTTCCGTCATCACCCTCCGGAGATCGCTCCAGTGAAGACCGCGTGCTACCAGCCGCAAGTACTGCAGCAGAAAGTATCCACACTCCTATGAAAATCAGCCATCGAAGAAGTTCCTATATCTCAACGAGGTCGGAGTATACTCAAGGTATTTTATAGTGAGATAGAAAGGTCAAAAGTCAGAATTCAGACCTATCCTGGGTCTGCCCTATCTCAACAAATCCATCCGTAAGGAAAGGTTTTGCATGTTGGCTCTCCATCAAATATATTCTCCTTTCCAGCAAGGGGACTGGATATGTTCGATAGATCTGCAAAATGCATACTTTTACGCCCCAGTCAACCGACGTCATCGGAAGTTCCTGCGTTTTCTGGTGGGAGCCAAGCTTTATCAGTTCAGATTTCTACCCTTCGGGTTGAAGTCAGCTACCAGAGTGTCTACCCAATGCAGGACAGTAGCAGCAGCTGCTCTTCGGCACCAGGGAATGTTTGTTTACCCTTACCTCGACGACTGGCTTCTGAAGGGCCCATCTCCCCAGGTTGTGAGGACTCCCTACCAAAGATGTCTAGCCCTTTGCCAATGGCTGGGCCTTCATGTCAATTTCGAGAAATCAGTTCAACATCCTACTCAAAGGATACACTATCTGGGTGCAACATTAGACTCCGCAATAGCAAAAGTGTTTCCTTCGGAGGAGAGACTATCATCTATCACTCTGAAGTGCAAGCAAATCCTTCTCACTACCTTCCCTTCAGTTCGACAGGTTGCCGCTCTCCTAGGGTCGATGGCATCGTGCATTTTTCTCGGCCCCAACGCCAGGCTGAGGATGCGTCCTTTACAGCAGGATTTGGAGGACAAGTGGGATCAACGGATTGATCGATGGGACAAGATCCATCTGTCGAGAGCAGCCAGATCATCTATCCCATGGTGGATGTGACGGGAAAACCTCTTGGTGGGAGTTTCCTTCCATCAGCTTCCTCCGACACTATCGTTAATCAGAGATGCCTCCCTCCAGGGGTAGGGAGCGCAAATGGGGTCCCTCCAGACTCTAGGTCAGTGGTCGTCCAAAGAATAGTCGTACCACATCAATATGCTAGAGCTAAGGGCTTTGCATCTAGCCCTTAAAGCTTTTTTACCCTCTATTCAGACCAGCTCCATACTAGTCCAGACGGACAATACGACCACCATGTACTATCTAAACAAACAGGGAGGGACTCGATCGCGTTCTCTGTCCCTGGAGGCTCAACCGCTCTGGCGTTGGCTCCTAGCAAGGAAACTGTCGATCACAGTGATACATCTACCAGGAGAGCAAAACTCTCAAGCAGATTCCCTCAGTCGTCACTTCGACGATCAGCAAGACTGGGTTCTACACGACGAAGTGGTGGAAGGAATTTTTCGAGAATGGGGTCGTCAAGCATTGATCTTTTCGTGGCCGAGCCAAACAAAAAATGCCACAACTTTGCGTCAAGGTTCTACCGGCCAGGGTCGAGAGGGAATGCCCTTTTGATCAACTGGTCAGGGGGCTTTGTTTACGCTTTTCCCCCCTCTCATCCCGAAGGTCGTAACCAAGCTCTCCCACTCCAAGGCGAGAATGATTCTGATTGCTCCAGACTGGCCACAACAGTGGTGATACCCGGACCTCCTACACCTATCAGAATGTCCACACAAGAGGCTGCCGTGCAGACCAGACCTGCTTTCCAAGATGAACGGGAGCATTCATCACCCCAACCGTCCCTCGCTGAACTTGGCAGATGGCTCCTGAGGTCGTCCAGTATGGGCACTTAGGACTTCCTCAGGACTGCATGGGCATTTTGAAAGAAGTGAGAAGGCCTTCTACAAGACACTCTTATGCACTTAAATGGAAGTGTTTCTATTTGTGGTGTGTACAGAATAGTTTCCAACCTACCAAGGGGCAAGAGGAGTTAATGTTGCGTTATCTCCTCCACTTAGCCAGGTCAGGCCTAAAGTTCTCTTCCATAAAGGTACACCTGGCGGCCATTACGGCATACAGGCGGTCACCTTCTCAACCTTCTTTCTTTCAATTGCAAGTGGTGAAGGATTTCTTGCAGGGGTTAAAGAATGTTTACCCTCCTATCCGAACTCCTTCACCTCCCTGGGAGCTAAATCTGGTTTTGTCCAAACTCGTGGCTCTCCCTTTTGATCCTATCCACAAAGCATCCCTCCAACACCTTACATGGAAGGCGGCTTTTTTGGTAGCAATCACTTCTGCCCGTAGGGTGAGCGAGATACAAGCGCTCTGTTCTAAGGAACCGTACATGGTTTTCACCACAACAGAGTCGTTCTGAGGACCCACCCCTCCTTCCTTCCAAAGGTGGTGTCGGACTTCCACGTTAACCAATCCATCTTGCTGCCTACCTTTTTTTCCTTATCCCTCTACACCAGCTCAGAGGTTGCTTCATTCTCTAGACCTGAAAAGGGTTTTGAAATTCTACTTGGACAAGTCTAAAGGTATTAGGAAATTTGAACAACTGTTTGTAAACTATGATTCCGTCGGAACAGGTTTCCCAGCCTCTAAGCGTTCCATCTCCAGATGGATAGTGTCATGTATCAAGCTATCTTATCAGTTGGCACAGAAACCGCTTGGTTCTATTCCCAAGGCTCATTCCATTAGAGGGAAGGCAGCTACAGTAGCTTTTCTGAACAATGTACCGATTGCTAAGATCTGCAAAGCAGCCACTTGGAAATCGATACATGCATTTACGAGGCACTATTGTCTCGACTCGGATACCAGAGCAGACACTCAGGTAGGCCAAGCCTCCTTGAGAAATTTGTTTTAATGCTAAATCGGCTATGATAGTTGGGGGGGAGCCCCAATGCCCCCACGGGCCCGCCGGCTCCCCGCCTCCTGCGGGAGCCGGCATTGCTTTTGAGCAAGGAGAGCTGCTGACATGCAGCTCCCCTTGCTCAAAAAGTAATCCTGCTTTGCTTCAATGAAGCAAAGCAGAGTTTGGTATGACAGGGCGGGAGCCGGACGACTCCCGCCCTGCCATAGCAAACGGCAATGTCCCGGGGGTAGGCACCCGGGACATTGCAGGAGCCGGCCCTGGGGGGTGACGGTCCCCAGGGCCATCGAGGGCTCCAGGAGGGGGGCCGTGCGGTCCCCCTCCCTTCATTTTCAAAGTCCCGGGGAGGTGGTGGTCCCCGGGGCTTTGGGGGTCCGTAACAGGCCCCCATATTTGAATATTTGGTGCCCCGGGGAGGTGGTGGTCCCTGGGGCGTGTGGGGGGGCTCGATCCCCCCCCACACATTTTAAAAAAAAAAACAGAGCCCTGGAGAGGTGGCGGACCCCGGGGCTGCGGGGGGCCGCGTGCCCCCCATGTTACTTGGCAAAGCCCCGGGGAGGTGGTGGTCCCCGGGGCGTGTGGGGGGGGGCTCGAGCCCCCCCACACACATTTTAATAATTATTATAGATACGACCCCGGGCAGGTGGCGTTCACTGGGGCTGCGGGGGCCCCCGCTATATAATTTGTGCATGCCCCCTGGACCTGGCCCACCCGGGGGCTTAACAATAACGTAGCGCGGGAGCCCGCGCTTCGTTTTTTATTTTATTTTCACTGCAGGATTCGCGACCCCAACGCGAATTCTGCCGTTTAAAAAAAAAAAAAAAAAGCTTTTTTTGGCCCTGGGGGTCCTTGTGGGACCCCCTGAGCAGGCCTAGGGGGTCAGGGTGTTTCTACCCTGCCGCCTTTTCTTCTTTTTCAACCTTTTTTCCACTCTTTTCTTGTGACTCGGTTACCGAGTCACAAGATGGCTGCCAACATATTCTGGATTAGAGTGTTGGCAGCCAATCGGAGTGAAGCTTGTGCCCGGGAGGGTTCGCGAACCCTCCTCAGTGCTCAGATATCGATATTTTTTCTTTTTTTAAATTTCTCAGGAACTACTAAACGGATTTACACCATTTAAAAAAAAAAAAAAAAAGGTCTCTTTCTGAATCAAGGGCTACCTTTTTGCCAAATTTGGTGTAATTCCGTTCAGCAGTTCGGGCTGTAGCCTGTTCCAATTTTTCCTATGGAAATTAACATGGGGAAAACTCGTTTTGGGACCCCCCTTTTTTCTCGGCCCCCGCTTGACGAATCACCCAGAAACTTTCAAGACCGGAGCGGGCCATTAGTTTTGAAAATTTTGCGAAGATTCGTCAATCGGCGCCAAAGATATTGGCAAAAAAAAAAAACGCTATTTGAATGGAAACGAGGTCCTAACTATAACTACCTGGCGACCGCCAGTAGGATATATCTATCTATCTATCTATCTATCTATCTATCTATCTATCTATCTATCTATCTATCTATCTATCTATCTATCTATCTATCTATCTATCTATCTATCTATCTATATATTTTTGTATATATTTTTTATAGTTTTCCAGGGTCCCTGCGCATGGGCGGGAATATTCAGTGCTTATGACTTTGAGGATACCCCTGGAAGAGAACTAGGATTACAGGTAAGTAACTCATCCTTGTTGCATTTGCTACACCTCACAAAGGCAATCCTAACTCTAAACCTGGTATTGCAAGTTGGATTGTTAAATGAATTCAAACCTGCTACGCTAAAGCTAAAAGAACTTTATACCTCCTAGAGCACATTCCACTCGTAAAATAGGAGGGTCTATGGCCTTTTTAGGTAACACCCTATAGCTGACATTTGCAAAGCAGCAACTTGGTCCACACCACACACATTTACCAAACACTACTGTGTGGATGTGTTAGCACGTCAACAAGCCAATGTAGGGCAAGCAGTGCTAAAGAGACGTTTTCAAACAGCTGCAACATCTACTGGTTAGCCACCGCTTTGGGAGAATACTGCTATATAGTCTATGCAAAGTATGTGTATCTACAGCACACATGCCTCGAACGGATTATGCTGCTAACCCAGTAAACATCTGTTCTTGGCATGTTGAGCTGTAGATTCACATGCGCCCTCCCACCTCCCCGGACACCTGTAGTTGTTGCAGTTTTCATTATTTATATTACATATGCAGGTACATCTCTGTACTACACTCACTTACTCCATTCTCACGCTCTTGCTGGAAAACAATCTAACAATGGAGTCGAGGCCAATGCACACTATTACCAAAAGGAGGAGTCATCTTACCGCGTGACTGGTAAAGACTTCTTCGAAGAGAAACAACTTGCAAACGCCCGGACGCAACACTAGATGGTTAGAGTATGCAAAGCATGTGAATCTACAGCTCTACATGCCAAGAACAGATGCTTACTGGGTAAGTAGCATAATCCTTATGTATGTTGCGTTAAACATACACATCTCTCTGCAAAACGTCTGTAATAGACATTTACCCATCACTAACATTAAAAATAATTTAAAGAGAAACAGTATTTAAAAACAATCTGTTGAAGAATTATTCAAGGTCATAAGGGCAATACTCTCTGCAGAACAGAGCTGGCTCTATCAGGGTGCCCCCTGAAAAGCTGGGGCCCTGAGCCGTAGCCCACCCTTCCTATGCCTTAAAACGTCTCTGCATTGACAAACTATTCAGAGTGCCTTCTACTAATACAAACCTGCCCTTTATGGCTTCCACGATGATTCCAGATTCAGGCCCATAGAGAAATCGACTTCAAAGGGTTCCGGCAGTAGTATTGTCATCTGAGCGGGCCCCCTTTCCTAATCTGCAAGTCCACCTCTGTTACCTAATGGTAAAGAAGCACTAGCAGCCTAGTTCAGAGTAAAGGCCAATGGTTCTGGCAAGTAGAGCGCCTCACTCGGTCATGCTTCACGAAACTGCGACGGGGGCAAGCTCTTGATGCTGGGGCGACTCTGCTCCACAGACCCTCAACGCTGCACCTGAGCCCCAGTAGCGGAGAGGCGAGTCATGGTAGTCCACGAGGGCAGACCTCAGGAGTGCACGGCTGGTTCCTTTGAGGCGGGACTCGTGTCCAAGTGTACTGGTGTGTTCCTCAACTGATGGTTTGCTTTGCCCCAATGTAATCGGATTCAGCCATTGCTATCCTTAAGAATATTTGCATAGGGCACAGGGCTGCCTTCTCTTCAGCAGCCAGGAGATGCTCTGAGCTGCCTATTGAAACAGACCATGAATTTTGCTCCTGTATTGAGGACCATTAGGCAGCAGACCGAGTTAGCAGCAAAATTATGAGCTTAAAAAAACAAAACGCTGCTCATAGAAGAAGGGTACAGGAAAAGCACCTGCAAGAGTTATGAACGAGGGTGGGGTGAGTATAAAAATAGTAGGGGATTATATTTTTTAACTAGAAAGGAGAGCAGCCTCAGTCTTTATATCAGGTGTTGGTAAACTCCCATAACGTTAAACAAGCTAGACCCTTAAGAGTAAAGTTTTTCTAAGGGTAGCTTGGCACAAAGAGAGAGGCTTCACACAGAAAATTTGCGTGGACTTTAAGTAGAAGCACCAGCCACAACAATAAAGATATGAAATGAAAACCATAAAATTCCCAAAACAAATTTTGTTATAAGGAAACTACTTAAGCAAACTGTCAATTGAGTACATCTGATGTAGATGTTAGAAATTAAGCAAAAAACCTAATTGTAGGCTGCTTTCCATTATTTCAAGCACTGGTGATTTCCAAAAACAGCCACTGGAGGGCATCAGTGCATTCATTTTCAGCACTGAAACCATTGAAAAAAAGCATTAGTGTGACCGTTTGTTTGAAAGCAGTTCGGTTTTTAGGTCGAGCCTCGAGTAGCGTGCAAGCGTTGCTCTGCGAGACTTTATGTAAGGGGCTTTTGAAAGCTGACCACACGCTCGTGCACAATGGCCTTTTCCGTGCGGTTACCCGCACGTTTCAGGCACGATGCACGAGCGTGTGGTCAGCTCAGCAGCCTGCCGCGCTCGCTCGCCCCCGCTCCTTTTTTTAGTTGCTTTCACTTTCGCGCGTCTCTTTCTAGTGGCCCTGTTAGTAAAGGATTAAAAACCTACAAATTGGCATGTTGCAGAAGAATTTACTCAGAAAAGCTCTAGAATCTCGCCAGAGCCTTAACTGGTTGGAATAGAATTTACATCAAAAGTCCATTCATTCGTTAACTCTTTGCTAGCGACTTTGATTTGCATCCACCGTATGTTCTATTGCTGGTTTGTGGTGCTTAATAAGTGACTAAAGATAACAGGTTTGATAGCAGTATTTCAGCTGGATTCCAGCATATTAAGGAAGGCACAGTGCTGCTCCAGTGTTTGTTTTCTGGTGTTCCTGTCTGCCTCCCCTCTGGTCATGTTGTTGACAAATTCCTGACTAGATCCTTCTAAAAAAATAAGCACAAAGAAGCCATGGGGCGAGGGGTTAACGCGGGGGCCGTGGCTGTCAAGCTGCGCGCTTTGCTCGGACGCTCGGCTATTCTCTGTTTTTAAGAGGCTTATGCAGTCAGGGCGAAGGAATGTGCTTTCAGGACTATGAAACGGCAAAAAGAAAAGCTATTGTGTAACGAGGACATTTAAAAGCTCTCTGTGCCAGGATAATGCAGCGCCCCCAACCCCCCTCCACCCCCACCCCCCTCCCGGTTGACCCCGCACCAGCCAGAGATTAGTAAGCAAGTGAATAGGATGTTTTAATAATGCGGGTTGTGATAACGGGGAGTGCAGTGAGTGCTCAGTGCTGGGAATGTGATCGCACTCGTTTGCGCTTAACTTTTTTCATATGAGCGGTAATCGGGGTGACCACCTACCAAGAAGGTACATCTTAGACAGTTACTGTAGAGACAAAGAGTCCAAATCAGGGAATTTTTTTTTTTTTTTTACATCTGAAGAGGTCATACAATTCTAAAATAAATGGCCGAGAGAAGTGCAAGTCAAATGCGTTTCTTTGGTTTGTGTAAAGCAAAGGTGTATTGCGCAAACGCTCACATATAGTTGGACTTAAAGATGAAATACTAGCGAAAGTATACACTTCAAGCAACATTTGACAGCTGACATCGGAGAGTTGTCACAATTCTACGCCTGCACCATGATTGACAGTTGTAGTAGTGGCGCTCTGCTGCTGAATATAGACTTGGAGTTCATAGGCAGTAACTCTACTCGTTTTTACTTCTTCTTTCCGAAGGTGTCATTTTTAGGTCGAGCATTCAAGACCTCTTGTATATACTTTAGTATATACTTATTATATACTTATATGTGTATGTACTTTGTGGGCTCTAGAGATCAGCCCTAGGACTTGTCTGCTTCCGCTTAGGGACTTTTTGCTGTTCAACTGCCTCTATTTAACTGTCTTGATAGAAAACGACCAGCAGAGGTCAGTAAAATACCAGAATTGCTTTCTGCTGAGGGACTTTCTTTTTTTAAATTTTCTGGCAACTGTCTCTATTTAACTTTCTTGATAGCAAACGACCAGCAGAGGTCAGTAAAATACCAGAATCACTTTAGCATTCTCTAGATTCCAGTCCATAGAAACTGTCTTCCACGAGCACCCGTAGACAATTAATAATTTTTTCAAATCTTGTATTTTCAGTGATCTGACCACCGAAGACCCTGATTTTATATTAAAAACAGAGCTTTGGACTATACCATTTCCCACTGAAAGGCAATATTTCTCTCCATGTGTTCCCATACCTGGCGTGTCACGCAGTTTGGTGCTTACTTTCCCTCCATGTTAAAGAACAGTAGATGTTTCAGCACCCAGGCTGATGTGCTGCATAGCTAAATACATATAAGGTCCCAAAGGCAAGACCGATTGCATTGCAAATGCTTGTTTAGGTCTGGCTTCACAGCGTTGCTGATTTTACCTTTTATGATCGACTGAAAATGAGTTTTAAGAAGCACTTCTTTAGGTCGAGCCTGGGCAGCACATACACTGCTCTGCGAAGCATGCTGTATTGAGGTATGGACTTGGGGCTCTGCCCATTCTCCGCCCATATCTTTTATTGGCTTGTCATTGTCCACCCTAAACTGGTCAATAGGCTTAGTAGTCCCTCCTTAGTACCGCCTTGTCACATTTTGTAACCTCCTGTGGCGACACCCCTGTTGCGTGTGTTGTTGCTCAGTAGGTTAAATGTAGCTTCTCAGCACTTCTTTCTTAAATGGTTTTTGGAGACGCTCTTACCCTAAGGTTTTTTTTTTTAATCTCCACAGTGCGACATCCTCGGCAATGAGGCTGTGCTTTTCTTTTGTTATGCGCGGCGCCAGAGGCAGCTGCATGCTTTTTTTTCTGTTTATTTACTTTTGTCACAATTGCAGCACCGGCATTTTAAACATCTTCGGATAAAGTGCGGGTGCCGCAACATCGTGACAATTAAAGAACCCCTTGCCTGTTGGTATATTGCAGCAAGGCGCCTGCTCCACTGTGATCACGCCGGTGTCCGATTGCAGGACCCCAGGCAGTCACTGAGGAGGCAGCCTTTTCCTCTTTCCATGTAGTTTAAAAAAATATATATATATATTTTTTTCTCATCTGTTTAATAATATAAAGTGTTAAAAGCAGTAAATCGAAAATATAAACGCATACATCATGACAATGGGCTGTGGACTGGCCTTTTATGTTGGTGTTATAGACTTGGAGTTTTAACAGTCAGAAGTGCCAAAAAGTCCCTTTTGAATCTACCATGCACCCTCAATACATCCGTCCATAAGGTGTACAAACATTTACTTTCATAGGTAGGCGATTAGCTCAGTTGATTAGTGCGTGTTGCTAACAATGCCAAGGTTGCGGGTTCGATCATCGTATCTTTCTTTTAAAAATGTGCAATGTGATTAAATTAACACGGGACACAGAGGCGAGGTGCACCTAATACTTCCCTGTCCTGCGCTGACGCTTTATCGGAATCAGTACTGTGTGATTGCTGATGCAGTGTTTAATCCGGCCGCACAAACAACAATATTTGACTATTTCTTAGCGTAAGGTGTTTGATGACTGCGTTAGGCAAGATAACACGCGTGCACTGCTGAGAAGCTGAGGAACAGCACTGAGTCTTTTTCTTCTTTAAAAGTGGAAGCAATGCTTGCATCAAAGAAACTATCTTGTAAATAAATACTTTTGTGAGACTGAGTTTTTGCGTGCGCGTGTGTGTGTGTGTGTATGTATGTATGTATATATATATATATATATATATATATATATATATATGGACAACACATGGTAACTCGCATGAGACGCACTCGAGCTTCCACAAGGTTACCAGCCTTTATTTGCAGTAGGTATGGACACGCACAGTTAATTCGTGCGGTGGTAGGCAACTCCCCTTAGTTATAGAGTCCCTAGGGGGCCCACTCGGGGCTTTAACTGGCAGTGATTAGTGCCCTTTAATTTTATGGAATAATCAGGCACTACAACTCCCATAAGTCTTCGTGTTGCCATCAGGCGGGACTCTATAACTAAGGGGAGTTGCCTACCACCGCACGAACTTTCCGATAGCCCCAGAAGAAGAGGGAACTCGAAACGCGTCGGTGTTTTGGAAAGCTGCTGATCTTACCTGCTAACTGTGCGTGTCCATACCTACTGCAAATAAAGGCTGGTAACCTTGTGGAAGCTCGAGTGCGTCTCATGCGAGTTACCATGTGTTGCCGGGGAACACAGTCCCCTTGCTCACACACTGGGTAGTCAGTCCTACCACTCTCTTCAAGCCACAATAAACATCGAAAAAGGACAAATGTCATTACATGCAATTTCTAAGTGACTGCGGCATCCAGCTTGGAATTGGTTTAGATGCATATCTTTAGTACATAGGAATCCACCATACTTGTTATATATACTTTACTTAATGTTTGCATAGTGTGCAACCTTATTGGAATTCAATGCACTTATACTTGCGTCATAACTATAGATTGTTCTCATTGATTATACATAAAACGCGCATGTACCTTTTAGTGTTATTTCTAATATATCTTGCGCAAAGTGCGACATGCAATACAAGTTGTTTCAAGTAGTTGTCAACCTCAATTGGTTTGTTCGCCCAGTGGCTCTTGCCCGTCATGAGAAATGCGCTCTATTCATATTTAAGCAATCTCCCATACACTGCATCCACCCTCTACATATTTTATATCACTTTGTTGGGATTCGATGTATTCTAACTTGTGTTTAGAAATTACGGAGTGTACTCGGTAACTCTAAAAACGCACATTTGCTACTATGTACTGTATATGATACATTGTTGTGCGTCACGTGCAGCATGTAGTGTATGGTTATTAGAAAGCAACCTTTCTATTTGTTCGCCCAGTGGTTATTGCACGGTATGAAAAAGTGCGCTCTATTCAAATCTACACAGTCTCTAAGTACGTATGGTGTACCTATGTTTTGTCTCGCCATAGTGGCTAGAAAAGGATGTGGATTATTTACTTCTAATTTCATAGGTTCCCTGTTCGATTCTAGTGGATATTTCTGGTGGTAGGTAGTCAAACGCTTCTGAGCCCCAAAGCTCCCTCTCACCCTTATCTGTAAATTACTAGTTGGGGGTCTGTAACTGAAACCTCCATCTTACTTCGTAATTCTTCCATAACAAAACACAACTCTATCAAATACAATGTGATCTTATCTTAATGTGCTCTCTACCACAGCGACGTGATGTTGAAGAAAAGGGTTGGTGGTCTCTGCGTCTTCTCAGTCCGACAAAGCCCCTTCCTTTCCTCCTGTGAAGTGAAAATATAAAAACAATTTATGGATTAAAATTCAAATCAACAGATCATTAACCTGTAAAAAAAACAAAAACATAAATGTACAGTGCATGTAGCTGATAAACATTTTCTCTTCAAGTCCTCTAGTTTTATGCCACGCTAACCCAAACTATTTATTCATTTCCGTGTATGCTCAGCTCTTTGTCCTGGTTGTGCCCCCTTGGGTTCTTGGTTTGAAGGTCAATGATATGCCATGATTCTCTCTGTCTCAGATGTAAGACCCTATTGCCGCCCCTAGGTTTTTGTTGGACCTGTTCTATGATAAAGTATCTCAGTAATGAACTATTTGATAAATGATACTCCTCAAAGTGTCTGGCCACCGGGTAATGTGAGTCCTTGTTGTTAATAGCCCTTAGGTGTTCTAGTACCCTCTTTTTCGCAGCAAAAGTGGTACTGCCCACATACCTCTTTTTACAGGGGCATTCGAGTACATAGACTACATGTGTGGTGCTGCAGGTCAGAAATTGGCTGATGTTTTTGTTAGTGCTCGGTGTTTCATAGTTTCTGACCATGCAGTGACCGCAGGGAAAAAGCCCTTTCAGGCTGTGTTGTGGTTCCTTAGATCTTTTGGTAATATCCCCTCTGACCAAAATATCTTTAAAACTCCTCTCTTTTCTGTACGTCACCATGGGTCTATAGTTATGACGCAAGTATAAGTGCATTGAATTCCAATAAGGTTGCACACTATGCATACATTAAGTAAAGTATATATAACAAGTATGGTGGATTCCTATGTACTAAAGATATGCATCTAAACCAATTCCAAGATGGATGCCGCAGTCACTTAAAAATTGCATGTAATGACATTTGTCCTTTTTCGATGTTTATTGTGGCTTGAAGAGATGACAAATAAAACCTATGAAAACCAGTAACTACCCTATGCCCCGGAGGTGGCTGCACCAGGCAACCTAGCTCATTGTTCGAGGGTGCGTGCCTGGCTTGATACCGAGCACAGTAACCGAGGTGGTGACCATGTCCTCATGACCCAAATCAACCAATAACAACCCTTCACATCTGTGCATTCTCAAACCTCTTCTTTATTTATACAAGTTGGTTTGAAGAATGATGCTCTGACCATGCATATACTTGGCTTGACTTTAGAACTGTTCAAAACACATATGGAATGTGCTTTGTAAGTCTCATCTACTAGACATCACATGGGCTTTTTGTTGCCAGACATATTGTCCTCTTACAGCGGGCTTAGAGCCCACAAATTACATACCTTTGTTTATCTGTATTGTTCTCATTTGGTTGCTTCTTACTCTTTAGCTTCTGTGGGCTTTACTTCCTCTTCTTGTGTTTACCCCTCCCCTGGACCATGGCCTTAGTACTTGGGTCCTTCCACTACTCCCATTTAAGGAGCTATTTTTAGGTCGAGCCTGGGCAGGGCATATGCTGCTCTGCGAGGCATGCTGTATTGAGATGCGGCATAGCTCTGCCCATTTCCCACCCATTTTTTCAATTGGCTCCTGTAACTGTCCTTGCAAACTCATTGCTTTTAATTTGTGAATAGGTTTAGTAGTCCCTCCTAGGTACAGTCTTGTCTGCATTTGTAACCTCCCATAACGACTGGACTTTTTACTGGTGTTGTTACACGGTCTGCTTTATGAGTCGGTGAGCAATATTTATTTTTTGGGTTGGCCAGCTCTGGCAATCTGTTGCCTCTCACTCGCACTCCCTCCCTCTCATCATTGCTGCACTTAATCTCCCCAGTGCCATACCCACACCACCACCTCCCAGCTTTTGCATTCCTCATTTTGTTTCCCTTACATCGTCATGAATACTTTTAGCGTGTCGCCCGTTTAAGGAGCGCCACACCTTCTTTTGCTTGCAGCTCCGGTGCTGCATCTGCCCCCCCAGCCACAAAGCAAGGAAAGGGTGCAGTACCACAGGCTGTGCTGTTACTAGGTGTCCCTGTGGAGTTATAAACAGACCTCTATTAGCAACATAAGGCTCTGCACCCACAGGGACACCTAGTGCTACTGCACCCTTTCCTTCGTGCATTTGCTTTTTTAGGTCTCGGCCTGCACCAGCGCTTGCGCTGGTCTGGCCGAGAGTTTTAGTAAGCGGGTTTTGGAAGTGCAAACCCACTGGCTTTCGGCTGGCGACCAGCTTGCGTTCACGATGGCGTGCACGCGCGCAGCTGCCATCTGGGTTTCCTATCTCTTCCTCATTTCCTCGCCATGGCTCATTAACTCTCTGGACTCTGATGTTTCAATCGCAGCAGCAGCTCACATTACCAACTGACGGCCCTGGACTACAGTCACATGAAAAACAACAGCGATTAGCATTGAAATGCAAGCTTTTTTTTGTCTAGTTAGAAATATTGCTTCGGTGGGTTGATTCCACCTTCTATCGCTATTTGTTTTATATTGGGAGTCACAGCCTAATTACCAGTATTTTTGTCTCACTCAGTTTTTTTTTTTTAAATATTTATTCGCACAAAGCTATATTTAAGGTTACTTTTTCCGCATCACTTCTTCACTCTATTTAAACTCCACACCCCCCACTCTTATTGTCTCTCTCCTTCTCTCTCTCTCCCCTCTCTAATTCTCTCTACTTAATTAACTCTCCCCTCTCTATCTTTTTTAGCCTTTCATTCTCTCACCCCTTTATCTGTTTCTCTTTCAAACTCCTTCATTCACTCTCCCCTTCTTTCTCTCTCTCTATCCCGCTCCACTCTTTATTCTATGTACACCCTTTCACTCTCTTTCTCTCTCACCACCCTCTCTAATTGGGCATTATATCTTCACTCTATCTCTCACTCGGCAACACCACAGCATCACTCAGCGCAACCACAGCATCACTCAGCGCAACCACAGCATCAATCAGCGCAACCACAGCATCAATCAGCGCAACCACAGCATCAATCAGCGCAACCACAGCATCAATCAGCGCAACCACAGCATCAATCAGCGCAACCACCGCATCAATCAGCGCAACCACCGCATCAATCAGCGCAACCACCGCATCAATCAGCGCAACCACCGCATCAATCAGCGCAACCACAGCATCAATCAGTGCAACCACAGCATCAATCAGAGCCAGCACAGCATCACTCAGCACCAACACTTCTCTCAACGCCATCACAGCATCTCTCAACGCCATCACAGCATCTCTCAACGCCATCACAGCATCTCTCAACGCCATCACAGCATCTCTCAACGCCATCACAGCATCTCTCAACGCCATCACAGCATCTCTCAACGCCATCACAGCATCTCTCAACGCCATCACAGCATCTCTCAACGCCATCACAGCATCTCTCAACGCCATCACAGCATCTCTCAACGCCATCACAGCATCTCTCAACGCCATCACAGCATCGCTCAACGCCATCACAGCATCGCTCAGTGCAACCACAGCATCGCTCAGTGCAACCACAGCATCGCTCGGCGCCGCCACAGCATCGCTCGGCGCCGCCACAGCATCGCTCGGCGCCGCCACAGCATCGTCTCCGCAACAGTCACCACCACCACCACTACCACCTCAGCATCACTCAGCACCACCTCAGCCTGCTCTCGGAATCTGGCATCTGTTGATTCTCTCCTAGCGTCTGGCCGCTGCTAGTGTTATAATACAGGTACTAGTTCCCAACCTTCACCCTCCGATTGTTTATGCCCCCTCAAAAAAAAAGCTTCAACAAACAACCATTGCAATAGGCAGAAACAAGTTGCCAGCATTGCAAGAACAAAAGAAAACTAAGGAAATTTTTTATTGTAAATACTTTTTTTAATATGGTCGTTCAGTTTTACATAAGGCCTTCTTGGTCATATATAAAGTAACAAAAATGCTTCTGACACTTTTTTATTATAACTTTTCAGCATGCTGCACAGCAGCCACACTTCTCTACAGCACAGCTTGAAGACATTGGCAAAGTCAATAGCTCTGGCTAAACACTTCTAAGGCCCCAAAGGCGAGACCTATTGGCTATGCCAATGCTTGTTAGGTCGAGCCTCGAGTAGCGCGCAAGCGCTGCTCTGCGAGACTTTATGTAAGGGGCTTTTGAAAGCTGACCACACGCTCGTGCACAATGGCCTTTTCCGTACGGTTACCCGCACGTTTCAGGCACGATGCACGAGCGTGTGGTCAGCTCAACAGGCTACCACGCTCGCTCGCCCCCGCTCCTTCTTTTTTTTTTTTTTTTTTTTAAGTTGCTTTCACTTTTGCGCGTCTTTCTAGTGGCCCCGTTGGTAAAGGATTAAAAACCTACAAATTGGCATGTTGCAGAAGAATTTACTCAAAAAAGCTCTAGAATCTCGCCAGAGCCTTAACTGGTTGGAATAGAATTTACATCAAAAGTCCATTCATTCGTTAACTCTTTTGCTAGCGACTTTGATTTGCATCCACCGTATGTTCTATTGCTGGTTTGTGGTGCTTAATAAGTGACTAAAGATAACGGGTTTGATAGCAGTATTTCAGCTGGATTCCAGCGTATTAAGGAAGGCACAGTGCTGCTTCAGTGTTTGTTTTCTGGTGTTCCTGTCGGCCTCCCCTCTGGTCATGTTGTTGACAAATTCCTGACTAGATCCTTCTTAAAAAATAAGCACAAAGAAGCCATGGGGCAAGGGGTTAACGCGGGGGCCGTGGCTGTCAAGCTGCGCGCTCTGCTCGGACGCTCGGCTATTCTCTGTTTTTAAGAGGCTTATGCAGTCAGGGCGAAGGAATGTGCTTTCAGGACTATGAAACGGCAAAAAGAAAAGCTATTGTGTAACGAGAACATTTAAAAGCTCTCTGTGCCAGAGTAATGCAGCGCCCCCCTCCCGGTTGACCCCGCACCAGCCAGAGATTAGTAAGCAAGTGAATAGGATGTTTTAATAATGCGGGTTGTGATAACGGGGAGTGCAGTGAGTGCTCAGTGCTGGGAATGTGATCGCACTAGTTTGCGCTTAAATTTTTTCATATGAGCGGTAATCGGGGTGACCACCTACCAAGAAGGTACATCTTAGACAGTTACTGTAGAGACAAAGAGTCCAAATCAGGGAAAAAATGTCTTTTTTTTTTTTTTTTACATCTGAAGAGGTCATACAATTCTAAAATAAATGGCCGAGAGAAGTGCAAGTCAAATGCGTTTCTTTGGTTTGTGTAAAGCAAAGGTGTATTGAGCAAACGCTCACATATAGTTGGACTTAAAGATGAAATACTATCGAAAGTATACACTTCAAGCAACATTTGACAGCTGACATCGGAGAGTTGTCACAATTCTATGCCTGCACCATGATTGACAGTTGTAGTAGTGGCGCTCTGCTGCTGAATATAGACTTGGAGTTCATAGGCAGTAGCTCTACTCGTTTTTACTTCTTCTTTCCGAAGGTGTCATTTTTAGGTCGAGCATTCAAGACCTCTTGTATATACTTTAGTATATACTTATTATATATTTATATGTGTATGTACTTTGTGGGCTCTAGTGATCAGCCCTAGGACTTGTCTGCTTCCGCTTAGGGACTTTTTTTGCTGTTCAACTGCCTCTATTTAACTGTCTTGATAGAAAACGACCAGCAGAGGTCCGTAAAATACCAGAATCACTTTAGCATTCTCTAGATTCCAGTCCATAGAAATTGTCTTCCACGAGCACCCGTAGACAATAATAATTTTTTCAAATTTTGTATTTTCAGTGATATGACCACCGAAGACCCTGATTTTATATTAAAAACAGAGCTTTGGACTATACCATTTCCCACTGAAAGGCAATATTTCTCTCCATGTGTTCCCATTCCTGGCGTGTCACGCAGTTTGGTGCTTACTTTCCCTCCATGTTAAAGAACAGTAGATGTTTCAGCACCCAGGCTGATGTGCTGCATAGCTAAATACATATAAGGTCCCAAAGGCAAGACCGATTGCATTGCAAATGCTTGTTCTTACTTGTGTTTGGCCTTGTGGTTCAGTGATAGCTCGCACATTTAGAATAAAATAATAGAGTAAAATAGGATTTGCAATGCAATTGCTCGAGCATTCCTGCAAGTTTGAGCTATTGGCGTTGCATTATTAGCAACGCCGATAGCTCACACTTTCAGCAATGCGAGACCTATTGCATTGCAAATGCTTGTTGCCTTATGGGACTACGGGTTAAGTCCATGATCAAGGCTGTAGGCCTTAGCAGTTTTTTATTAAATGTTTTTAAAGGCTATAGGCTTGACTTACTGTAGGAAAGTGGGTTTCTGTTGCAGTAACCCCCCCACTTTTTGCCAGGCTACTGATGAACTTTCACTTGATGTGCCCTGGGTCCCTGCCAATCAGGTTCCCAGGGCCTGTGTTCTTTCCCCAAAATGAACCCAATTGGCATCTCTGGCCACAGGTCAGCCCCTGGTAAATGGTACCACAGGTACCCAGGGCATTGTGACCAGGGAAGACCTCTAAGGGGGCTGCAGCACTTATTGTGCCACCCATAGAGGCCCTGTACCTTTATTCACACACACTGCCTTTGCAGGCTGCGTGTTTTGGTGCAGAACAAAGTGAAGAGTCGACATGGTGCCATGCCTACAACCCACTGCCCTGTCATAGATCAGTCACCCCTCTAGCTGGGTGCCCTATGCCAGTGGTGAGGGTACAGGTGCATGAGCCATGTACCCCTACAGTGTCTAAGTCCATTTTTAGACATTGTAAGTGCAGTGCTGCCATTAAGAGTGTATGGTGCTGGGAGCTTGTCATTACGAACTCCACAGCACCATAATGGCTACACTGAAAACTGAGAAGTTTGGTATCAAACTTCTCAGCACATTAAACCAACACTGATGCCTTTATATCAACCGATTTTCTTTTGAAAGATGTCAGCATCGATCTTCAATCCACATGGATGCAATGTACTAAAGTTGACCTACTACCTTCCGTGGGCCTTCTAATTTTAAATCTTTATATGCACCCGGCTGGAAAACATAAGGGGAAAAAAATCAAGCAACTAATCGCGACAATCAAAATGCTGAAAAATACCTACCCAAGCGACAATATGAAAATAACAGGTGATTTCAATATGAATTTAATCCACGGTCAAGAGAGAAATTTAGCGAGTTTTATACAGCCAAGACATGGCAACCGAAGTAGAAAAGACACTATGGGGAAGAAATGTGCAGCTAAATTGGAGGACCTCTTTCTGCACACGTTAAATGGCAGGGGCCCTCTGGATAAACCAGCAGCATTTACGAGGGTCACAAGGAAAACGGGTTCAACAATCGATTTCAAGCTAGCAGACCCCGATCTATTTCCATATATAAAGGATTTTCACATCCAGGATCGTGCTGAAAGCGATCATAACCCACAGATCTTTACATTGGCTATTACCCCAAACGGGTCGGAACAGGCGAATGCCTTAACACTCAACACGCAACTCTTTAATTTACGACGACTAACTTGGAATGACAAAAATATCTCCAATATAATGGAGACATGCCGCTTATTGCTACCACTCCCAGCGGAGGATCAAGACATCCCAAAGGCCTAGGAGTCTTTTGTATTAAACATCAACAACAAATTTCAAATCCATTACAGAGGTCACCAAAAACAAACAAACAGAGTGGGGCAGTGGTATACGCCAAAAATACGGGCAATAAAAACACGTCTCAATACATACCTGAGGGCATTCCGAACAAAGGACCCCCAGCTGTCACAACTAACCCTTACAAAAATAGACAATCTAAAAAAGGAGCTAAAACATGAAATCAGAGTGGCCAAGCGAGTATTTAAGGAAAAACTTGAGATCTCCATGCTCGCAAGCTGAAACATTCTCAACAGTTTTGGTCAAAATTAAATTTCATGCTCAATGGCAAACATTGGCAGTTCAATTCGGATATGACAGACCAAACTTGGAGTGATCATATTGATGCAACATACAATTTCATACCGGCAAATAGTGCGGACAGTACAATTGTCAACCCAAATGAGAATAAATTGACTTCTAGTTCGAGCATAAAAACAGAAGTCTGGAGCCTCAGTACGCAAAGGGGACCAGATCCCAATTTTGATCTGCTAATAGTAGAAGATTCAGCTAATGATCCGAACAAGACAATCATAGCTAAATTAAATACTATAAGAAGTGAAATTCACAAAGAAAGTAGCGTGTCCGCCATCCAGGGACAAAGAAGATTCAGTCCAGATAACATCAAAGCAGGTTATGATCGTAATAAAACATATGAGAACGGCCTTCCGAATGCCTTGTTCAGGCAAGATCCCTTGTTTTGGTCCTGCATTTTAGCCCCTATGTTTAATATCAGCTTAAAGACCGGGAGCATTCCGGAATCCTGGAGGGGCAGCATACTCCAACCAATTTACAAATCAGGGGTACACTCAGACCCAAATAATTATAGGCTAATAGCCTCAACGTCTATAAGGGCTAAGATCTACGCATCCAACCTATTGGCAGATCTGGAGACCTGGGTCAGTAGTAAAAAACTGATTCCAAAAACACAGACTGGATTCCGGGCCGGTGCGGGTACCTTCACAAACATATCCGCTTTAACTCTTCTAGCTAAAAAAGCAATTGATAATTCAAACATTCTCTACGCATGCTTTTTAGATCTCAAAGCAGCTTTTGATAAAGTGCCAAGAGCAAAGTTATGGGCCAAAATGAAAGCCTGGGGAGCTCCCCCTAACCTACTAAGAGCAATTATTAACTTATACTCGAATACCTCAAATATTCAAATAAAAAAAGGGGACGGCCGGAGCCTAACTAAGAGATTTTTGACAACAAATGGGCTAAAACAAGGATGCGTATTGGCGCCCAGCCTATTCAACATCTGCACCGCCGATCTAGAGAGCAACCTTTGCATTATTCAGGGTGATCCCCCGAAACTGGGAATAACACCAATAGTGAGTCTGCAATATGCGGACAACATTGTGCTTCTTTCTCAAACTCCACTTGGCTTGCAGCGGCTGATCTCACAACTTGCGATGTATATTTCAAATGCACAACTAACAATAAATCTTAAAAAATCTAATGTACTATGCTTTTCCAGCATCCGAAAAAAACGACCAAAGTTTGTTTGGAGGTTGAATTCCAGCATTTTAAAACAGGTGGACGAATATAAATATCTGGGTGTCCTATTAGATCGCCATTTAAATTACAAACATCACTTAGACCTGGGCCAAACCAAAATAAAACAACTATTATTTGCTTTCAAAATCTTATAGAAAAATCTAAGTGGAAGTTCAACAAGTCATTTTTTAAAGGTAGTAGCAGCTAAATTCCTGCCCTCTGTCACATATGGCACGGAAATGCTGAATACTAAGGACTCCAAAATATTGAATCTAGCTAAGACTAGATTATTCAAAATTGTTTTCAATCCTGCGTCAAATTTCCCAGGCGCAGATACGTCTGGAATATGGATTTACAAATCAGACACAGGCTAGACAAGGCGTCATGGCCAAATATTACTGGCGAATGAGGGCAGCTGAAGACAACACGCTAGCTCACCACTGCTGGGAGGAGGTCGAAAAACAGTCAAGGCAGAAGAATTCCATATGTCAGATATTAAAACAAGCACTTTTATCGTTAAACCTGGAAGAAGCTTGGCATACACCAATGGCATATCTCGCTTTCAAACAAATTACTAACAAAGCAACTAAACAAGGGTCGTTGCTAACTGACAAAGCCTCATTGGCAGGCAAAAGTCATGCCTGGTCGGTGATGCAAACGTAGAAACAATTGAAACAACAACCCTACCTACAAGAAAGCTTCAGAGATCATTATAAGAGGAAATTAACCCTAATGAGACTGGGATCTTTTTCAACCAAAGACCTTACTCCAAAATGGTTACGGACTTGGTCATCTCTGGACTGCCGCCTCTGTGGAAATGGAAAAGAGTCGTTATTACATATATTATGCATCTGCCCGGCTTTACACACTTTAAGAAAGATACTCCTGAGGCCAATCTTAAAAGAAACACAAGTCAGGACTTGTAGAACGGCTGTGATATATTGCATCAGCGGGTCTTCGGTTCAACTTTCATGTAAAACAATTAAATTCCTGACATTTGCAGCACAAGAGCTTGAAAAGAAGGAGCAGTGAAACAGGAACTGGGAAAGATGGACACATATTAGCCGGACAAAGACTTTATTTGATGCTCTTTGCACTCTCGTTCAGATATGTTTATACCTTGTGAAAAACATAAAAATATCAACAAAAAAAAAAAAAAAGAGAAATGTTTTGCACTTTTACCCTTATTCCTTCTTCCATTTAGCACAAGCACTTTTAGCGAAGAGAGAGTATACCAATGTTTACATTACACCCAAAAAGCAGCGTAGGAAAAGTATTTTGCAATAATAGCTGTTCATAGGTACTATGAGGGCTATTCTCTTTTTAATAATGTTTTAAAGTTTTTAATTCTTTATTACGTACATTTGTCCATTGTTACTTACCTTATGGAGGTATGTTTCACCCTTTTAAGATTTTAACAAATCAAATAAAAGTACCATTCTTTCCTTTCCACACTGATGACAGTGTGGGATTTAATGAAAAATGCACACAGAGGGCATCTTAGAGATGCCCCCTGAAAAACGACCAGCCTCTGGTGGGTTCCCTGACTGGTACACACCAGCCTGCCACCACGAGACATGTTTCTGGACCCCTAGGGTGGGAGCCTACGCTCCCTGAGCCCAGAAACAAAGCCTTTCCTGGGCGGAGGTGTACACACCTCCCCCAGGCCAGGAAGAGCCATCTGTGGCAGGGGAGCTTCAAAGGCCTGGCAGCCTTTGTAATGCGACCCCCAGCCTCTCCTGCTATCAGGAGCAGGCCCCCTTCCTGTCTTCCCTCCTTTTTGGTGGGAAGACAGGCGGGAAAAACTAGCCAGCCCAGAAGGTGTGCCCACCTCTGCCAACCCCACCCCTCAGGTGGGGGAGGCGAGGTGAAGCCCACTCTTCAGTGCCCGTCATCTTGCAGATGGCAGGCACTCCCCAATCAGGATTAGGTATTGTGCTCACTCCCCCACGTGGGGTGAGCACACCAAGGGTGTAGTCACCCTAAGGTCAGTAGCTCATTGGCTACTGACCTCGAGACCCCTAAAAATCCCCCTAAATACAGTATTTAGGGGGCAGCCCTGAACCAAGAAAGCAGATTCCCACAACCTAAGAAGACAAGCATTTGCAATGTAATAGGTCTTGCATTTATGCAAGTTTGAGCTATTGACATTGCAAATGACAATGCCTTTTATTTTTGTTTTCGTTTCTGAAACAAATAAAAGGCATTGTCATTTACAATGCCAATAGCTTAAACTCGCTGAAATGCGAGACCTATTGCATTGCAAATGCTTGTTTTATGCTGCTGTCGTAGCTTTGAGCTCTGTCCTTCTCGGTTTCCAAACCGTTACCTTTTGTATACAACGTATGGTTAAACGCTTAAAGCTAAATTTGTAATTATATATATATTAGAGTAAGTGCGTCACCGATTTAAACATCTTAAATAAACACTGCTTAACAGTGAAAGGTATTTGGGTGCAGTGTATTTATTTTCTATGTCGCCACGTTGAACAGCTGTGGTGGTTGATCCAAGCCAGAGCTTGGGTCAACAACTACCGCTGTTTAATGTGGAAGCAAAGGAGCCATACCTGCTCCCTCTCCCATCTAGAGACCCCGGTGATGCTCATTTATTTCGAGAAGTGGAAGAAAATGCAACGAGTAAACGGGGATCCTTGAGGATAACTGAGAGACGTGTGAGTGCGCTTCAATATGGTAAAAAGCTATCAGGTAAACACAGAGATGCTTTTTTTGAACTGCTCTCTGTTAAGACACTACCAGCAGTAACGTGCAACCGATCACAACGCCGTAACATACAAATATAAAAGCACTGATACTTTCTACACCTGCTAGAAACACAATAACTGCAATGCGTGGTCCTAATGTAGTAGTTTGCAAGAAACGTACAACGAGACCGTGCACCTCGTTCACTTACAAGTTGTCAAAACAAGTGAAAAGTACAAGCATTTGGAATGCAATGGGTCTTGCATTTGCGATAGTTTAAGGTATTGGCATTGTAAATGACAATGCCTTTTATTTATGTTTTAAAAAACAAAACCTAAATAAAAGGCATTGCCATTTACAATGCCAATAATTCAAACTCGCGTAAATTGCATTGGAGATGATGCTTGTTCAATAAGAATGTGATGAAGCCCTCTCTCCGTATAGCATAGCAACATTTCGCCCACAGTGCCCTTGGCCTTCAGACTGGAGACAGTGTGCAGACCCGAAAAGTTAATCATTACTTGTGTCTGCCGGCAAAATCTAATGACTTGTATTCCTAAGCACATCCACACACACCACACGCACGTCCCTGCCCTCGGAAATATTTCCTCTCTGTCGCCACAGTGCCCACCGCGCCAGCCTTGTGATGACCCCCGCCACGGCACAAAGGCGGCAGGAATTCCACACGCGAGGAGGCCATTTTAGCCGGTGAAATCCCCCCCATCCCTCCTTTAAAAAAACAAAAAAAAACTCAAACAGAGCTGTGTGTAGTGCGAGACTCCGAAATCACGGAGCTGCGACTTATAACAGATGCTATACACCGAGCTGAAATCACCAGATGAGGTCTCCGCCGCTGCGTAACTCCAACAGAGGTAGTGTCATCTTGTATCCATCAGCGAGGTGTGCAGACACATAAGTAACCTAAGAGCAGTGTGCTACAATGTTTAAATCCCACCAGTTGTGTGCCACAGTGTTAGCTTTTCGCGGTCAAGCAAAGAAGAACTGCGAAAATACAACACAAGCGCCAACAAATGCCAATTTCTGAACAGGAAGCATACAAAATGGAGAGGGGGCTGCTAAACACATTCTGCTTAACCCTCCATGAACATGTAACGTTGTTTCTTTCATTGTGGTGAAGCATCAATCTCTTGTCTTTATGGGGCCATGTGTTTCTAATTAAAAACACATGGCCCCATAAAGATAAGAAAGTGCTTTGCGACAGCAGCAAAGCAGGCGACCGAGTCCGATCGGAGGCCAAAGGGCGTGAACAAAAAACCCTCATTACCAATGCCAGGCCACCGTTTAGCATAAACTGTGACGCCAGCCAATGGAAATGAGGGGCGGGGCTTCAAGCCCTCTTCTGAAAGTCCTCGTTAACAATAAATCTCGCCGAGCGAGCAGCGCATGCGCTGCAACGCTAGGCGAGACCTAAAAAAGGACGAAAGAAGGCGCCCAGCAGAGGAGACTGCAGAGAACAACTGACTTGGCCCCAGCCCTACCGGCCCGTCTGCAGTTTCCGGAGATCCTGCGCCAAAAATAGTCTTGTCCTGCAGCCAGCGACCTCCAGAACCCCTGGGAGGACTGACTGACTTCAACAAAGACCAGATCTCCTGTGAACAGCAGCCCTGTTCAAAAGAAACTCCGAAAACAGACTCTGACCCTGCTGAGGACAAAGAAACCAGACACCTGGAACCACTTGCCCTGTCGCCTACGGCTCGAGTTGGAGTGGCCCACCGGTCCCAGCGAGGCCCCCAGCGCTCCAGAGTCCGAGTCCACCGTGGGTTGACCCCTCCAGGACTCCCCGATGTCGCCTGCAGCCTCTGCACTGAGACCCCCCCCCCCCTCCCGCTGCGAGTGGCCCAGTAAGGTGAAATCCGACCTCAAAAGACACCCCTGCATCCAGCCTCCCTGCGCCCTGGAGAAAAGAACCCGAGGTGCACCTACGTCCCAGAGCCCTCCAACTTACCTGTCCAGCTGTTGGTTCCTCTCGGAAGTCTTCTTGGACCGAGCCTGCATTTAAAAAACAAAACCGAAAATCCCCATTGCAAACAGGGCAGCCGACGCCAAAACAGCACCCAGCCGCCCCTGTGGGTGCACTTTGTGTGCTAAACCGGATTCCCCTTTGCCCTGAGCCCAACACCAGGAGCTTGGCTCCCACAACCAAGTGGCCTGCTAGTCAGCCACCAACCGGAGGCCCCCTATCCCCCATTGGATAACATTGGGCCTCAACACTCTGCACCCGGCCGCCCTGGTGCCGCTGAGGGTGTAACACAAGGGCATCGCTGACCCTGGGAACCCCTGAGTCTACCCCCAGAACCTCAACTCCCACTACCAAATACTTACTTTTAAACCGATAACACTATTTTCCTCCATAGGATAACATTGACTGTTTTTCTTGGAAAAGTTTTTAAGTGTGGAGTTTGAAAACTTAAAGAAATTCTTTAAAATTGTGCTATTTAACAAAAACGATTTTACTTGCGTGTTTGCAGGAAATGTCCCAGCGTAGTATCCAGGTGTAGTACTCTGAGTAAGAAAAGTAATCCAAAATGTAACTTACCTGGTATTTTACTGAAAAGCCCATTCAAGGCTATGTACTGTATTTACAAAGCATTGCATTTCTCTGAAACAATACTGTAAGTCAAAACAAAGTGCATATACAATTACCAATCCAAACTGTATTACAACTGTATATTTACAGCAAAGTATTTATCCTTCCCTGTGCCAGGCTTGCTTGGTTCTAGGAAATAAAATAACTAAAAGAATATTTTTATACAAAAACAATTAGTCTGAAGTTCAGTCTTTGAGTGTGTGAATTCATTTGCTGACTGAGGGTGTACAACAAATGCTTAACACTGTCCTCTGATACTGCCTTACTGCTCGACCACCCTACCACGAATAGAGAGTGAGGTGCTATCTAACTTTACCTCTGCCTACCTTTGGGGTTCCACTGGACCCTGTGCACACTATACCTCACTTTGGTATAGTGTATATATAGAGCCAGCTTCCTACACTTACTTAATGTGAAAAATGTTAGTCAGTAGGCTTGTAAGGATGGATTTTCATAAATTTGTTGAAGCTTGTAGACATTAATTTTTCTACTTGGAATCTCAGATATTACCATGGTAGGCAAGGTTTGTACTATTGTTTACCCCTTATGAGACAACTTCGAAGAAGAGGATTTGGTCTTTGAGAGACTTTGTTGTATCGTTTTAGGAAGTGCATATTGTTTGCCAACTGTAATTTTGTACATTTGTGATTTTCTGAATGTATAGGGGTAGTTAACTTGTCGAAAGGTTTATGAAAAATACAGTAGGCCTGATTTGGTTATGTTTGTCAGTGAGGGATAAAAGGCTTGTTAGTCTGATTGCTTCATTGGAAAACGTTGTGTTGGAGACTTTAGGCGTTAGTTTTTATATTATGAAAATGAAAGAAATGCAGAAGGCCAGAGTACTTATTGTGAAAACCACATGTTCACACTAATAGGCCTTTAAGGGTGGATTATTACACTGTACATAGGTGTTGCTTTAGATGTTTTCTCACGCTGTTGTAGGCAAGTGTTTTGGTGCTTAGTTTCCCCTTCTCGCTTTTCCCTCTGACCATTTGTGTGGGTAGAAGATTTGCACTTCGATAATCCTTGTTAGCCCTCTTAGAATGTGTTGAATATTGTTTTCTCAACTGTAATATTGTTTATATTATTGTCTTGCTGTCTGCCTGAGAACCGTCTTGTGACAAGATTTATGCAAAATTGAGATGACACTGTATTGAAGGCTGTAGACCGTTTTTTTGTTTCTCTGATATTCTCTCAGATTACATGTATGTTTATATACAATAGTCAGTCAATTTACTTTATTCGATACTTATAATATAAGATCATATAAGTACAGATGAAAACAAATTAAAACATCAATGCAGGAACGACAATTGTATACATAAGTTTAAAAATAATAAGATCCGAATTATAGCATTCACAATTAGGAGACAATTTGATAAAAACAGTTTAAAATTCATTCGCTAGTATTATACAGCCGCCTGATCTTCCATGATTGAAATAAAAAAGACGCCACTGAGAGAGAAACCATAGGATTAGGTTGAGATTGTAAGATAAACATTGCTACACGACATTGTTTAAAATGAAATTTGTGCATCAGGGGCAAACTGAAGCTTTTACGCGGTTCCATGTAAAATTTGCAGAAGAAAAGATATGTAAATTTGATTGTGCAGAGGCACCATCACAGGGACAAAAAGGTAGTTAATTTATGGAATAGATTCCTGCAGGGTGTGGCAACATGCAAGGGATAAAATTCAATCGAAATCTGATTAAAAAGAATCTATGGCGTGAGTTTGTCACAGTAAATAAGTATGACATTGTCCCTTCCTGAACCATCAGGCCTTCAAGGTATGATTTTACTGATACCGTTGTGCAATTTGTTTGCGTTCCAACGTCTGCCCTTTGTTTGAGAGAACTGGATTTTATCTCCCGTTTTGAAATGCTCAAACAGTCCCTGGGGGCAACAAATAAACGATCTAAGCCTAAGGAGGAGAGGGTTCATTTGATATACGAAATCCATGAGATCCTATGGGCATTTTCCATGGATAAACAGTCTTCGATTAGTTTTTGGGTAATGTGGATAGACTCCCTTCTCCAAATGGAGTGCCACAGGATAATTGGAGCCAAAGAGATTGTATCAGTCAGATATGGGACATCCAATTCTGTGTGTGTGATAAAGTTGGAGCAGCTTACGGGGAGGCCCGCTAGTTTTTTCCAGAAAATGTCCTCTATCACTTGGAGGGCAGACGGGTTGGTGTAACGCCATATGCCTGCCCCATAGGTTGCTACTGACACTGATTTGGCTGCGTAGACCTTTTTTTACCATGTCGATAGGTTTCGCCCCCAATTTTTGGATAAATGAGTAGAGAGCAATGATACTTCTCTCGAGTGATAACCCCCTAGTAGCGAGCATATGGGACCATGATAGTTGCCTATCAAATGTTACACCTAGATAAGAAAAGGTATCGGTATGGGCTATTTTTTCCCCTTCCGGCCAGTAATTAAGATGAAATACTTTGCCTCGTTAGTTTTAAGCTCTAATTTTTGCATATAGGTTACATAGATGTTTAGTAACTTTTGCAGGGCGAGACCCGTGCGGGCGATTAGCACCGCATTGTTAGCATACAGGAGAATTGGGGTGCGAGGGTTGCCAATTTTGGGAACGTCTGATGTCGAGTCCGACAAGGGAGTCTCTACCCCATTAGTGTAGATAGAAAATAGAAATGGGGCGAGTACGCAACCCTGCCGGACTCCCCTGTTAATTGGAAACGCCCTGGTGCACTCCCCTTCTCTCCCGTATCTGAGGCAGGCCGTGGCTGATGAATAAAGCTGCCTAATAGAAATTATGATAGCCCCATCTATGCCCATTTCCTCCATTATCCTCCATAGGTGTTTGTGTGCCACGCAGTCAAACGCTGCGGACAAGCCCATAAACGCCAAGTATAACCTACCAGATTTTACTTGGCAGTACTTGGCGATTAATAGACTTAAGTTGAGGCACTGATCTTGGGTACCCATTCCCTTTTTGAAACCATATTGAACCGGGATTAAAACCTTATTTTTAGCTGCCCATTCCTCTAATCGATTCAGTAAAACCCTGCCCATAAGTTTAGCTGTGCTATCCAGCAATGAAATTGGCCTATAGTTTTTGGCTTCGGATTTGTCTCCCTTCTTGTACATCGGTATTAAGATTGATTTCTTCCATGAATCAGGTGGGCCCACTTTTGCGACTGCATTAAAAACATTTGTCAGCAAAGGACCCCATAAATCTGGCTGATCAATGAAGAAATCTATAGGGGTACAATCCGGTCCTGGCGCTTTTTTAATGGAGCACTGGGTGAAAGCTTCTCTGACCTCGTAATAGTCAAAGATCAATGGCGGATCAATGCAAGGGATCATGGGTACGTTCTGTGATGTCACCCCCTCCGCTTTAGGATCAAATATGCGAGAAAAATATGTGACCCATGATTCCTCGTCCGCATGACAATCCAATGTAGATGCTGATGGTTTAAGAAAAGGGGCGTTAATAGTGCTCCAAAAGTCCTTAGAGTTTTTTGAGATCGCAGCTAAGTGGAGTTGTTCCCACGCTTTTTCCTTTAAGGTTTTAATTCTATTCTTCCTGGCCTCGTTATATTGGAAGCGAAGCTGCTTCACTAGGGTTGTATCTCTAGGGATTGACGCCAGGGCCTGATGCAGGGCTGTTAGGGACTTGGTTACATGATTGATCAAACCATCTAAATCCTGATGTTTTGGCAATCGATTTTTTCCTGGATAGTTGGTGCCTGACCTCCATTAATATAGACTCAAATGCTGTGGTTACTTGGGTTGGATTAGATGCTGGTACTAGGCACGTTAAAATGTCACTCCTGCTCTTTGTGATTATTTTTGGATCAAGGGATGGTTTGTCTGTTAAGGCCCATTTTAAGGTTATCCCATTAGTTTTTGCTATCCTGGGTTTAATGTGCCTTAACTGTTTCGAATGAGTTCCTGCCCAGTTCAGTTTACCGGTAATCGCAGCGTGATCGCTAAAATTTAGATAGTTAATCTCGCAACCAGAGAAGTTTTTTGAGGGGTTCCGCTATGATTATGTAGTCAATTGTGGAGCCCTGAGTGGATATGCCAAACGTTCTTTGCAACATACCGGTGGGGGCGTCAACCGGGCTGCAAATCTCCAAGTTGTTGATCACTAGAAGTCTATTCAGAGCTTCCCCGTACTGGTTATGATTGAAGTGATATAGGGGATCACCTTCATTGTCGTTAAAACCACATGCTGAATTTAGCAACTGACAGCAAAGTGCATTGAAATCACCCAGCCACAATATTTTTGGAGTGTCTTTTAAAGTGCTAGAACAATTGTTAATATCCATCTCCAGCTGATCTACAACCTTTTTCATGTCTCCTGAAAGGTTATTATAAAAATTAACTAAAATGATAGTGTCTTCATCTGGACCTTTTAAAAATAAGTGATAAAAGGGGGAAACATTATGATATAACACGACTTCAATCCATAAAGTATTTCTAAGTAGAGTTAGAATCCCTCCCCTGGCTCTACCTGATCTTGATGGAAGGGCAGCGGTGTGAAAGGAATGATAACCGTCTAAATTAATCGGCTTGGTCTCCCATGTTTCCTGAAAACAGATCAGGTCATACATGGTTACAATATTTATCCAATCTGGATCTAGAATTTTGCTACTCAGACCGGCAATATTCCATGACATGAATGTGATTGGTTTAGGCTGATCATATGTTTCAGTTACAGGCATATGAGCTTCGGAAGCCCGTATAGGGGGATTTTGGACAGGAGTGGAAACGCTCCTGTTCAATTTATGTCAATCGCAACCCTCTAAGTCTGTCAGCACATTGAATCTATTGTGTGTGGGAAGGGGGGCGGGAAACGAGCCATGAAAGTGTTGGGGAGGGTTAATCAGGTGGAAGGGAGCAGAATCCAATACAGGGGATCGTCAACCCCGCAACCTCAGTGTATTGGGTTTATAAAAGTATCCCAGCGGTAAGGCAAATATCTGTGTGAGCGGTGTTGGGCCAGTAGGGAGTCGGTGCAATAAGTGCCGGACCATTTGAAAAGAATTAAGGTTAACCACCACACAATCACCCTCAAAACGTTTCTCCGAATCCCACACCCAACACACTCTTCTTGCCATTAGGATATATGGCAACATCACCTCCCTACCCCCCACAAATTGATTGAGCCAGTGACTTGCTTTGGACATCAGTTGCTCTGTGGTCTCCATTTGGGTGTTATGTAATCTCAGAACATTTGTTAGTATTACAACATACGGACAGGCTGCCAGGGGAAGTGCCAACTTCGTGTAATTATCATTTGGGCCCCTTTTTGCCAGTTCGAACCTTTGGTCTGGTCTTATGTCGAGTCTTAAGGGGGGCAGGGTGGTATCCTTAGATGTTCCTTGAGATAGGGTACCACTATTATTGTCACTAGTTGGTTTCGAGACTGTGGGATTGATATTTTGAGCAACAAGATGCAGCTGATTGTTGGGGGGGGGTCAGATGGAGTTTCTCCCAAGTTCGTATTTCTACCCAGTCTCGTTGGGGCCTGGTCAACTGTGGAGTTGATGTGACAGCCGACGTTATGGTGGTTTTGGTCTCCCCCTACAGATCGGAAGGTTTCTATTTTCGCCTCGATTCTGGAGTCTATCAGTGGTTGGAGTAAAACGATAAGTGACTGTTCTATCTTTGATATCAAGGAGTCCGTAAAAGATAAATGAACGTCATTAGATTCCTGAGATACGACAGCTTTTTCTTTTGTCGGCCTCCCCCTGCCTTTTTTCTTCTTTGGGGGGGTTCTGATGGGCCCGGGGGGGGGGGGGGGTGTGCAAGTCATTAGGAATACGGGAAATCAGATGTTTGTGCCGAGTAGTAGTAGGCTCAGAATTTGTGAGTAGGGGATCTATTACTGACGTGGTATGGTCCTCCTTATTTAAAAACTCAGTCCGAACAACGGGCACACCCTTTTCCCCCCACAGAGAGTCTACGTTCGACAGATAAGATCTCCTTATTCAGTGCATCAGTAGCTTTTAAAAGAAAGAAGTCTAAAGTGTTGGTAGACTCACCTCGATTAGTTGTAATTGTTGATTTCCATTTCCCCATCTTATAGATCTGACCTGGACCTCTTATACAACTACGCCGTACATGTTGGAGGGGGCCCAGCCCAGCCTCCTCCGGGCTCTGACGGGCGCCGTGGGAGCCCGGAGCAGCTCAATGCGCCTTCTGGCGCGAAAACGGACGCATAGGCGGCTCCTGCTGCGAGACCCTCTGGGGGATGTAGTCCCAAAGTGCTGGCGTGCAATGAGGGGCTCCCGCGGGAGCCTTGAGCAGCTTAATGCGCCTCCTGGCGCAAAAGCGGCGCGTAGGTGGCTCCTGCCGCTATGCCCACTGGGGGATGTAGTCCCAAAGTGCTGGCATGCAATGAGGGGCTCCTGTCCCCGCGGGGGCCCGGAGCAGCTTAATGCGCCTCCTGGCGCAAAAACGGATGCATAGGCGGCTCCTGCCGCGAGGCCCACTGGGGGATGTAGTCCCAAAGTGCTGGCGTGCAATGAGGGGCGTGCAACTGGAGCGCCCACAGTGGATGTCACTCTTAGGATCTTCTTCAGACGTCAGCGAAAGCTATCTGCAGTACAGGGGCTGGACAGCTTGACTTTTCAAGCTCAACTATATTCAAGGCAGATTTCCCTACACCTCCCGAGCCAAGGACCACCAGCTTATACTCCAGCATGATGGGTTCGGTCTAAATACTGGCAAATCCAGTCCAGCAAAGGCCCCTCCTGATCCTCCACCTGTCGCTTCTGTGTGTTCCCTTCTCAGTAATCCTCTCCAGTGGGTGGTGAGCTGCCCGCCACACTCAACCAGTGTCGCTCCTTTCCCTCCTGGGACCGCCACTGACCCTTCACGTTTCGCGATGATCCCAGATTCACTGACGGAGAAAAAGGATGCACTCTTTACTGCCACCGCACCGTCGCCATGTTCCGCCGTCCACTGCCTTTCCGCCTGGGCCTCACACTGCCGCCGCCCCGCCTTACAATAGGTATAGTTACAGTTTGGTTACAGTTTCCATAGGTAAAGCATTTTTGTTTTGTTGTAACTTTGGAGGTGTTTGATGAATGTTCACAAAACTTTCCTAAAGTTAATCCACCTAGACTTCTTCGATGCGCTTTAATCCTTTAAGCCGGCGCAAAGAAATGAGGGTCCCTAAAAATAGATTTTCATGTTAATTCCCATAGGAACTTTACTCTTTGATAAAGAAAAAAAACAGATGAGCTAAGGTACACCAATTTTGGCAGAAAGAGCATTACTCAGTGTGTTGTGATTTGATGTAATCTGTTCATCTGTTTTCGAGAAACTAGTGTTTAAAGAGGGGCTTGAATGGGGCTTTAAGCAGTTAAAAACTTTAGTCTAACCGGTCAGTTGCCCCCAGAGGACCATCAATTTTAAAAAAATGGGTCTAATGATTGGCATTGGGAGCCTTTTCTCTTACTGGCCATTTGAGTGTAGAGTGCTCTAATTGGCTGGAAACAACCCAGAAGAAAATGTTGCAGATGCTACTACAGAACTCAAGGACACTGTCCCTATGTCCTCTAATAGTTTATAAAGAAGGGTATAAGGGGGGAAAATAAAAACACCCTGACTCCCAGTTTGGTGTGGGGCAGACCCAGAGTGAGTATTGCCGCCCCCCCCCCCCCAATCAAACTGATAAATACACTTTTTGAATTGTGGATGCTGTAATACTGAACACCTCCGTCCCATGAGCGGCTGCTCAAGCTTCACCCCACGTTCACTGCGGTACAGTGCATGTTTCCCTGAGATTTTTTTTTAAAGGGGTTATGGCAAACTCTATTCTGTGCCCGGCCAAAAGCTGAGCACTGCAGGATCATTGGCTAAATATAATCAAGAACCTCCAGAAATTCACTGAAATTACCAAAGAAATGTGACTTTAAAGTTGGATGATAAATTGAAATAAAAGCCGTTTAAAAACTAACAACCACTGAAAGTTACAGCTTACTGAGTGAACTAGAACTTGTGCCCCCTCCATGCACTGCTTATGTTCTAGTGTGGGTAATTTTATATCACCAGTCATGTGATAATAGATGTTATCTTTGACCACATGGTAGACAAACAACATATTTGTCAAGTGACCACAGTTGGTGGATGTTACCCTCTCTTTTTACTGGTAGTCACCCACCTAACAAACAAAATGCCTCCATATACTTGAATGGGGTCACACCCCCCTCTTGTACTCCCTCCAAAAAGATTTTGTATTCTATTCACTTTTATTGAATTACCCTCTTAAAGGCTTCACATGACCCACAATTTTAAATCAATTTAACTTTATTTTGTACAAATGCAAACCTATACCTAGCTAAAATTCGTAGGTAAAAAAAGAAGTCAAGTTAGTTTTACAAAAGTCCTACTCATACATAATAAGTCATGGACAAATATGCAAAAGTAGCCTTATTTAAGATTTCATAAAAACCACAGAATCAGCATAAAACAAATACTACTAGATTTGCAATAGTAATTTCCTGCGTAGTAGCCACATGGCCCCCAGAAATTTAGCAAGAGAAATAGCATATAGAGGAGTGCAATTGTATTGTATATAATATTTGTAAAGCGCAGCTATCACTCCATGGGAGTATTGTAGCGCTATGCAGAATCATATATATTGCTCAGGCGGAGACTGCAGCCTAGTGTGGCACGATCAGATAAGTGAGAGGCACAACGAGCCTGAGGCTCCAAAGATCCAGGTTTTCATTTATTTCCTGAAGCAAAGTTCTGAGTGCATGAGACGGAAAAGGCAAGGGAGGGCATTCTATGCTTTAGCCCCAAGGGCGGCTACCGATTTTCCCCTTCTTTGTTTTACATCTAAAAGGAGGAGGTTTTAACAGGTTTGCTGAGGAGAACCTAAGGAGGCGTGTAGTAACACAAGGCGTAAACCTAGCCGTTAGATATTTTGGTCCTGTGGCTCTAAAAGCTCTGAAAGTGATTACAAGTATCTTGAATAGCACTCTTTTGTGGATGGGTAACCAGTGAATCGACTTTAGGGTTTCTGAGGAACGGCGTGGTAGTTTAAGCACTAGGCGGGCTGCTGCATGTTGAACAGTCTGAAGCTTTTTAAGGATTGACTTGTTAGCGTCTGCATAAAGGCTCCTACAGTAATCCAGTCTAGAGGTAATTCTGGCTACCATCACTGTTTTTCTTGCCATACACAGGAGCAAGTCGTAACGTTTTAGAGATTTTATCAGCTGGAAACAATTCCCAGCTAGAGCTTGTGGACGAAAGGATAGTCTTATCAAATTTCACCCCTAGATTGTGGACTACATCTACCTTGTTCGGGGGGTGGGGGGGGGAGTTTCTTTCGGTCACCAGCAACTAGGAGTGAAAGTGTTGGACTTATCTCAGTTTTTTGTGCATTACAATTCAAGTGGTTACGTTTCATCCAAAGAATTACCTCTGTGAGACATAGTTGGAAATTCTCTTCTGCGTTGGTAGAGTGTTTATCTAACACTAGGATTAACTGAGTGTCATCAGCATAGGAGGTCGTTTCAATAGTAAATGATATCAATTCTATAAGGAGGGGTCCATATATACATTAAACAGCACTGGTCTTCGTGCGGAACCCTGTGGGACACCTGTGCGTGAGGGTTTCTCAGCTGACTGATAGTGTCCAAGAGTGACTTCTTCTCTACGGTTTGTCAAGAATGACTTCAGCCAGGGCCAGATGGAAAATGCCACAGGCCTTCAGGCGGTGCAGCAGTATATCATGGGAGATGGTATCAAAAGCGGCTGATAGATCTAGAAGAATCAGCACTGCATTTTTCCCTTCGTCCATGGCAGATTTGAGGTTCTCCGTGGTTTGTAATAATGCAGATTCTGTAGAATGCTGAGGCCTGAAGCCCGATTGGCTAGGATGCAGAATATTAGCCTCTTCTAAAAAAAAAAAAAAAAAAAAGTCAGTTGACTATTGACTAATTTCTAGTAATTTTGAGACAGGGTAATAGGGAAATGGGCCGGAGGTTAGAAAGAGTGGTGGGATCAGGTAGTTGCTTTTTCTGGAGGGACTTGACTGCTGGGTTTTTCCAGTCCAGGGTTACTTCCGCTAATAAGAGTGGAGAGTTAATTGTGCCGTTAATGAACGGGCTGACTATGTCCATAATCGTGTGTAGTCCCTCCGGAGGGCTGGGATCAAAAGGGGAACCTGACGTGCAGGAGAGAATGGCTTGGTGGAATTGTTACTTACTAATGGTGTGAAAAGGTTGGAGGTTTGGTCCCTCGTTTTGGAATTCGGATAGTAAATCTATGGATGGAGGGGATGTCGCTTTGAAGTCAATTTGTAGATTTTGTGTATTCTGTTGAGAAAAAAAAAAATAAGCTATTTGATTGCAGAGGGTCTGTGATGGAGGGATATCATGTTCAAGTATTTTAGGGTGCGTAAATGATTTCACAGTTTTGAAGATAGTTTTTTGGTCTGAGTCAGCTAAAGTAATTTGCAAAAAGAACATGTGCAAGATTCCCTACCTGTGTTTGGCATAAAGGGCAGGTGTCCATGACCTCCCCTATCCAACTCTTAGTAAAGGCTGTCAGGGGGAGTGTGCCTCCTCTAAGCTGAAAATACAGTTTCCTATGGGAGGAAGCAGTAACCTTGTCCCAATAGAGCTCGTAACTAAATGTGGACTTAAAGTGAAGAAACTTTAACAATAGTACAGGGAGATCTGCCCTTGCAACCACTTTAGCATCACCAATATAGCTTCTATGGTCCATAGTTCGAGGGCCCCAATAGACTCTAACGTCTCTTTGATGAACTTGAGCCAAGGGATTCCTATGGAGTGTGCTGCTGCGATAACATCCTAAAGCACTAATACATAGTGCTCTAGTTCGGGAGTAAAGGCCTTCCCTGGACTGGAAACAAGCATCCTGGGACCGGTTTCAGGGTAACACCCCATGTCAGCCAGGCTAGCTTGAATACAGTGGCAAAGTGAGCACTAGTTCTGGAGTAGCCAACAGCCGCCTCCAATATAACAATGGACGCAGTCTGGCTTTGCCTTGTAGATTCCGTAGGCCCAAGTCCATACGTAACGGAATCAGAGGTGTACTGACAGCTAGTGACACCAGTTTCCAAATACATTTAGTCATAGTTATTGTAAGAGTTTGTATTAGTACGGGCCCAAAGTTATGCCCCATACAAGGCTGCCCCTATGGCCCTAGTTTCGTATGGCTGGATAGCAGGCCAAATTTGCTTGGTAAAGGATTTTTTTATATTCTTTGAGGATTACTCCCGTAGATTGACTAAGTTTTAGTGAAACATTATTCAAATGCAAATTCCACGCCATAGAGCTACTAAATGTTATCCCAAAGTGAATATTATGGACAGATTCAAATGGTACCCCTCCCTAGTGTAGGCACTTTTTCTGGTATTTGTGGGGATTAAACTTCATTAATTTAGTTTTAGATGTATTGATCTCCAATCCCTTCTCAGCACAAAACTCCTCAACACGCGGCAGGAGCTTCTGGAGCCCGCTCAGGGTCTTGGAAATCGGATATCGTCAGCAAATAGTAAAATTTGCGTTTTTAAGCGAGCCAAGGAGGGGGCATCAGTGTCAATTTTTGATAAGAAGGGGACAATGTCATTTATATATAGAGAAAATATTGCAGGGGCGAACACGCAGCCCTGTCGGACACCCCTATCTACTGTAATCTTGTCAGTGAGCTCATCCTGTTTCTCCCATCGTATTCGAGCAGAGTTCTACGCATGTAAGCGAACAACCAGGGACAGTAAGTGTGCTGGCATCTTCATGTCACTAAGTGCCTGCCAAAAATTGGGATGTGGAACCAGATTGAAGGCTGAGCGTAAATCAACAAAGGCAACCTAAAAGTTGCCTTTGCCTATAAGGACTGAGTGCCAATAAATCATCAAGTCGGGCCTGGTCTATGGTTGAAATTTTAGATCGAAATCCTGCCTGGAGGGGAATAAGTATGGACATGTCTAACAACCAGGTTTGGATTTTGGCTAAAACACATCGACAAATGATTTTTGGGATACAGTCAATGAGGCTTATCGGCCTATAGTTGGAAGGGGATGACCGGTCGCCTTTCTTAAACACAGGAATCACCCTAGCACCTTTCCAAGACTCCGGTTTAGGGCCACCAGCCGCAATGGCATTATTTAGAAAAAGAATGTAACGATAACAGGGCTCCTTGTCCGATAGAAAAGCATCCGCTGGAACTCCATCTGGGCCAGCTGCTCTTCCTCCTTAGTAGCTGTTAAAGATTGAACTATATCAGCCAGATTGAAAAGATCTTCCTGCGGGAAGGGACAATGAACCATGGGTTTAGATTGGAACAGAAAATTTGCAGACGTGTGACCGCTGGTGTTGGCATACAGGTTTCCAAAGTGCTCAACCCAAGTTTAGGGAGCTACGTTGTTGACTCTCTTGCTCGGTTGACATCCCCCTAGACCCCACCAGCTTCCATAAGAGACCTTTTTCCCATACATGCCGCGTTGAGGGTGGACCACGTCTCGTCATCCCAGTCCCTTATATCTTTACTGATAGCGTATTTGTACGCTTTGCGGATTGAGGTTATGCTGGGCAGATCTTTGTTTTTGATAGCCCTGGTTAAAAGTTTTTGGTGTTTGCAACACTTTAGATCAAACCATGGGTTAGTTTTTGGCTTGGTTGGCTTTGGGTTTATTGGCACTGAAAAATGGTCAGCTATACGATCGAACAAAGCCACATGATTCGTAGTTAGTTGGCTATGTGAATCCAGTGCCCACTCTGTATCTGTTCCATTGTCTCCTCAAGTTCAGCTTTAACGGCGGAGATAATTTCAGGATGGCTAGCTGCCTGGTTCTACCTTAGATGGCGTTTTTCAGAAGTTGTTCTGATGTCCCTCAACAGGAGGGTGGGAATAGGAACGAGAGGAATAAAAAAATCAAGGCCTTTCAGGAACAATGAGAGGGGGTTGTGGTCACTCACACCTCTCAGATATATACATATCAATAACGTGAGGCCATAGCCTCATGTCTACCAAGATAGTCAAGTCTACTCGTGTGAAACAGCTTAACTGTGGGCACCTAGATCAGATTTAGTACACCCATTCACGGCCCTTAAACAATATTCCATTGTTTGAGCCTGAAGCTGGAAGGCGATCTGGGTCCATTTGCGAATTGTAGGAATTTCCAATGCAGGGATGGACCATATTGAGTCTTCTTCGCAATGCAAAGGATTATCAGCTTAGTCTAGGGGTTTGAAAGTGGCAATGAAGTCACCGGCGATTAAGAGATTCGCATTGGGAGTAGGCAAATCAAGAAGGCTTTCTAGTATATGGATTGTATGACTGGGCCCCACCTTTGGTGCCTCTGATGTATACATTATAAAGATTGAGTTTCCACTTGGTATATATAGCCAGAAATTTGTTGTCTTTTTTCACTATTGAGAAAGGCTCTGACGTAAATAACAATGGCCTCCAGATCTACTCTGTTGGCTCTGAATAGCTGGAATAAAAAAGTTAAGAAAACCAGGTTTGTGGAATGCCTCTACCGACCAAGTCTCCTGAAAGATACATATGTCATGATCATCCACAAAAGACCAGTCAGGTAATGCAATTTTAGATCTGAGGCCCGCAACGTTCCAAGAAATCAAGGATAGATTATCAATACCTTCCATAGTTGCCATATCATGGAAGGTTATTGCAGCAGGGGTGTTTTTGGATCGATTATCAGCGGGGTGAGTTTTGTTGGGCTTTTTAAAGCAAATGGGGAATGATCGCAAGATTGAAATTTGCCTGACGATGCAATGTGTGAGATCGAAGTAGGTTGGGTAGATATGTTGTCGTTTGAAACGGTGTGATCGGACCTACCCGCATGAGAGGTAGCACACCGAAAAGAAATAAAATCATTTGTGTGACTGGTCGAGTAGTCAATTTCGGAACATTTTCCACAGAAAGAAAGCCACAAGTTGAAGGCCCAGTTCTACCTGGATGAAAGATGTGCCCAGGCTGGTATAAGCCAGGATGGGTGTGCGTGTTTGCCTTGTTGCGACCATCCATTCTTGGAATATGAGTTTGAGCTTGAAGCCCAGGTTTTGACAGGCTAAATGACTGGAGAGGGCACACTCTTGGATAATGTACTGTATAAATGATTCTCCGGATAGTAAGGTTTTGCATTCACCGAGAGTGTTTGTTTCTGAGCTGGAAAGCCGTGTACAACAAGGGGAGGAGGTTTAACTGCCTTCCTGGTAACTTCAAGTAAATGGCTGACTGTGGCGGTTAATGAGGTAACTAGAGTTTTTAATGCACTAACCTCCTCTTTCAGAGATTCTGCCAGTAGAGCATAGAATGTCTTGTTGCAGTTGAAATGACCTAGGCCTGGTGAGTTATCTTGACTCTGAGCTAAATTAACATCATGATCATGGGTCTCTAAGGGTGTTTGGGCCACATGTACATCCGCCTGTATCTCAAAGCAATTGTTCCAGGGAAAACTCGCAGAAAGGGGGGTCCAGTGATACCGTAGCTAAAGGGATTGTCGTGGGGAGGGGACACCTAGCAGTATGGGACTCTATGTGGTGCAGGAAGATGCTCCCGCTTATTAGGAACATCCTACAAGAAGGGCCTATTACTTGAGAAGGTGACTCGCAAACCTTACTAGGGGCCCCTGTGTGGTCAGAGCAATTTTGAGTAAGTATCTGCTCACACTCTGTCAATACATTGTCAATTCTGTCGATGACACGATTGGCCCTGGGAGTCTTCGGGGTTTTCTTGGGGTTCTTGGGATTAAACCCTCCCCCCCTGAATGTGTTTAACCATATGAGCCAACTGCCAAATAGGTTACAGACACCAAGATAGACCAGGTGCCCGAGGAGTGAGTAAGCTCTTGAATGTCAATACAAAGAAGCAGAGTCAAAAATACATTGAGCCTTAGGCACCCTTGAGGCGCAGTTGTTAGAGGGGTTGCCCAGCCTCTTCCGTGCGCAGGACGGGCCCGCCCTTGGCCCAGGTGCAGCCCGCGCACTCGCTGTGAGACCTGCTGCTATAATTTATGCGCTCCGGGCGGGAGCGTGGTGTGGCTGGAAACGAGGAGGCACTCCCTGGAGCAGTTTGGTGGCTAGAGTCCTTTGGCAGCCCCTGTGGCAAGAATCGGGTCTCCTGCTACGGGACCTGCTGCTATAATTTGAGCGCCTCCAGGCGTCAAGCCCTGTTGATAACCCTCTGTAGTTTGGTAAAATACACTACATACGTTCTTGCGATGGGCACAATGGCCTACAACTTTAGAGCTATGTTTTGAACCTCAGTGTGAGATAAACCACATCTATTTGGCACACTTCTGTATTGTACTGTGTTGAACAATCTGCAAAGCCTCAGGATCTTCAGTGACGCACTGGAAAGTAAACATTCACCCCTTGTATCTGTTTTGTAGGATTTGTCTTCAGCACTGCATTTCAACTTTTTATCAAAGGCACATGCCTATATAGCCAGTGGTGGATAATCTATTGCCAAAAGAAGTGTTGGTCTTGCTCTCAAATTTTTGCAACGGGCTTTGGCTTGAAACCTCGACCTACTCTGAAACATACCTCTGCAATTCACATCAGGTGCACTCATATGTATGTTTAAGTAAAAATGCCTTCTGGGCCCAGCACTCTAACTGAAACTGTCAAAGAAGATCCTTTGGAGAAAAGTGTAGAGCTATTTTTGTGTGTTGCTATTTGTAAGTATAATATAACTGCAGCGTTACCACCAATGCTCTGTAAAACTTCCTATTTTAATGCTGACATATTTGCTCTTTAATAGATTTTGCGGTTGGACGACAGAATGACGGGGAGCAATCCTGTTTCCCCGTCTTCTTCGGGGTCCCCTGCTTCCAGCGGGGGAATGTCCCCACTTCACCTTGGACATCTGATGAATGACTCCCTAGATGGCTCTTTTGCTTTTGAAACCCCTCGGCTCCAGACAAGGGCATCAACAGCCTCCGCTTCAAGTCAGTGTGATTCGATGATGAAGGAGCCGGTACTGGATAAAAATCAGGCTGACATTCTGGAGCAAGCAAAACATGTGAGTACAAACTTATCTTCTCTTGTCATAGACTGCTGTACTACCTAGGAGTTATGCCTGACTATCTAGCTGCTAGCAATGCTACAGCAAAATGGTAGGTGAGAATGACTACCTTTCCCCGGATCTTTAGCTTACCTTTACTTGGCTGCATATAGTTGTTGGGCAAAAGGCGGCTACAGGATGCAAATTAATGACTTGTTTATTCGAATACCTCAAAGACATGCATACGCTTGCATATAAGGAACTGGTCGAAGGTATCAAATTGTTTTGTTCATATGTATGCACATAATTTTCTGTCATGGGATGTGCTTTGATATAGTAAACAGTAGATTGTGTGGATTTATGCAGGATCCCTGGAACATCTTTTTAAAAAAAAATGAAAATACGCCTATAGTAAGTAACATTCTTTTTTTTATATTTAATACTATTTAGTGAAATATTCTAGCACGTTGAGAAAGTGTTGTACATTGTCATCGCTTGGAGAAAGAACATCACTTAGATGCACAAGGATTGCATATTGTATTCATGAAGTGTGAAGTAATGAATTTATATATAACCTCGAAACTTCACAAAATATTTGTTAGCTTGCGTAACCTGTTAACACAATAAGGTGAGAGGAGGAAGAAGAGATAGAAGACAAAAGATAAAAGAATAGAGGAGCAGAGGTGAGCGTTAGACAATCAAGAAAATGTAACAGGGCTGCAGTTGATAGTGTTTGTTTCGGTGGTATGTTGTATTAAGTGAGTGCAGTGCTGAGTGTATGCAGAAATATTGGGGTGGTGTAGGAAAGTGCCCCTTTTTGTACGGTTACCCCATAACTTTTTGCCAGATTCTGTTATGTTTCATATAGGTACCCTAATATAGGCCCGGGTAACATCATACCCCTTCACCTACATTACCTCCCCTACACTACACTGTAACGAGCCTTTTAGGATTGAACCTTTACCTAGTTCTAGTCCTGGGTTCAGAAGGAGGGTTTCTCCTGAAAATAGAGTCCTTTAACTCCATCAATAGACTCACACAGTATGAATGAATATTCATAAGGGTTCTTAGAAAGCAGGCTGGGGCTACACCACCTTCCTCCCCATATCTATGTACACAGTTCATCCCATACGTCATCCTCAAATCCAACAATGGCTAATACAAGCAACAAGGGACAAAGGAGCCCTAGATACTTTCTGTATAAATACAGCACCTCTTGCTAGTGCTAGTTAGAGGGAACCGAGACTTCCAGGCTGACACACTGACCAGAGACACTGAGGCTCCTGCATGCAGACGCTCCAGCTGACAGTGGTCTGAACATCCCTCGCGGGGTGTCCAACTCATGACCAAGAAGGGCTCCTAAATTCTCACACTCCAGGTAATGGGGTTCGACTAAACCATAGAGGGATTCTTGGCTTTACACCTACTCACATGCTAGGTACACTCGGGTACATCTAGATGGGCATCGTAGGAGTACGCGCTTTCTTTTATCCTGCATTTTTATATTCATGTATTTATTCATGCTTATTGCACAATGGTAGAACTGTACTATCCATTTATATTTACTGTACTGCTAATCGTATATCTCTGCTACTGTCTAATGGTTGCAGCTCATATATTCTTCACAAGAATAACGACTGTTCAATAAACCCTTATTGAAATGCCCAGGCTGTTTATTCTGTGTATCTCTGAGACAAGATAAGTAAGCACGAGTGACTGAGCGAAAAGTAGTACATTGTTTCCACGATCCTGAGGGATCAGGGTTGTCATGTTCTAAGGTTGCCAGAAACTATTATCTCCCCGATAAGAGGAGACACTAGTGGCACTGTGATCTAGCTTATGCAAACAGGCTAACATTTCTCGGTGGGGGTGCTCAGAATCAGTCTGCCACCAAACCCACAGTTTATCCGAACGCGCAGGTGCTGTATGGGTACTATAGGAACTACACAACATGGCGCCCAACGTTGGTTAGGTACTTATTTAACAGTAGAATCTGAGTAGTTCAGTCGTGCTAATTCTCAGAGACCCCTACTCGAAAACACCAGAGACGTCTGCAGTGGGTGGGCACAAAACTCCACCACAGCTGAGTAGGCGAAACATCCTATTTATTGGCTGCTGGTTAATCAAGCTTGAAGGACATTTTTGTTCCTAAAATTGTGCATAAAACCTCATCATAGTTTCCTTGGGAAGATAGTTCGTGTTCTGTACACAATGACTAACCAGGTCTTAGACTCACTGCAAATGCCACTGCCCCTCTCAGTAAGAGGTGGATGGAATTCTCATTGCACCTAAAGTTAGACGTACTATCACCCTGAAACTACTAGAATATGGTTTATCAGCTAGGAGTGGCTTAGTAGCTTTTGTGATTGAGGCACACAAATCAAACAAAACAGAGGTATTCTATTCATGGGCTACATTCCCAGAAGCAGATGCAAGAACACACACATTTCACTTCTATACAGAAGGAGATGCACCAACGGAATATGGTCCTTGTGAGGACATAGAGGTTCCACTCACGTACCAGGAACACCTACACTGGTTTAAAGGCGCCCTACCCCATATAAGACAAAGAGTAAGATTAGGCCTGCTTGGAGGAGACTGGGCAACATGGCCAATATTAGCGGCCTACACACCACATCCTGACATTGAGACAATGCCACAACCAGACTTACTCATACAACACAAAGATTTAATTAGAATCTACAGAAACCTGACGCAATACGTCATGAGGACTTTCACAGTCCAACCAACAACAGTTGCAACAAATGGAACTCAGTCTCAGGGTACAGCAACTAAAATAACTCCACGAACATTACATGCAGTAATGGGCAAAATGCCCACGAAACGCGAACAAATACCATTCTGGGTAGCTCAGAAAATAACTCCGCTCGAGGCAGTATTCCCAAATACTACCACGTTTGAAAAACACAGAATGCTAACAATCTGCTTGCCCATGGGGATAGCACCACAGTTAGAGGATTGTACCACTTGGGGTACAGTCTTTGCTGCCATATATACCAGAACTCATGGTATTCCTTCATTAGCGGTGATACCAGATGTATTAAGAGAAATACAGAAAGAGTACGGAGCAGAGCCTGCTCTGAACTTGGGGATGAAGTTATTAAATAACTATGACCAGGTATCAGCCATAATACTAGCTAATATTAAAGGGGAAGCAGCTTCAGTGGCAATCCGCCAACGCCTACAGGAGTTCAGTCCTATAGATCAACAACACAAACTACCCAAAATAATTGAAACTGCATATGCAGAATTAAACAGAGACAGTTTGGGTGGGAAAGCTTTAAAACCACAACTGATGGGCAGTCCTGAAAAAAACACTACTAAGCAGGCACCAGCTTCTTCTAAAAAAGAAGTGGGATAATAAAAACAACAAAACATTTCAGAAAAGAGATCTCGATCCCGAGGTAGATCTCCTGCACAGGAGCCCTCTGAAAAGAGGTATAATCTCAGGAATAGGGATAATATTAGGAAACCTGACCGGTATCAGGATACTGATACACGTTCCTTTCAGGGTTCATCGAAAAACTCCGAGAGGGAAGGACGGTCAGAACACAAAGAGGAGCGTACAAAGTCCACAGACAAGCAGCACGCTCAAGACTATACTTCCAAAAAAGAAGAAAAGCCAAAATCAAAAACACAGTTTAAGAAGAAGAAAGTTGCAGGCATAAAGATCAGACATGCCCAGAATTCTGAGGACGCAGCTTCTGAACGGGGGGAATAGGCTCAGACGATGCTAGACAGTGCGGCAGAAATAATAATAGCTCGCCAGAACCTGATGGAATTTCTGGTGACAGTGGACTTGAATGATTACATCACGGTGGAAACACCAGATACAAGGGTGAGCGTCCCACTTAAGTTACACGAGATAACACTCCAAATGGAGGGAGACAAGCCCAGGAAAGTTAAAGGTCTCTTTTGGGAAAATCTGTCATCTGGGTATGACATCCTATTAGCAGAACAAGATTGGCCGCCAGCATTCGTTATGGAGTGCCCTAGGGGGGAAAACATAATTTTTTCAGCATTCTCCGACCTTGTTCCCATACTTCTTAAACATGCATATGCACAGGAGTGGGCGGTTGCCCTAGCTCCAGCACTATACAAAAATCATGCCGGATGGAAGAGGATTCAACCCACCACGTGATCCCGTTAAAAGTTTCACCAAATGCTCAGAGGCAATACCCAATAAAGCAAGAAGCTAAAAAACATGTCAGGGAGATCTTAGATCAACTTGAATACCAAGGGGTGATTGAAACATGCACCTCACCAATGAACAGCCCTTTGTTTCCAGTATCAAAGCCGGATAATTCACATCGTCTAGTTTTAGATTACAGACATTTAAACACATGCACAAAGACATTCGCTGTTCAAAATGCACAGTGTCGCATTAATGAATAACATTGTGTGGAAAAAATACAAAACACTTGATATCTCAAATGGATTTTTCTGCCAAAATATAGCGCCTGAAAGCAGGTATTTGACCGCATTCTCAGCGTTGGGGGTCCCAACGACAATTTTGTTGTCTCCCCCTGGGGTATAAGAACAGCCCGGGGGTATTTTCAGCAAGAGTAACTGAGTTACTCCAAAGTTTTGATGAAGAAGCATTGTCCTATGTGGATGATATTTATCTGACGGACGATGACTTGGAGGCACTTGACCAGGGTGAGTACCATTATTATGGGTTTCGCCTCTGAGGGCTACAAATTTAATTTAAAAAAATCAAAAATCGCCCACCTCAGTGTCCTGTTTTTAGGATATGAGCTGTCCAGTAAGGGGAAAAGTCTGGCAGTAACTTTTTTAGAAAAGTGTGCGCTACTCCAGCCCCCAAGATCATTAAAAAATCTACAATCAATACTTGGATACCTTAATTTCGGCAGAACATACATTTTAGATTACGCAGAAAAAGTAAAACCTTTCTACAACTTAATCAAACCTGACTTTTCAGAGACATTGGACACAGGAACACTCAAACATCCTACGTTCACTACAAGAAGACATGATGGCTTCCAAACACTTACAGACACGCGTAAACGTACGCAACTTAGTGATCCGAATAATAGCGGGTCAATGCGGGTACACCTACTTAACCTTCAATGAAGGCGAAACCGTACCAATCGCATACAAATCACACCTGTACACAAACGCAGAAATGCGTTTCACTTCAACAGAAAAAATCCTGACAGCAGTTCAAACCGCTGTAGCAAGAGAAAGAGCACTGGCTCAGGGGAAACGCATAATAGTCGTAACCCCAGTACCAGCTTTAGAAGCTGTTACAAAGGCTAGCATTCCAAATGCAAAAGCTTTATATCCAAGGTGGATACAATGGGCTAATTCTCTTACTGCAACGGACGTTGAATACAGATTTGATCCAAGTCTAAAAACACAAGCATTCCTGCAATACGAACAAGAATATCATCTACAAAATGAAATATTGCCTCTCGATCAGTATGAATACATTATTTACACTAACGGATCTGCTCAACTGGCCATAGGGAGTAAGCAACAATACCGCGCAGCGTGTGCTATTGTTAAAGGTTGCATGCGGGATGGAAAGTTCTATCCGAGTTGCACCAAAACGCAATCTCTAGGAGACTGCACGGCTCAGTTGGCAGAGTTAAAAGCATTAATACTGGCACTTGTAAATACGGATCACGAATTCCCCACACTAATTGTGTGATTCCTTTTACTGTGTGCAGTCATACAATGAATATTTATATAATTGGGAACAAAACGGGTTTAAAGATGCAAAAGGTAGCACAATTAAGCATAAAATGCTATGGGAACAGGTAGTTGAGTTGAAAAACGAACTACCGAGGGCTCACGTGATCCATACACCGAGTCATCAATGGCGTTCACGTTGAAGGGAATTCATTGGCTGATGAAGCAGCAAAGGGGGCTGTGCGAACGGCTTCCGTAGCTGCAATCACTCGTTCAAAAACGAGAATAGACGGTGAAATTATGGTGGCTGTTAATGCTTCAAGCAAAAACAGCGGAGCAGTACCAAAGAAATTTCCACTCAAGTACTCCTACAAATTAGATGCACACACCATTCCATATGCTCAGATTCCTGGAGTGGGGGATAGAGTAATACCAAATATGGATCGTAGACATGGTTTGATTGTTGCAGCAGACGAGGGTTTGAGTTCTGCGCACACAGGCGTTACGGCGACTATTTCCTTTTTGAAACCGCGCTATTGGTGGCCAGGTCTAGCGAAACAAACTAAAGAATATGTCTTGAAATGTGACATCTGTCAACAAATGAAAGGCTCCACAGTAACACGCCCCCGGCATAGACACCATTATTAAAATCAGACAAACCTCTCGCTTGCGTTGATCTGGATCACTGCGGTCCTTTACAATCTGATGGGGCTTACAAGTATATCTTGGTGGCAGTGGATTCTTGTTCCAGATTCCTATCGGTTTGGCCTCCGCGCTCGGCTGATGCTCGAACTGTTATCAAAGATGTGCAAGTCTTTATAGGGACATATGCAGTTGGCACGTTACATTCTGACCGTGGCCCGGCGTTTAGCTCTCGGGCTTACAAAGAGGCCATGGAAAGTATGGGCGTAGCATTGCGGTACTCCTCTCCGTATCATCCTGAGGGAAATTCGGTAGTGGAAAGGAAAAACTGGGACTTAAAGCAATCTTTAACAGCTAGGGTATTAGGCAAGGGCGGTAGTTGGGTCAATCATTTATATGGGGTTCAGAGAACACTCAACAATCAGCCAAGAAGTTCTCTAGGGGGTGTCACTCCATATGAGGTCCTATTTGGGACGAGAATGTTGGTACCTGATCTTGATTGTGAAAGCACAGTGGCGGATGGGAAAGCATTTGATATCCATGATCGTTTGGCTGTTTTACAGGATCTAAACGAATCCAGGACAAGACAAAGTAACGTCCACACCAAACAGACCGCCACTGGGGAAGTCAAGGCAGTCACGGCAAGACCTGTCTGGATCCCAAGGGTCGGGGATCTGGTCAGAGAGAAAATAGCGGACAAGAAAGAATTCGGGCCACCCTACAGAAAGCCTGTACCGGTCCTAGCAGCACACAGAACAAGAACTGTACTTCTGCCGCCTCTTGCCGGGAAAAAGGAGAAAAGATTTGTCTCAATTGACTTAATCAAACCACACTATGTGGCTGATACTGAACAGTAGGCCTCGTGGACTCCACAGTAGCAGACGCCCTCCTCTAGCTACAATCCAAGAAGTTCAAACAGAAAGACTCATCACGTTTGAAGAGCCTTCTGTGCGGAGTGAAGGACTGAGCAACAATGCTATGGAACTCGTTCCCCTTGAACCCGAAGTTAATCTACAAAAAACTCAAAACAACACTCAAGTTGCAATCAGACCAAATACAGACGTCTACGTCAACATGCCTCGACAGGAGCAAAATGCCATTTCAACAAATCCTGATGCATTTCCTACAATTGATCGAGCTGCTTCTGGCTATTTCATGAACTTTGATACATTTTCTTTGGATCCAAGTGAACCAGAAACGACGCCAGCCCAAAAATCATGCAAGCAGCAAGCTAAAGACTTTCTGAACTTTCTCAAAAAGACTTACCTGGTATCGCCTTGGTTAGAACTTTGGGTAATTACTGGGATACTGTTTTTTCTTTTCTGGCTAGGTTTAGTTATAACTTTTAGCATGCTTATTAATGGAAGATACCTTCAACAAAGCTCTACAGCCCAAGAAGTCAACTTGATTTTAAAACCACATCAATCATCACATCGTGAACAAAGACTTGTCATCGGTGAACATTACAGCAGTTCCTATACCGAACGGTATAGTTTGGGACAAGGTTGATTTCGAAATATTCGGACCGAGTGAACTGTTACAAATTTCTCATTTATTTAAAAATTCATTAAGTGATATCATTACCTCCAGTACATTTTCTGATGATTGGGACTCTGAAACTGTTAATAACATGTTGTCTGATTTAGAAAAAACTGCTGCATTTCCGAACACTGAAATGTTAGAAGGCAATTCAGACTACGACACTTTGTACTGTTACCAACATTATGGTCATCATTTTTTGCACAAATCTATTTCACCTAGAAATGTTTTTGTTTACCATCAGTGGGAACATTGCCCTACACCACCAAAAAGTAGTTCGCATACATTTGCACAGAAATTTGCATATTTTTCAGGTTTTAACACCACTGACCCGACGTCATTTTATTATAAAGTTACACCGACATCGGCACAGAAAATTATGTTAACTAACACCGAACAGTTATACTCTGCTTCCTTTATTGCCCAATTGTCTGAACAGGGTTTTGACCTATGGAAGGACACAATAGACTTAAAATCAGTCTGGGGTTCTTGGGACTGGCAAGTCCAGGGAACAGAAGCGCTATTTAGAGCATGCCTCATTCCAAAGCAGATGATATTTCTAAATGACACTGTGCAACAGACATCCTGTCTTGGATTAGCCAAGATAAAGGACCTTAACACACCTCGGTTTCCAACACCATCACAGATGGGAGGGTGGCAAAATTCGACTTCACAGGAAGGGGCAACAGTAGATGACATTTTACAGTACAATAGATCAGACCCTCATTGGGAAAAATGGGTGGTTTGGCCCTTAGACACAAACATATGTCATAAACGATTCTTGGGCATCACCGAAGGGTTCAATATCCACAGGCCAGACCCACGTTATGTACAGAGAGAACATCCAGGGGTAGTGACATCCTACAGTGTTGGGAAGTTGTGCCTTGATTGGCTAGAAACCTCAACACTAACAGAAGTGAAACAACACTTAGCCTTACTCTCACAAGACATGGATCTTAGGGATTTTTTACAAGGTCCCAAAAAACAACGTCAAACGTTTCATATATGCCGGTATTTATGCTGCCTATAATGAAAATTGGAAAATATCCCATCTAGAGCCCGCAGAGAGAATACGGGAAATAGACCGTATTAACTTAGAAAAATCGTTGGCTGTGGTAGACAATGGGTTAACAACTTTGTCCTCCAGAATATATTCTTTGGGCAACATTGTGTCTTCTGCGATAGACATCCTAGAATAAGATTTGGCCATATTACAACACGGGCAATCTCAATTACGTTCTATCATGTTATTGAGCTGGACGCTGCAATCTGCGTGCAGGCTTTGTGCCTTGGCGTTTTATAAACGTACGTCTCTGTTTTCTGAATATAATCTAACAGATAAACAGGTTGAAATGGCACAAAGGGGAGCTAAATATACAATGCTGCGTATTGACAAACTGGACCGACTACCATTTACAGTAGCGGAAGCTCCATCTACTGAATGGCTTATCCATGGCCACATAAGTCTACCGGTCACTGCTTTTCAGTTTCAATATTTCCTTGAACAGAGGCAGGCGGGCAAATATGAAAAAATGGGTAAGGAATACATTAAGGAATCCTGGGATTTACCATATAGGTTTCGTTGCCGGAGTGGGGATTGAGAAGTGTTTCTAAGTGGTACAAACTTCAAGAACGCTTTGAGCGGTTCTCTCATGTGCCGGGACATTTCATTGCACGGAGCTTGTAATGGGTCGGTAGCAAACTTGTCCTGCCACATGAAAGGGGCTCCAGCTGCCGTGATTAAACCAGTGTTCGAGCTGCTCTCGAATGGGAGTTACTTGATGCTGAAAGATCAAGGTTGCTGTGGTATGCTTCCGGGCATTGCCTATCTGGTCACTGTGAACTCCAGGGTTACTTGCTGTATGCAAGTGTTGTTTCCCCCAACAAGTAGTCAGGGAGGCACCGTTATGGCCTTCGTTGAATGTTTCGTTTATACAATTTGATACTTTGAGCAGACTGAAAGCCATGCTTTTACAGCAAACCGTACCCTTAACCTCCGCTCGAGAGACCTTTGATCTTCAAATCGCAAGGACCTCGACTGAGATACAGGCACTTATATGTACAAACTGCCCCATTCATTTCGCAGAACTGGTGGGTCGTATCTTTAATATGTCTGATACGAGTGGTATTGTACACCTATTTAAGACCATAGGGTCAGGACTTCTTAGCACCTTTCAGACAATCCTCGGAGTTATCCCGAACTTTATACACTCCGTATTTGGAAGCATTTTTGGAGGTCTACCTCTGATCCTGCTATCAATAGCGGGAATCCTGATTGTCATTTACCTGCTACGCCATGGACGGCCAAATTACCAACGAGATGGCAAAAGCGCTCCTGGAGCGGAAATACCATGAACGCATGGTACAACATCTGGGCTCACCTCGCCTAAGGGAACTAAGCGCCTCTTGGTTCCTATCGTTTAGACCAGTCTGGATGGACTGCATCTTACCTGTTCTTCGATGCCTGTTTTGCGGTGAAGAATGCGTGTTGGACCTCTGTCTGACACTTGCAACGGATACGCCTGCGTTCTTGAATACCCAGCTGGAACCCCGGAGGGCCCATGCTCGGCAATGTCCCCAGCGTATTCCCATCTTGATGGCTGCATTCCTCGAGAAGCCGCAGGTGCCTTTTACAACTGGGTTGAGCATCAGCTCCACCACTAGCACCGAGGTATCGACTACAGCACCGGCTGCCTCTACACCAGCTATTGGCAGTACTGAGTATCATCTGTGCTCCATTGACGTATTTTGCGAGGTGTTACAAGGACCGTCCCCTGCAGCAGCAAGCCGCGATGATGTTGCGTCTCCCAGGCAGAACATTTAATCTATAATTGGCTCATAGTGTGCTGGGAAAGAATTCGGATTTTCCTTTTCTCTAAACTTAACTAAATTTGGAACATTTCCTAAAAATTGACACTCTCGCTAAAAAGCATGGCCTTTTGACGCTTGTAGAAACTCTGCTTATATAAACAAACTCAATTAGGACTATGACTTAAGTGACCATTCCAGAAAATGATTTTCGTAGTAAAAATTGTTTTACTAACCTTTTTAAACTGTTTTTACAATTATTTTAGAACAAGGTTTTTCAGAACTCACTGAAAAATATTTTAGGCACTACTGTCTAGTAAAGAGAAGAGTCCAAAAGCATTTTTATCATTGTTGACTGTTCGGAAGAGGAGTGGGTGTTATGTTTCATATAGGTACCCTAATATAGGCCCGGGTAACATCAAACCCCTTCACCTACATTACCTCACCTCCCCTACACTACACTGTAACGGGCCTTTTAGGATTGAACCTTTACCTAGTTCTAGTCCTGGGTTCAGAAGGAGGGTTTCTCCTGAACAATAGTCCTATAACTCCATCAATAGACTCACACAGTATGAATGAATATTCATAAGGGTTCTTAGAAACCAGGCTGGGGCTACACCACCTTCCTCCCCATATCTACGTACACGGTTCATCCCAAACGTCATCCTCAAATCCAACAATGGCTAATACAAGCAACAAGGGACCAAGGAGCCCTAGATACTTTCTGTATAAATACAGCACCTCTTGCTAGTGTTAATTAGAGGGAACCAAGACTTCCAGGCCGACACACTGACCAGAGACGCTGAGGCTCCTGCATGCAGACGCTCCAGCTGACAGTGGTCTGACCATTCCTCGCGGGGTGTCCAACTCATGACCAAGAAGGGCTCCTACATTCTCACACTCCAGCTAATGGGGTTCGACTAAACCTTAGAGGGATTCTTGGCTTTACACCTACTCACATGCTAGGTACACTTGGGTACATCTAGATAGGCATCGTAGGAGTAAGCACTTTCTTTTATCCTGCATTTTTATATTCATGTATTTATTCATGCTTGTTGCCCAAAGGTAGAACTGTACTATTCATTTATATTTACTGTACTGTTAATCCTATATCTCTGCTACTGTCTAATGGTTGTTGCAGCTCATATATTCTACACAAGAATAACGACTGTTCAATAAACCCTTATTGAAACGCCCAGGCTGTTTATTCTGTGTATCTCTGAGACAAGATAAGTAAGCACGAGTGACTGAGCGAAAAGTAGTACATTGTTTCCACGATCCTGAGGGATCAGGGTTGTCATGTTCTAAGGTTGCCAGAAACTATTCTCTCCCCGATGAGAGGAGACACTAGTGGCACTGTGAGCTAGCTTATGCAAACAGGCTAACATTTCTCGGTGGGGGTGCTCAGAATCAGTCTGCCACCAAACCCACAGTTTGTTATCCGAACGCGCAGGTCCTGTATGGGTAATATAGGAACTATAGGCCAACTTGACTGAGTGTGTGCTGGGTCCTGCTTACCAGGCCCCAGCACCTGTGTTCTTTCCTAAAACTGTACCTTGGTTACCCACAATTGGCACACCTTTGGGCCATTTGTAAGTCCCTTGAAAAAGGTACCCCTGATACCAAGGGCCTTTTGACCAGAGATGACCTCAGATGGCTGCAGCATGAATTGTGCCACCCTTTGGGACCCCTCACCTTGACACCCACACACTGCCATTGAATGCTAAGTGTCTTGGTGCAGACAAAACTGAAGAGTCGACATGACACACATCCCTGTGTGTCATGTCACGTACACTGCCTGTGGCATGTGTAAGTCACCCCTCTAGCAGACCTAACAGCGCAAAAAGCAGGGTGCACACTACCACAGGTGAGGGCATAGATGCATGAACAATATATGGCCCTACAGTGCCTGTGCCATTCACTGACATTGTAAGTGCAGTGAAGCCATTTTGAGTACATGGGCTGGGAGTTTGTCAACACTAACTCCACAGCTCCATGATGGCTTTACTGAAGTCTGGTAAGTTTGGTATCAAACCTCCCAGCACATTAAACCCACACTGAAGCCAGTGTTGGATTTAATGAAAAATGCACGACGGCCAACTCTGGTGTGGTTCCGGACTGGTTCCCAGCCATCTGCTACCTCCAGACCGTTTTCTGGACCCCTGGGTAGAGAGCCCTCTGCTCTCTGGGTCTGGAAACAAAGCACAGCCTGGGCAGAGGTTGTCATGCCTCCTCCCTCAGGATGGGCAGGGTCCTCAAAGAGGGAGTTTCAAAGGCCTGCCGGCTTTGTTAGCTGCCCCCAGTCTTTCTGCTTTCAGCAACTGGCTTTCACCGGTTCTGACCCCCATTTTGTGCATGAGAACTGGCGGGAAAACCTAGCTAGGAAGGGGAGGTGTTCCCACCTTTTTCAACCCAATACCTCAGGTGGGGGAGGCGAGGTGAAGCACACATCTCGGGCCCTGCCATCTTCAAGATAGGGGGACCCGCTCCAATCAGTAATAGGCCTATGCCCCCCTCCCACTGGAGGGTGCCATACTAGGGGGTGCAGACACCCCAAGGAAGGGACCCATTAGTCCCAACCTGCACACCTCTGTAATGCCCCTAAATCTAGTATTTAGGGACACCCCGAACCTTGCCTCTTCAGAATTGATGTGACAAGAAGGACCTAAGACCCGTGCTGCAGAAGAGGAGGAAAACTACAACTGACTTGGCCCCAGCCCTACCGGCCTGTCTCCGGCTCTGAACCCCTGCAGGCTGGACCCGGCGTGTCACGCAGCCAACAGCCTCCAAGAACACTGGAGACCTGCCCTGCCTTCATAAAGAACTCTTATCTCCTGTGGACACCAGATTTGTCCAACACCAACCCAAGGACTCCAGATCTGCGAGTCCACACCACTCTGCACCCGAAGACCACGACCCGAGTTAGAGTGGCCCAAAACGCCAGTGAGGTCCACCAGCGATCCTGACCTGAGTAGCAACGTTGGATGACCTCCACCAACCTTCGCCTCGACGCCTGCAGCCTCAATTCAAAGGGTCCCCCCTACTGCGACCGGATTCGGTGAGAAGAATCCGACATGAAAGGACACCCCTGCATCCACAGCTCCTGTGACCTGAGGTGCCTGACCGACTGTGTCCAGCAACTCTTCAGCTTCATCCTCCAGTCTTTGGTTCCCTTTGTCCAGTCTTCTGGGTCCAGCCTGCAGCCTTTTTCCACGACCGCCATCGAAACTCATTAGGATCCCGACACCTGCTAAGCATTTGGCCGTCCCTGCGCTGCTGGTGGTGTGAACTTGGTGCTGAACTAGGACCCGCTTTGCCCTGATCCTAACCCTAGGATCTTGGCTCCAGAGACAGTGACATTCCCGTGAGCAGTTCCAAACCAAGGTGCCCCCTAGCCCCATCGGTCAACACTGGCACCCTGCTTTCTGACTGCAACTCCAGTTCCAAAACCATTTTGCTCACCTGCAACTTAACACTTCGTTTATTCCCCTAGGATTGATTGGTGGGTTTTCTCTAAAAATTCTTCTAATTGTTGAACTGTCTCGTACTGCACAAAATGTAACCTATTGCTTACACAACAGTTAACCTGCCTACAAATGTCCTGTGTTGTGTTAGTAGTGTGTATCATACCAAACCAGAACTTTATTCAAAATGGACTTACCAGCTTTTTTGAACAGTTTTCTTAGTTGCAAAAAGTAATCTGAATGTTCCCTCGTAGGGGATTTCCATGTTTAGTTATAAGCGTTGAATAGTCCCGCCCGCCTGTGGGGGATCCGGAGCACTTTTTCCAATATATCTTAAGTGCTGAAGTTTGCCTTTCTTCAGAAACGCCTTGAAAAGCTACTTAGTCATAATGCAGCCCAAGGGATTAGGCTACAATGGTCAAAATTCTTCATCTTGAAGGGGCAAAAGGAGCGTCTCCAAGGAAATATGCACTTAATGCATAATTTATTTTGCAAGGTCACAGTAAAGGAACCTTCACAAACCGTTTTATCAGATACAGAGATGAAGTGCAGGGTAGTGCAGCCCATAGGCTGCCATTATAATTAAAGACAAGCATTTGCAATGCAATAGGTCTCGCATTTACGCAAGTTTTAGCTATTGGCATTGTAAATGACAATGCCTTTTATTTACATTTTAAAAACAAAAACATAAATAAAAGTCATTGTCATTTACAATGCCAATAGCTAAAACTTACGTAAATGCGAGACCTAATGCATTGCAAATGCTTGTTCTCGGATGACATGGTGTCTGCCACATCCCAACCGGCTGAGACTCTATTACTCATCTCTGTTTAAAAAACACAAGTGGTGCAGTTGCTAACAACCTGTGTGATATTGTTTTTTATTGTTGCCATCAAAACACCAACCAAGAGTAATATGCAAACCTTCGGTCAGACAGAGCTGTGGACGGAAATGCGAGGAGAAAGAAATGTAAGAATGACTGCCGGGCAGAGAGAAGCGAGGACATGCAGAGGTCAGGGCAGTCAGCGGTGAACGCATGAGGGGGACATGTGAGTGCAGACAGGCGAGCACAAAGAGGACAGGTAGGAGTGGAGAGAGGCGAGGACAGGTGTCAGGGAGGCAGAGGCAGCTACAGCCAGAGGTGAGCCTGTCAGGGGGTCAGAGTTGTACTTAGAAGAGGGGGCAGGCACAGGTGGGCACGGTGAGGGCAGGCAGGCAAGGACGGGCAGAGGCGGGCACACTGGCAGCAGACAGGTGAGTGGGGTATGGAGAGGCCTTGCCAAAGGTGAGGACAGGCAGCCATTGGGACAAGCCGAGGTGTACACTGTGAGGGGAGACAGGTGGTAGAACAGGAAGAGGTGAGGGCAGAGGGAAGGGCAGTCAAGGATTAGGACAGGCCGAGTCCTGAACTGAGCTGAGGACAGTCAGTGAGGACAGAGGCCTGGGCAGAAGAGATGACAATTAGAGGAGGTCGCCATGGAGACGGACAGGTGAGTGGGAGACGCAGAAGCGAGGGAAGGTCCACGGGGTCAGGCAGGGGTGAGTTCAAAGAGGGGAGTCAGAGGTGGGCACCGTCAGGACATGGGCAGGAGAGGCGAAGGAGGTCACAGTGAGGGCAGACATAAGTAGGACAGGAAGAGGTGATGTCAGTGGAGAGCACAATGAACACATGAAAAGGTCAGACAGAGGTGATCACAAGCAGAGGTGAGCGCAGAGTTTCAGTAAGGTATGGAAATGCACAGGTGAGGCCAATGAGAGGTGCGCAGAGTCAGACTGCTGAGTGGGGCAGGGAAAGGTGAGGGCAGAGAGGTGAGGTCAGAAAGGCGAGTACAGGGAGAGATAAACTCATTAAGGGTATGAAGTGATGGGCACAGCGAGGGCAGACAGGTGAGCAGGGCAGGCAGAGGCAAGTGCAGAAGTGAGGACAGTTGGTGACTAGGACAGGCAGAACCAGGAGTTCTGTGAGGAGTTAAGAGGTGGGTACAATGAAGCCAAAGAGGTGTGCAGGAGAGGAAGAGGTTAGGGCAGGGGTGAGGACAGTAAGAGGCAGAGAGAAGGCAACGAAGTGAATGACATGGGTAGAGGCAAGGTCAGCCAGAGGTGAGGATAGGCAGTGAGAGCTCAAGAGGGCAGGCAGAGGTGGGCACAGTAAGAGCAGGCAGGTGAGGGCAACCAGAGCGTGGGCACAGCGAGTGTAGAAGTGGGACATGTGGAGGCGAGGCCACAGATGACGCCAGTCAGAGGTGGGCACACAGGTAAGAGGATGGACACCAGGCGAGGACACTCAAAGGTGGGGATATACAGAGAGCAGGGCAGAGGTTAGGAGAGGCAGAGGTCAGCGCAACTAGGACAGAAATGTAAGACCCGTTATCTAGTTGGATGACGGATAATTGCCTCCAATTGAACCCCGGTAAGACTGAGATTATGTTAATGGGTAAAGCCTCATCCATTTGGGTGGATGACTGGTGGCCCACCCAATTGGGAGAGGTCCCCTGCTCCCAGAAAAATTGTGAAAAATCTTGGGATAAAATTGGACCAATCATTAACAATGAAGGATCATATAAATGCCACCATTAGCTCTTGTTATCATGCCCTGCGCCTTTGCGTAGGATCTTTCCTTATCTACCTATAAATTCCCGTAAAACTCTTGTTCAAGCTATGGTGATTGGCAAAATGGATTACGGAAATGCCCTACTGGCAGAGGCGGATGAGTCCTCGCTAGCCAAATTACAAGTGATCCAGAACACGGCTGCAAGGTTAATTTTGAATCGCCCTTCAGGCTCCTCGTCCGGTCCTCTGCTGAGAGAATTACATTGGTTACCAGTAAAGAAGCGATCCGTCTTTAAAATCTGTTGCCTCACGTACAACGCTCTCAGAGGCAAAGGGCCTAGGTACTTGCAGAGGAAACTATTAAAATATGTTCCCAGCCGAACTCTTAGATCTAGTTCACTCGGCCTCTTACAGGTGCCCCGAATACGCCTCAAGCGCACGGGGGAAAGCTTTCTCCTACCTTGCTCCTAAATATTGGAACAAGTTGCCCCTGGCTCTTCGTGAGTCCCCTTTCTATAGCACCTTCAGAAAAAAACTTAAAGCCTTTTTGTTTTAGGACACCAGGCAGTCCCTCTGGTATGTCTCAACACAAGCGCCGAGATGCCCCCGGGTGAGTTGTGCGCTATAGAAGTGGTTTTAACATAACATTTAACAGGGGTGAGCACAGACGCGGCAATGGCATGCATAGGCGCGGATGCCGCTATGCCATGCTGCACGAGGGATCACTCCGAAGAACTTACCAGGACCAGCCAGGGAGGTTGGGCTCCGGAGAGCCAGGGCCTCGTGGGGGGTGCGAAGGGTGTGTGTCTGCCCGCAGCCCCGGAACTGGCTGGGGTGTTTACACACAAGGTGTAGTGTGTGCCCAACTGACTCAAACTTCATCACAAGTAAAGCCAAGAGAGGTGTCCGCTTTCAGCCATGATCAGCCCAGAAACGAGAGTCGGTGGGGCCCCGCCCCCAAGCCAGCAGAGGGGCAGCATGGGGGAGGGGGGGGTGTGGGTGTGTAAGGCAACACGGGACAAGAAGAGCAGGGGAGAGGGGCTCAAAGAACAAGAAGGGGCGGAGGAAGAGATAGAAAAGAAGAAAGAGGGGAGGGGGAGTAGCGGGGTACTGTAGGGAAGATGAAACATGGGAGGGACTTAGCAGAAGGAAATCGGGGGAGAAAGAAGATTGGATGGGAGACTGGGATGGCAGAGAGGGAGGAGAGTGGGGTGGAATCGGGACATGGAGGAGGGATAATCAACGAGGAGGGCAAGCGACTGGAGTAAGGGGAGAGAAATGGAGGAGGCGGGAAGAAGAACAGAAGAAAGATAGAGTTGGCGTTAAAAGAGAAGGAGAGGGAAGTGGCGAGGCGAAAGGGAAGGAGGAACCAGGGTCAAGGGGAGAAGGTGACCGTGACGTAACAAAAGCCCCTGCGGCGCGCGGTGGGGGCGAGCTCTGGGGCCCCCCTTCCAACACTGGCATGTGCCTGGCCAGAGACCTCCGGATTGAGTCCGGACCTTGACACCCCCCCCTTCCTCCCCGCATGTACTTTGCAACCCCCCTCCCTTTAGTTTCGCCACTGGAAGGGGGGAGAAGGGGTAGAGAAAGTCTGGTTGCGGGTAATTGTGGGAAGCAGGCCTGAAAGACACTGCTGTGCTGGGGATACAGTCATACCACGTGTGCAGTTTATTTTGCTTTGGCAACACTTATTCGGGGTTCTATCCTTCGAAGTAGGGGACTCTGGTATCATCACACTAGGTACTAGGAACACTTGTTATTTACAGAGTTTCAAATAATGCCCCAGCGTGTTATGCGGCCCTATGAAAAACGCGTTATTATTAAGTTGTCAATACCACTAGCGTGTCAAGGATGCCGCGGGCCCTAGTGCAGGCAAGGAAAATGGCAAGGCAAGCGCGGCCGCAAAAGTGAAAGTGGCTCGCGCGGCAACATAATTTAACAAACAAAAAAAAGAGTGCTTACTGACTTATGGAGCCCATGGGTGTAACGCCGCAAATAAACGATCCGGGTGGGCGGGGCCAAAAGGAGACAGGGCGGTAACAAGGAGGGACTAAAAAGCCTCACTAACAATGGAAAGCCAGGGTTTAGTGTAAGAAACTGGCTCTATATATACTACACCAAAATGAGGTATAGTGTGTATAGAGTCCAAGTGTCCCCAGAGGTAGACCGAGGTTAAAGTTATATAGAACCTTACTCTCTTTTTGTGGTAGTGTGGTCGAGCAGTAAGGCAGTATCAGAGGACAGTGTTAAGCATTTGATGTACACACTTAGTCAGCAAATGAATTCACACACTTAAGAACTGAACTCTAGGCCAATTGTTTTTGTATAAAAATATGCTGTTTATTTTTAGAACCAAGCAAGCCTGGCACAGGTAAGCATTAAATACTTTTCAGTAATAAGTTACTGGATATAGAACAGTTTGAAAATGCAATAGAAATTGTACTTTGTTTGATTTACAGGGGAGCAGTAGTATGCAACACTTGGCAAATACAGTCCATTGAAATGAATTGGCTTTTTCAGTAAATTACAGGTAAGTTACTTTTTACGTTACTTTTCTAACTCAGTGCTGGATACCTAGATTCAGCACTGGGACATTTCCTACAAACAGGTAAGTAAATACGTTTTGGTTATTTGAGCGATTTTTAAAGAATATTTTCAGATTTCAAAACTCCACACTTAGAAATTTTTGGGAGAAAAAATGTCAATGTAATCCTATGGAGGGAAAACAGGTTAACGGTTCACAGGTAAGTAAACGACTGTGGGAGTTAAGGTTCTGGGGTTAGACTCGGGGGTCCCCCAGGGTCAAGGATGCACTGTTGTTGCACCCTCAGCGGCACTAGGACGGCCGGGTGCAGAGTGCTGAGACCCAATGTTATCCAATGGAGGATAGGGGCCCTCTGGTTGGTGGCTGCTGGCAAGCAGGCCACGGGGTTGTGGGAGCAAAGCTCCTAGGGTTTAGCTCAGGGCAAATAGGGGACCAAATTAGCACCAAAGGTGCACCCTCAGCGGCACTAGGGCGGCCGGGTGCAGGGTGCTGTCTTGAGGTCGGGTGCCCTGTTGTTTCCAATGGAAAATCTCCGGTACAAAGAGACACTGCAGGCTCGGGGACGAGGATCTTCTGGGTGCGACCACCACTTCGAGGGGTAAGTTGGGATGTCATGGGTTGGTTAGGCACCGTTGGTTTGGGCACACAAGGTTGTGGGGCGTCTGGTGCAGGGGTGCCTTGGGACGACCCTTGACCTTGCCAGGTAGGTCGCTCCCCCACCACACAGCTCCGCCTGTGTTGTCTGCCCGCTGCTTCTGCAGGTAAGATCGCCCTCCGCTTGTGGCCCCGGTGCCCGCTTTGTCTGCTTGTCTCCCTTTTCCTTTCTGTGCCCCTCGCTGCCCCACTGTCGTTGTGCCTGTGATTTTGTCTGCTCTCCCCCTTGTTTTCCTTTCTGTGCCCCTCGCTGCCCCATTGTCGCTGTGCCCGTGATTTTGTCTGCTCTCCCCTTGTTTTCCCTTTCTGTGCCCCTCGCTGCCCCACTGTCGTGCCCGTGATTTTGTCTGCTCTCCCCTTGTTTTCCTTTCTGTGCCCCTCGCCGCCCCATTGTCGTTGTGCCCGTGATTTTGTCTGCTCTCCCCTTGTTTTCCTTTCTGTGCTCCTCGCTGCCCCACTGTCGTTGTGCCCGTGATTTTGTCTGCTCTCCCCTTGTTTTCCTTTCTGTGCCCCTCGCCGCCCCATTGTCGTTGTGCCCGTGATTTTGTCTGCTCTCCCCTTGTTTTCCTTTCTGTGCCCCTCGCTGCCCCACTGTCGTTGTGCCCGTGATTTTGTCTGCTCTCCCCTTGTTTTCCTTTCTGTGCCCCTCGCTGCCCCACTGTCGTTGTGCCCGTGATTTTGTCTGCTCTCCCTTGTTTTCCTTTCTGTGCCCCCGCTGCCCCATTGTCGCTGTGCCCGTGATTTTGTCTGCTCTCCCCTTGTTTTCCTTTCTGTGCCCCGCTGCCCCATTGTCGCTGTGCCCGTGATTTTGTCTGCTCTCCCTTGTTTTCCTTTCTGTGCCCTCGCTGCCCCACTGTCGTGCCCGTGATTTTGTCTGCTCTCCCTTGTTTTCCTTTCTGTGCCCCTCGCTGTCCCCACTGTCGTTGTGCCCGTGATTTTGTCTGCTCTCCCCTTGTTTTCCTTTCTGTGCCCCCGCTGCCCCATTGTCGCTGTGCCCGTGATTTTGTCTGCTCTCCCCTTGTTTTCCTTTCTGTGCCCCTCGCTGCCCCACTGTCGTTGTGCCCGTGATTTTGTCTGCTCTCCCTTGTTTTCCTTTCTGTGCCCCTCGCCGCCCCATTGTCGTTGTGCCCGTGATTTTGTCTGCTCTCCCCTTGTTTTCCTTTCTGTGCCCCTCGCTGCCCCATTGTCGTTGTGCCCGTGATTTTGTCTGCTCTCCCCTTGTTTTCCTTTCTGTGCCCCTCGCTGCCCCACTGTCGTTGTGCTCCGTGATTTTGTCTGCTCTCCCCTTGTTTTCCTTTCTGTGCCCCCGCTGCCCCATTGTCGCTGTGCCCGTGATTTTGTCTGCTCTCCCCTTGTTTTCCTTTCTGTGCCCTCGCTGCCCCACTGTCGTTGTGCCCGTGATTTTGTCTGCTCTCCCCTTGTTTTCCTTTCTGTGCCCTCGCCGCCCCATTGTCGTGCTCCGTGATTTTGTCTGCTCTCCCCTTGTTTTCCTTTCTGTGCCCCTCGCTGCCCCATTGTCGTTGTGCCTGTGATTTTGTCTGCTCTCCCCTTGTTTTCCTTTCTGTGCCCCTCGCTGCCCCATTGTCGTTGTGCCCGTGATTTTGTCTGCTCTCCCCTTGTTTTCCTTTCTGTGCCCCTCGCTGCCCCATTGTCGTTGTGCCCGTGATTTTGTCTGCTCTCCCTTGTTTTCCTTTCTGTGCCCTCGCTGCCCCATTGTCGTTGTGCCCGTGATTTTGTCTGCTCTCCCCTTGTTTTCCTTTCTGTGCCCCCGCTGCCTCTCGCCATTCCCGCCGCTGCGTCCCTGCGGCCCCGCCCCCTGACTGCCCATTCGCTGCCCCTGCCTCCCGCCTCCCAGCTGCTCCTCCCTCCCACCTCCCCATAAATGGCGGCCGCTGCGTAGTGAGGAGAGCGACCCTTGACCTTGCCAGGTAGGTCGCTCCCCCACCACACAGCTCCGCCTGTGTTGTCTGCCCGCTGCTTCTGCAGGTAAGATCGCCCTCCGCTTGTGGCCCCGGTGCCCGCTTTGTCTGCTTGTCTCCCCTTTTCCTTTCTGTGCCCCTCGCTGCCCCACTGTCGTTGTGCCTGTGATTTTGTCTGCTCTCCCCCTTGTTTTCCTTTCTGTGCCCCTCGCTGCCCCATTGTCGCTGTGCCCGTGATTTTGTCTGCTCTCCCCTTGTTTTCCTTTCTGTGCCCCTCGCTGCCCCACTGTCGTTGTGCCCGTGATTTTGTCTGCTCTCCCCTTGTTTTCCTTTCTGTGCTCCTCGCTGCCCCACTGTCGTTGTGCCTGTGATTTTGTCTGCTCTCCCCTTGTTTTCCTTTCTGTGCCCCTCGCTGCCCCATTGTCGCTGTGCCCGTGATTTTGTCTGCTCTCCCCTTGTTTTCCTTTCTGTGCCCCTCGCTGCCCCACTGTCGTGCCCGTGATTTTGTCTGCTCTCCCCTTGTTTTCCTTTCTGTGCCCCTCGCCGCCCCATTGTCGTTGTGCCCGTGATTTTGTCTGCTCTCCCCTTGTTTTCCTTTCTGTGCCCCTCGCTGCCCCACTGTCGTTGTGCCCGTGATTTTGTCTGCTCTCCCCTTGTTTTCCTTTCTGTGCCCTCGCCGCCCCATTGTCGTTGTGCCCGTGATTTTGTCTGCTCTCCCCTTGTTTTCCTTTCTGTGCCCCTCGCTGCCCCACTGTCGTTGTGCCCGTGATTTTGTCTGCTCTCCCTTGTTTTCCTTTCTGTGCCCCTCGCTGCCCCACTGTCGTTGTGCCCGTGATTTTGTCTGCTCTCCCCTTGTTTTCCTTTCTGTGCCCCCGCTGCCCCATTGTCGCTGTGCCCGTGATTTTGTCTGCTCTCCCCTTGTTTTCCTTTCTGTGCCCCCGCTGCCCCATTGTCGCTGTGCCCGTGATTTTGTCTGCTCTCCCCTTGTTTTCCTTTCTGTGCCCCTCGCTGCCCCACTGTCGTTGTGCCCGTGATTTTGTCTGCTCTCCCCTTGTTTTCCTTTCTGTGCCCCTCGCTGCCCCACTGTCGTTGTGCCTGTGATTTTGTCTGCTCTCCCCTTGTTTTCCTTTCTGTGCCCCCGCTGCCCCATTGTCGCTGTGCCCGTGATTTTGTCTGCTCTCCCCTTGTTTTCCTTTCTGTGCCCCTCGCTGCCCCACTGTCGTTGTGCCCGTGATTTTGTCTGCTCTCCCCTTGTTTTCCTTTCTGTGCCCCTCGCTGCCCCATTGTCGTTGTGCCCGTGATTTTGTCTGCTCTCCCCTTGTTTTCCTTTCTGTGCCCCCGCTGCCTCTCGCCATTCCCGCCGCTGCGCTCCCTGCGGCCCCGCCCCTGACTGCCCATTTGCTGCCCCTGCCTCCCGCCTCCCAGCTGCTCCTCCCTCCCACCTCCCCATAAATGGCGGCCGCTGCGCGGTCCGCGCTGGCAGGCGCGCCGAAGGCGCGCGCTAGGGCAAGCCCGTCTGCGCCCGTCCGCGACTGGACCGCGCCCAGCGCCAGAACCCCTGGATCCCACCAACGCAACACTACTCGACGGACCTACAACGCCGCCACACTCACCGCACTCAATGCCGGCCGGAACCCTGCCTGCTACCGAGCCTCACCGAGACGCACCCACGGACCCTTCACCTGCCAAACCTGCCGATTCACCTGCCCCCGGACGTGCACCACCTCCGCCAAGTCGAGCAACAGCAGCAACCACCTGAAATGCATCCTGCTGAACACCCGCTCCGTCCACAGGCACGCCGTGGAACTCTGGGACCTGCTCGACGCAACAGCACCGGACATCGCCTTCCTCACCGAAACCTGGATGAACGCCTCCTCAGCGCCCGACATCGCCATAGCCATCCCGGACGGATACAAGATCACCCGGAGGGACCGCGTCAACCAGACGGGAGGAGGCATCGCCATCGTACACAAGAACACCATCCGCATCTCGACTAACTCCGACGAGACCTTCTCCGCCGCCGAACACCTACACTTCCAGATACACACTGACCCCAAGACCACCCTCCGAGGCACCCTCATCTACAGACCCCCGGGACCACGCACACTATTCAGCGAAGACATCGCAGACTTCATCAGCCCGCACGCCATGCCCTCCGCCGACTACATCCTCCTAGGGGACCTCAACTTCCACCTGGAGAACAGCAACGACAGAAACACCACCGCCCTGCTGGACAACCTCGCCAACCTCGGACTCAAGCAACTGGTGAACACGCCCACCCACTACGCTCGGCCACACGCTTGACCCCGTCTTCTCGTCCAGCAAGCACATCTCCTTCAGCCACGCCACCGGACTCCACTGGACCGACCACAGCTGCGTCCACTTCAGCTTCAGAAAGACTGCGACCCACCACCACCCGCAACAGGCTCCCCGCCGGAGCTGGAGCAAGATCACCGCCGAGCAGCTCACCACCTCCTCAGCCAGAACACACCCACCAACACAACGGACCCAAACGAAGCAGCCAGCAACCTCGCCAAGTGGCTGACCGCCTGCGCCGACGACCTCGCACCACAAAAAACCCTCCCAGCAGACCCGGAAGCAAGAAAACCCCTTGGTTCACCAACGAACTCAAGGAATCCAAGAAGAACTGCCGCACTCTCGAGAAAACCTGGCGACTCGACCAGACCACAGACAACAGGACCGCCCTCAAGCACGCCACCCGCAAACACCACCAGCTGATCCGTGCCACCAAGAAGTCGGCACTCAAAGAACGACTGGACAACAACGCCCATGACAGCAAGGAACTTTTCAGCATCGTCAAAGAGTTCTCCAACCCCAGCGCCGGAAACAACGACATCACCCCCTCGCAAGACCTCTGCAACTCACTCTCCGCGTTCTTCCACCGCAAGATCACCGACATACACAACAGCTTCGACGCACAAACAACGCACCCTACCGCCGAACCAACGCCCGCCACCACCACCCTCTGCAACTGGACCCCGATCAGCACCAAAGACACCACCCGCACGATGAACTCCATCCACTCCGGATCACCAACCGACCCCTGCCCACACCACGTCTTCAACAAAGCCGACGCCACCATCGCACCCCATCTCCGGGACATCATCAACTCCTCCTTCCACACCGCCACCTTCCCGGAGAGCTGGAAGCACGCCGAGCTTACCGCCCTCCTGAAGAAACCAAAGGCGGACCCCACCGACCTCAAGAACTACCGTCCCATCTCGCTCCTTCCGTTTCCGGCCAAAGTCATCGAGAAGACCGTCAACAGACAGCTTGCCGCCTTCCTCGAGACGAATGGATCCTCGACCCCTCGCAGTCCGGGTTTCGGGCCAACCACAGCACCGAGACCGCCCTTATCGCAGCCACCGACGACATCAGAACCCTAACCGACAACGGGAAACAGCTGCCCTCATCCTCTTGGACCTCTCCGCGGCGTTCGACACCGTCTGCCACCGCACCCTAGTGAAGCGCCTCAGCAACATCGGAATCCGAGAGAAAGCACTGGAATGGATCATCTCGTTCCTCGCCGGAAGAACCCAGGAGTCCGCCTCCCCCGTTCAGATCCGAAGCCACCGAAGTCATCTGCAGCGTTCCACAAGGATCCTCACTCAGCCCAACCCTCTTCAACGTCTACATGAGCCCCCTCGCAGCCATCGCACGCCGACACAACCTCAACATCATCTCCTACGCCGACGACACCCAGCTGATCCTCTCCCTCACCAACGACCCCACCACCGCCAGAGCCAACACCCTGCGCATGCTCCGCAAGATCTTCAGATGGATCCCCACTGAAACCAGGAAGACCGTCACCCAGGCACTCGTCACCAGCCGACTGGACTATGGGAACACCCTCTACGCCGGAACCACAGCCAAACTTCAAAAGAGACTCCAGCGCATCCAGAACGCCTCCGCACGACTCATCCTGGACATCCCCCGACACAGCCACATCACCGGACACCTGAAAGACCTGCACTGGCTCCCCGTCAGCAAGAGAATCACGTTCAGACTCCTCACCCACGCACACAAGGCCCTCCACGACCTGGGCCCAAAGTACCTCAACGACCGCATGACCTTCTACACGCCAGGCTACGATCAACCAGCCACGCCCTCGCCACCGTACCACGCATCCGCAGAACCACCGCCGGAGGAAGATCCTTCTCCTACCTGGCAGCCAAGACCTGGAACTCCTCCCCACTCACCTTCGGCGAACCCAGGACCATCTCTCCTTCAGGAAGCAGCTCAAGACCTGGCTGTTCGAGCAGTAACTTACCCCCTCCCCCAGCGCCTTGAGACCCTCCCGGGTGAGTAGCGCGCTCTATAAATGCCGTGATTGATTGATTGATTGACGTCGGAAAGTCTTACCCGCTCTGGTCGCGGTAGAGGGGATCCTCTGGTTTGAGGCTGCAGGTGTCGTCTGGAGGCTTGAGGCAGGTCAGGGTCGCCGGATCTCTGGTCCGGATCGCCGGGGTGACCTTGTGGTGTTTTTCCACTCCAGCTCGGGCCAGGTTCGGTGGGTGCAGAGTGGGCTGGATTTGTGGTGTCCGGCCGGAGCCAGAAGCTGCAGTTTGAACAAGTCCGGTGTTCACGGGAGATTCAGTCTTTGAAGTGAAGGCAGGCAGGTCCTCCGGGGTTTTTGAGGTTGCTGGCTGCAGGACACACCGGGATTTCGCAGGAGCAGGTTCGAGGGGAGACAGGCCTGTAGGGCTGGGGCCAAGTCAGTGGGCGTCGTCCTCTTGTTAGCTCTGCACGGCTCTTCGGTCCTTCTTATCTTCTTTTCTTGTCGTTTCTGGATCGGAGTTCTTGGTTCAGGACTGCCCCCTAAATACTGTATTTAGGGGGCGTTTTAGGGGCCTTGAGGTTAGTAGCCAATCGGCTACTGACCTTAGGGTGACTACACCCTTGGTGTGCTCACCCCACGTGGGGGAGTGAGCACAATCCCTAGTCCTGATTGGGGAGTGCCTGCCATCTGCAAGATGGCGAGCACTGGAGAGTGGGCTTCACCTCGCCTCCCCCACCTGAGGGGTGGAGTTGGCAGAGGTGGGCACACCTCCTGGGCTGGCTAGTTTTTCCCGCCTGTCTTCCCGCCGAAAGGGAGGGGAGACGGGAAGGGGGCCTGCTCCTGATAGCAGGAGAGGCTGGGGGTCGCATTACAAAGGCTGCCAGGCCTTTGAAGCTCCCCTGCCACAGATGGCTCTTCCTGGCCTGGGGGAGGTGTGAACACCTACGCCCAGGAAAGGCTTTGTTTCTGGGCTCAGGGAGCGTAGGCTCCCACCCTAGGGGTCCAGAAGCATGTCTTGTGGTGGCAGGCTGGTGTGTACCAGTCAGGGAACCCACCAGAGGCTGGTCGTTTTTCAGGGGGCATCTCGAAGATGCCCTGTGTGTGCATTTTTCATTAAATCCCACCCTGGCATCAGTGTGGGTTTAATGTGCTGAGAAGTTTGATACCAAACTTCTCAGTTTTCAGTGTAGCCATTATGGTGCTGTGGAGTTCGTAATGACAAGCTCCCAGCACCATATACTCTTAATGGCCGCACTGCACTTACAATGTCTAAGAATGGCCATAGACACTGTAGGGGTACAGGGCTCATGCACCTGTACCCTCACCACTGGCATAGGGCACCCAGCTAGCGGGGTGACTGATCTATGCCAGGGCAGTGGGTGGTAGGCATGGCACACAGGGATGTGTGCCATGTTGACTCTTCACTTTGTTCTGCACCAAAACACACAGCCTGCAAAGGCAGTGTGTATGAGAAAAGGTACAGGGCCTCTAAGGGTGGCACAATAAGTGCTGCAGCCCTTAGAGGTCTTCCCTGGTCACAGTACCCTGGGTACCTGTGGTACCATTTACCAGGGGCTGACCTGTGGCTAGAGATGCCAATTGGGTTAGTTTTGGGGAAAGAACACAGGCCCTGGGAACCTGATTGGCAGGGACCCAGGGCACATCAAGTCAAAGTGCATCAGTAGTCTGGCAAAAAGTGGGGGGGTTACTGCAACAGAAACCCACTTTCCTACATTTAGCATGCACGATGACGCTAGCCAATGGAAAGAAGGGGCGGAGCCTAGACTCCACTTCTGAAATTGGCTTGATTACAAGAAGCCTCGCAGAGCGAGGAGCGCATGCGCGCTCCAACGCTAGGCGAGACCTAAAAAAGGAGACTGTGTCTTTAAGAACAGTCATCGCCAATATCCCATCATTCTCAGCCAGAGGCAGTTGCCTCAATTCTTTTTCTAGGCTCCTGCTGACAGGACCCGTGGATCATTGAACTCTACCTTTTTAGGTTTTCTCTTCAAAATAGAACTTTAAATTTCAGCCTTTATTGCTTCACACGTCTTTTGTCTGTCTCTTATTAGTGAAGTATTTTCCTGACAGGAAAAATTTGTTTTTTCGGTTTAAAATGCCTTCTCTTTTGGACAAAAGTCCTCTGTGGCAGAAAAAGGCCAAAACAGACCCCCACGAGGCTTGTATCATCTGTCTGCCATCTTCACCTTCCTGCCTCCTGTGACATTTGCAAGAGCTTCTCCACAAGAACCTTGTCTGACGGGGATAAGTTTTGCAGCGTGAATCTTTCTGGATTCACTATGCTGTGCATTATTCCGCCATCTAGTGGTTGGGTCCGGAATTGTTGTATTTCTTCTCTTTATTTTTTTTTCCGTGGCCCAGGTGGGCGTCGACCTCACACCATTTGGTGTCCTTCGTGACGTCGACGCGCTTCCTCCGGAAGCTCCCACCTTTGGTCGCCATCTTCAGATTCTTTTTTCCGCCGTTGGGTCTGGATCATCAGTGAAGGAGCTCCACAACTTTGGAGAGAAGAATCATCGAAAATCTACAGGAAGATCGAGAATTCACCGGAGAACATACCGGATTACAAGTCAAGTAAGGGAAACGACAAAAGAGGAGAAGGATCATCGAGAACCTCTATGTTTCGACGGAGAATGCGCACACAGGGGGCTCCCTGGGCGCGGTGATGGACAAAACTCCCTTTAAATTCTGCGCCAACTGCCACCACAAGTACGCGCAAAAGGACCAACACCCGGTTTGCAATCTCTGCCTGCCGCTCGACCATCAAAGCGAGGACTGCAACGCCTGCGCGGCATTCACTCTGAAGACCCTCAGAGTAAGGGAGAGGCAAAGAAAAGCAACCTACAGCATGCAGGGGCAGGGGACACCTCCATCGCTCCGAGATTTAGGACTCTCCAGTGGAGAAAAAGACAACATCGCCGGAGGGCGCCATAGTCGTCGAGGTCGTAAAGAAAACGCCGAAGGAGGTAAGAGTCGTCGAACCCCAGGCACTCCACTGATACTCGCAGAAGTGAGTCAAAGTCCTCCAAAGGAGCATTGCCGTCGAAACACTAGACGTCTGCAATTGCATCCAAGGACAAACAGTCAGTTGGTTCCTTCGAAAAGGACTCCCAGACGGTGAAAACCCAAGAAAAGGGAAAGGCTTTGACGAGCAGTCATGAAAAGGACGCTTCGACGTCGAAAAACGAAGGGCTGAAAGCGGGTACGACTTCGACGACCGCGAAGAGAAAAGCTGAAACCCTCGACGCCGAATACGCCGCCGAGATGGAGAAGAAAAAGAAAAGGCTCGAGGCCGAGATGGCAAGCATCTTGCAACGCAGGAAGGATTTCGACGAAAAAATGAAAATGTACACTATACCGTCGAAGCCGAAGAGTGCGTCGAGGCAATCCAACCACCGGCCACACCAGAACCTGGTGAGGAACAGGAGGAGGAAGAGCTGTACTACGGCGACGCCGAAGGTGAGGAAGACGAGCGAACTTACCAGGGCTCGACACCCTCGGAGGCGCAGGACTTGCAGTGACAGGATCTCTACGCCGAATCACCGGAAGAAGGGGTAGAATCCTATCCTTCGAGTTCTTCGCCGCTGGACGACATAGGGATCTATAACGAGGTCATCAAAAGAGCTGCAGACACATATGGAGTGCAGCTCGAAGAGGAGAAACCCCAATCTTGCTTCCTCTTAGAGACTTTGTTGCCATCACAGACAAGAAGCCAGTTCCTACCCATGCTTCCAAGTGTGCTGGACCAGGGGAAGGAGGCCTTCAAGGAACCAGCTATGTGTAAAGCATTAACCCCAAGAGCTGAGAAAAAATATAAGCACTCTTCTAAAGACCCTATGTATATTAAGGGATCAGTGCCAGCGGATTCAATTATAACATCCACGGCTAGGAAGAGGGCGAATATACCCACAAACACAGGACCACCTCCAGACAAGGAGAGCAGGAGAATGGACCTAACGGGGAGGAAAATGGAAAGAAGTGCGGCGATCCAATGGCTCATCGCCAATTCCAATGCGCTCATCAACAGGCACGCATACCAGCACTGGGAAGAAGTGAGCGAACTCCTAAAACACCTACCAGAGCATTACCAGAGAAGGGCGAGCCACCTGGTAGAGGAGGGAAAGAACATGGCAAATACCTGCCTGAAGTCGGCCCTAGACGCAGCGGAGACATCAAGCAGGCAGATGATGCTGGGAATAACAGAGAGGAGGCATGCCTGGCTGAGAATTTCGGGCTTCAAGAATGAAGTTCAAAATAACATACTCAACACACCCTTCAACGGGGAACAGCTTTTCGGCGCTCTAGTTGATGAGAAACTGAACCAGCTCAAAAAAGACAACGAGACAGCTAGGTCCATGGGGGGCACTACAGTTAAGAGGAATGAGAAGGGGAACACCTTCAAGGAGACCAACGGGTAGGGGAAATCACCAACCTGTAGCACAACACCAAGCCTTCCAGCAGGGTTACCAAGGAGGTAACCAAGGACAACAGCAGGGACAGCAGCAGCAAAACTGGCAGTACCAGCCCCGAGGACAATCCGTTCGAGGGCGCGCCCGAGGAAGAGGAAACTGACAGAGAGGGGGTCAACAACCCTCATCCAAGTGACTCCTCAGTAGGGCCAACGCACACCCAGCCTACATCTCTAGGGGTGCAGCAAGAGAACACAAAGAAAAAGACTAAATCAAGACCAACAGTACCTCCAACACACAACACCAGTAGGAGGCAGGATAAAGCACTTCCTTCAGGAGTGGAGGAAGATCACAGCAGACAAATGGATACTAAACCTCATACAATAAGGTTACTGTATAGAGCTAGAAAAACAACCTCCAAACAAAAGGCCAAAAGGCAGAGTACACTCAGCAAAGGAGCGTTCTCATTTGCTACAAGAAGCATAAGAACTTCTAAAGAAAAGGGCCATAGAGATGGTACCATACAAGGAACAGAACAAGGGGGTATACTCCACCTACCTCCTCATACCAAAGCTGGACGAAACCTCACGGCCAATTCTAGATCCAAGGTACTTAAACAGGTTCATAAAGACTCAAAAGTTTCAAAATGACATCACTCCAAGAGGTAATACCCCAGTTACAAAGGGGGGGATTACATGGCAACTATCGACTTAAAGGATGCTTACTTGCACATCCCCATCAACAGCAAACACAAACATCTACTAAGGTTTATGATCAACAAGACTCACTACCAGTTCACAGTGGTGGCATTCGGACTCAAATCCGCATCAAGGGTTTTTACAAAATGCCTGGCAGCAGGAGCAGCACACTTAAGGAGGCAAGGGATACATGTATACCCGTACCTCGACTGGCTGGTAAAAGCAAACTCATACAACAAGTGCAAGCGGCACATGGAAGAAGTCATACAAACACTAGCCCAACTAGGGTTTTCAATCCATTGGGGAAAGTCATCAATAGAGCCAGAACAAGTGAAGATATTCTTGGGTGCGGAGATCAACACCATACAGAGCAAGGTGTTTTCAAGTGCAAAGAGAACCTCGGCAATATTGAAGGAAACACGTCTTTACCAGAAGGGGCGCGCTCTGACAGTGAGGACAGTGAGCAAACTGATGGGAATGATGGCGTCGTGCATAGATTTGGTCCCAAACATCCGCCTACTCATGAGGCCATTCCAAGAATGGATTCAACAACAATGGTCACAGGCAACAGGGAGTTGGGAAGATCTAGTGGTTGTCACGCAAACAATACAGAACGAGATAGCGTGGTGGAACAAGAGGAACATAACACAAGGGAAGCCTTTCACAAAACCAACTCCAACAGTGACAATCACAACAGATGCCTCCCAGATGGGGTGGGGAGCACACACAGACACCCTCAAGGTAAGGGATTGTGGTCACAACAGGATGTGATGAAGCACATCAACTACCTAGAGCTAAAGACAGTGTTCCTTGCCTTAAAAGCCTTTCAGAAACAACTGTACGGAAACAGGGTACTAATCCAAACGGACAATACAACCACCATGTTCTACATCAACAAGCAAGGAGGGACACAATCAGTGACACTATCAGTGCTGGCACAGGAAATATGGAGATGGGCAATTCCAAAACAAATAGACTTGTTAGCAATACATCTACCAGGGAAGGACAATGTGGAAGCAGACCGGCTCAGCAGACAGACGTCAACATCCCACGAATGGGAGATCAATCCACAAGAAATCCAAAAGATATTCCACAAATGGGGAACTCCGCAAATAGACCTATTTGCAACACACCAAAATGCAAAATGCCAAAACTTCGCATCCAGACTACCGTGCAAACGGTCCCTAGGGAATGCGCTATGGATAAGCTGGTCATGGACATTTGCCTACGCTTTTCCACCGATACCACTGCTACACAGAGTACTAAACAAATGCAGATTCAGCAACATGACGCTAATACTGATAGCACCTCAGTGGGCCAGACAAACCTGGTTCTCACAGATTATGGAGATGGCACAAGCGCCCGCACACAGGTTCCCCACAAGAAAGGACCTGTTAACGATGCAAAACGGAAGGGTGCTACACCCAGAGCCAGAGAGCCTCAGCCTGGCAGCAGTGCTATGTAGCAAAGTGGAGAAGATTCTCAGAATGGTGCATTAAGGAGAAACTACAGAAAAAGATTACCAAGGAATCAACAGTACTGAAGTAATTAACACATCTACTGCAAAATAAACTAAGCTACACATCACTAAGAGTGCACTTAGCGGCGATAGTGGCTTACACAAGAGGAGAAACAGGGAAGAGTTTCTTCACCTCCCAAATAGTAAAAAGATTTCTAGAAGGGGCAAAGAGGATCGCACCGCCAAACAGAATGCCACCTCCAGCATGGAACCTCAACATAGTGCTAACCCAATTGATGAAGGCACCATTTGAGCCTATTCATAAAGCAACACTGCATATGCTCACGCTAAAGACAGCCTTCTTAGTAGCTATAACATCGCTACAAAGAGTGAGCGAATTACTAACACTACAAGAGCCCTACCTACAAATGCACAATGACAGGATCGTATTGAGAACGGACCCACATTTCATGCCAAAGGTGGTGTCACGGTTCCACATTAATCAAACAATACAAATACCAAGTTTTTTCCAAAAACCATCCACAAAAACAGAAAAGGCGTTACACACTCTGGACGCCAGAAGAGCAGTGATGCACTACATAGAAAGGACAAAGGAGTGCATGAAAACAAAGCAATTCTTTGTGTCATTAGCAAGCAGTTTTTTGGGACGACCAGTTACCAAAAATACCATCGCACGATGGATTGCACAAGCCATACAATTCTGCCACAAGCAAGCTGGGCAACAACTACAAGGAGCAACGCATGCTCACTCAAGGAAGAAAGGAGCAACAATTGCGTTTCTAGCAAATACACCTATTCAAGACATTTGCCAAGCAGAAACATGGTCCTCAGTGCACACGTTCACTAAGGACTACTGCGTAGATGTTCAAATGAACAAGGAAGCGCAAGTGGGACAGAAGGTCTTACAACACATATTCAGTAACCAATGCTCCTCTTCCACCCAGCCACCACAAACCTAACAAACCGCTACAAAGTCTATGCACAGCATAGTGAATTCAGAAAGATTCACGCTGCAAATCGTGTAGTTTCTTACCTGTCGGTGTAGTTTTGCAGCTTGAAGACTTTCTGGATTCACTAGCGATACCACCCTCCTCCGCCAGAAAGATGAGACAGGAGGGAAACTATTAAAACAGGAGAAAGACTATTAAAAGAGAAGAAGAAAAAAAAAAATACGAAGATGGCGACCAAAGGTGGGAGCTTCCGGAGGAAGCGCGTCGACGTCACGAAAGACACCAAATGGTGGGAGGTCGACGCCCACCTGGGCCACGAAAAAAAAAAATAGAGAAGAAATACAACAATTCCGGACCCAACCACTAGATGGCGGAATAATGCACAGCATAGTGAATCCAGAAAGTCTTCAAGCTGCAAAACTACACGGACAGGTAAGAAACTATACGATTTGCCTTCAGGGAATGGAAGAACAAAAGACAAGAAGCCAGTGGGACCTCTGAGCGAGGGGGAGGTAATTCTTCCACCAGAGCTCTTCCCTCAGCCTCCAGTGGTTATGGGAGGTCTGAGAGGCATTTTTCAGGAAGAAAACGCTATCTGTCACGGTCGACGTCGAGAGGAGATACTGCGATGACATGCTTGCAGTCTGTGACTGGCTCGATGCCGTATAAACGGCGACGCATGATGTCTAGACACACACTAGCGACGTCGAGATCTACTTCACACCACCAACCGACGTTAAGAAATGCATTACGTTGAAGGATTCTGACTCAAGTATGCATTCGACGTCGATAACCAAATGCCGACGAGAGTGGTCGATGTCGGTCAGCATTGAGGTCGAGCCTACTTCGTCAGGGGTCGACGTCGAGGAGCCGACCAACGTCGAAAGCGAGTCGCCGATGAAGGTCGATGTTGAGAAGGCCATTGATGTGGGACACCTTGTAAGCCCACCAAAAGGAGAGTCTATTCATCATCGGATTCTCGCTCCAGGTCTCCATCTCTGGTAGAGATGTCCTCTTCTCCCATACCGGTATCTTCTCCTGGTTCACTGGCTCAGACACCTCCTCCGGCACTACCAACCTCTCCTCTTCCGTGTGCCCCACAGACTCCAGTTTTTCCGCCACCAGCTCTACCGGCACCTATCCTTCCACCTCCTTAGGTGCCGCAGGTGCTATCTGTGAGAAAGTGCCCTCTTTCTGCATGGTATGCCCCCACTTTTTGCTGAATTGCTGATGTTCTTTGACTGAGTGTGCCCTGGGTTCCTGCTAATCAGGTGCCCAGGGCCTATGTTACTTCCCTAAAACTGCATTGAAGCCTAAACCCAATTGGCATCTCTGGTCACATGTCAGCCCCTGGTAAATGGTACCACAGGTACCCAGGGCACTGTGACCAGAGAAGGCCTCTAAGGGCTGCAGCACTTAATGTGCCACCCTTAGAGGCCCTGTACCCTGACACTCACACACTGCCTTTGCAGACTGCGTGTCTTGATGCAGAAAAAAGTGAAGTCGACACGGCACACATCCCTGTGTGCCATGCCCACAACCCACTGCCCTGGCATAGATCAGTCACCCCTCTAACTGGGTGCCCTATGCCAGTGGTGAGGGTACAGGTGCATGAGCCCTGTACCCCTACAGTGCCCAAGTCCATTCCTGGGCACTAAGTGCAGTGCTGCCATTAAGAGTATATGGTGCTGGGAGTTAGTCATTACGAACTCCACAGCACCATGATGGCTACACTGAAGACTGGGAAGTTTGGTAGCAAACTTCTCAGCACATTAAACCCACACTGATGCCAGTGTGGGATTTAATGTAAAATGCACCACAGAGGACATCTTAGAGATGCCCCCTGAAACTCTACCAACTTCTAGTAACCTGACTGAGTGGCTGCTTAGGCTGCCACTACCAGACATGTTTCTGGACCCCTGGGTCGAGAGCCTGCTGCTCTCGGGGGGCCTGAAACAATGCACATCCTGGGACGAGATGCCAAGCCTCCTCCCCCAGGATGGGCAGGGTTCACGAAGGAGAAGCTTCAAAGGCATGCCGCCTTTGTGAGCCTCTCCAGACCATTTGCTGCTTTCAGCAACTGGTCCCCACTGGTTCTACCCCCCCACTTTGGGCGGGAGAACCGGCGGGAAGAACAAGTGAGGAAGGGAGGTGTGTCCACCTCTGCCAACTCCACCCCTCAGGTGGGGGAGGCGAGGTGAAGCACAACCTCGAGTCCCCGCCATCTTGATAATGGGGGGACCCAGCCAACCAGGGACAGGCTCCTGCCCCCCTCCCACTGGAGAGTGGCAGAATAGGGGGTGTACCCACCCCAGGGAAGGGGCCCATTGGCCCCTGCCCTTACCTACCTGTAACGCCCCTAAATTTAGTATTTAGGGGCACCCTGAACCTTACTTCCTCAGATCCAGCTTACCTACAAGAAGAAAAGGACGAAGAGCCGTGCAGAGCTAACAAGAGGAAGACGCCCACTGACTTGGCCCCAGCCCTACAAGCCTGTCTCCCCTCGAACCTGCTCCTGCGAAATCCCGGCGTGTCCAGCAGCCAGCAACCTCAAAAACCCCGGAGGACCTGCCTGCCTTCACTTCCAAGACTGTTTCTCCCGTTAACACCGGGCGTGTTTAAACTTCAGCTTCTGGCTCCGGCCGGACACCGCGAATCCAGCCCACTCTGCACCCGCCGAACCCGGCCTGAGCTAGAGTGGAAAAACACCACGAGGAGGTCACCCCGGCGATCCTGATCCGAGATCCGGCGACTCCTGACCTGCCTCAAGCCTCCAGACGACGCCTGCAGCCTCAATCCAGAGGATCCCCTCTACCGCGACCAGAGTGGGTAAGAAAATCCGACCGTAAAAGGCACCCCTGCACCCGGCGCCCCACGGCCTTGTGTGCCCAAACCAACGGTGCCTAACCAACCCAAGACATCCCAACTTACCCTCGAAGTGGTGGTCGCACCCAGAAGATCCTCGTCCCCGAGCCTGCAGTGCTTCTTCAAACCGGAGGTTCTCCATAGAAAACAGGGCGTCCGACGCCGAAATAGCACTCTGCACCCGGCCGCCCCAGTGCCGCTGAGGGTGCACTTTTTGTGCCAACTTGTTTCCCCAATTGCCCTGACCTAAAACCTAGGAGCTTTGCTCCCACAACCCAGTGGCCTGCTTGCCAGCAGACACCAACCGGAGACCCCCTATCCTCCATAGGATAACATTGGGCCTCAACACTCTGCACCCGGCCGCCCTAGTGCCGCTGAGGGTGCAACAGTGCATCACTGACCCTGGGGGAACCCTTGTTCTAACCCCAGAACCTTAACTCCCACAGTCGTTTACTTACCTGCAAACCGATAACCTGTTTTTCCTCCATAGGATAACATTGACAATTTTTCTTCCAAAAAAAGTGTGGAGTTTTGAAAGCTAAAAATATTCTTTAATAATCGCACGAATAACAAAAACGCATTTACTCACCTGTTTTCAGGAAATGTCCCAGTGCTGAATCCAGGTATCCAGCACTGAGTTAGAAAAAGTAACGTAAAAGTAACTTACCTGCAATTTGTTGAAAAAGCCCATTCATTCCAATGTACTGTATTTGCTGAGTGTTGCAATCTACTGCATTATCTGTAAATCAAACCAAGTACAATTTCTACTGCATTTTCGAACTGTATTTCAATCAAGTAACTCATTACTGCAAAGTATTTTATGCTTACCTGTGCCGGGCTTGCTTGGTTCTAGAAATAAAACAGTATTTTTATACAGAAACAATTGGCCTAGAGTTCAATTCTTGAGTGTGTGAATTCATTTGCTGAGTGTGTACATCAAATGCTTAACACTGTCCTCTGATACTGCCTTACTGCTCGACCAAGCTACCACTATTAGTAAGGTTCTATCTAACTTTAACCTCTGCCTTCCTTTGGGGACTCTTGGACTCTATACACACTGTACCTCACTTTGGTGCAGTATATATAGAGCCAGTTTCTTACACTATCACTCCAGTTCCTAGGAGATCTCGCTAAAGGACACTCCATCACTCTCGCCATAGTCACCATTTATCTGGGCGTTCTCCTACTAGATCACAACACTCGTTCACTTAACAGATCTCACCACAGATCAAGATCACGTTCCCACCGACGCCACCATGGGTATCCGTCCTCTTCCACCAGGGACTATTCTGCTACCTTGTTGGACTCACCTGAACCCAGGTCCTCACCAATTGATGACATCCACACCTTTCAGTAAGTTCTTGTTGGAGGTGCAGCTAAATTAAATATACCAATGGCAGTTCCGACTCCATTGACGCCTGTGATCTTTGAAACATTTCACCACTGCACAGCCTGGAGACCTTTACTCTCACTAGTGCCGGGTCTCTTGAGCCAGCCATGGAATTGTTCCTCACTCCAGCTGTAGCAAAGTCGGCACCCTCCAGAAGAAATATCACCCTCCGGAGCAAGATTTGCTCTTTCTGCACGCAGACCCTCCACCGGACTCAGTGGTGAAATTAGCTGCCCATAAATCTCACGCCACGTCTCCATCTGCCACTTCTCCCCTGCATAAGAAGAGTAAGAGGTTAGACTTGTCAGGCCGCAAGGTCAGCAACACGGCTGCTACGTCCACAAATGCAGCAAGTGCAACAGCTCTCCTGGGGAGATACGATCAACCTTGTGGGATTTCATCCTCCACCTAGCAGATCACCTTCAAAAAGAGCACCATAAGGATTTTCTGGAAATCGTCCATGAAGGAGCCATGGTCTCTAACCAGATTCTGGTTGCCCACAGTTACTGTCACAGGGTCTCCTTACGCAGACATGCATGGCTCCAACTGGCATCGCTGAAGCCTGACTCCCAGCTTCGTCTTCAGAATTTACCTTTTTCGGGTTGTACTCTGTTCGGCTTGCATGCCGATGACGAAATGGTGAGGATGAAGACAGAGATGGACACTTTGGAGGCTGTAGGGCTAGAGAAATTGAAAGAATAGCGCTGCTCGTTCCGGCCCTACCACCATAGTTTCCCTTCTCAGAGTGTTCAAACCCCTCAATGGCAGTCCTGGAGATGACAACCGTATCAAAGGTCCTACCAGCCTCAGCGCAAGCAGGAGAGGGGATGTGCTACACAGCAAGCTAACCGAGGGGGCCGGCAACCTACGGCATCACAACTCTGAATCCTCGCTTCCCCCTCTTCTGTTACCCACTCCGGTAGGGGGGAAGCATTGCATATTACTTGGCAGAGTGGCAACGCATAACGGACGTCTGGATCTTGAATATTGTCAAAAATGGCTATCGTCTCAGATGTACTGTCCCACCACCATCCATTCCACCGAAGTCATCCACATCCCACCTTGACCTTCTAAAGGAGGAAGTCAACACTGTGTGACAAAGTGGTGGAATCTGTCCCTCGTAACAAAGGAGGACCGGGTATTTACTCCAGGTACTTCCTTGTGCTGAAGAAGGGCAAGCAAGAGTTCAGCCGTAGCAAAGTCACATGGAAAATTCCTCAGCTTCGTCGTGAAGCAAAACAACTACCAATATGCAGTTCTACCGTTTTGGTCTCAAAAGAACTCCGGTGTTCCGCAAGTGGCGGAGTGCAGTGCGAACTATTGTTCGCGCTGATCTTTCTGCTGCTCGATTTAGAATTTCTACCCGAGCGGTAGCTCACACTCACCAACTTACCGTTGGCGAGCAGGTAAAATACTTAGCTGCCCTACACGAAGTGGAGTTTTCTGCACTTCGTGAGCTCCACGGAGCACAAAGTGCAGAAAACTTCGCCAACTGAGCAGAGTTCACCACCCAGGCCTAGTCTCAAGTCGACACCCAGGACGTTTTACAAATGTATGGCTGTGGTGGCAGCACATCATCAAAAATACAGAATCTTTGTCTATCCTTACCTGGACGACTGGCGGATCAAGGCGTCCACCTTCCCAGAAGCCCAATTGCATTTCAAATGGATTTGCAATCTTAATTGGTTGGGTCGTTACGTCAATTTTCAAAAGTCCACGTCAACACCAGTCCAGATGTTGCACTACTTAGGAGCTACCATTGACACACTACAGGAAAGGGTGTTTCCTTCGGAGGAACGACGTTGATCTATTCTCCAGAAGTCACAACCTCCAGCGGATCGCCCATCCAACATTCCGCATAGTCTCCTCCCTTCTCGGCTCGATACCTCCTGCATCTTACTGACTCCCAACACTCATCTCCACATGCGCCCTCTCCAGGAGTGCTTGGAGGATCAGTGGAACAAGTTCTCAGCAACTGAGAACAAGTTCACCCTATCCACTCATGCCATTGGGTGTCTCCAGTGGTGGTGTTCCCCGAACAATCTCCTGCAGAAGGTGCCTTTTCACCAGCAAGACCCAATGCAGACCATCGTGACGGATGCCTCTCTGCTCCGATGGAGAACCCACATGGGCAATCTGCAGATGCAAGGAGTTTGGTCCTCGATGGAGAATACATACCACATCAACCTCCTTGAATTCCGTGCAGTTCACCTGGCACTCAGGGTGCTTCACCTGTCGTTCACCACCAACACCCTGCTTATTAAGACGGACAATACAACCACCATGTACTACCTGAACAAGCAGGGGGGAACAAGGTCCAAATACCTGTCAAAAGAAGGTCTGATAATCTGGCACTGGCTCCTTGCCAGGAATTTGAAGATAATAGCTGCTCACCTGCCAGGTATTCAAAATGTCCAAGCAGATGCGCTCAGCAGGGCTCTCGACAAAAATCACGAGTGGGTGCTGAACGAAGAGGTCGGACTAGATATCTTCAGCTCGTGGGGAACATCCTCTACAGACCTTTTCGCCATAGCGGAAAACAAAGAAATGCAGCGACTTCGCAGCCAGGTTTTACCATCCGAGATAATTGAGGAATGCCCTGTGGATCGACTGGTCCAACAAATTTCTTTACGCTTTTTCACCAATGCCTCTCCGATCCTGGTAGTCCTGAGCAAGTTTTCAGCCACGACAGCTAAGATGATACTCCTCGCACCAAAGTGACCGAGGCAGCTGTGATTTGCGGACCTGCTTCACCAGCCGCTCGGTCCACATCTCAGGCTGCCATGCTGGTCAGACCTTCTCACGAAGTTCGGAGGTCAAATATTGCACCCAAACCTCTCCTCCTTGAGTTTGGTAGCATGGCTCCTGAGAGTGTGCAGTATGGCCATCTGAACCTACCTCAGGACTGTTTAGGTATTCTAAAGGAAGCAAAGCGTCCATCCACGCGATTTGTGTACGCCTTTAAATGGAGGAGATTTTGCATTTGGTGCTCTTCCAGGCAGATAGATCCTACATCTTGCAGGAGGATGTCATTCTCCCATATTTGTTGCACCTTGCTAAATCTGGCCAATAGTATTCTTCCATCAAAGTCCACCTGGCTGCACTCACGAACCTCTTTCTTTAGGATTCCAGTTATTAAAGATTTCTGGAAGGGTTAAAGAAGGTTTTTCCTCTGGTTAGACGTCCCTCATCACCATGGGAGCTTAACGTTGTGCTTTCTTGCCTCATGCTACCGTCTTTTGAACCTATTCATAAAGCATCACTTCAACATCTCACTTGCAAAACTGCCTTCTTTGTGGCTATACCATCAGCATGTAGAGTTAATGAGATACAGGTCCTTTGTGCTCATGAGCCTTACACAGCCTTTCACTCTTCCAAAGTAGTGTTGCATACCTACCCCAGATTTGTTCATCAATTATGATCCAGTTTGCATAGGTCTGGCTACTTCCAAACAGTCCTTCATATGGATTGTCTCTTGCATCCTATGCTGTTATCAGCTAGCGAATAAATCTTACTGGTAAACCCAAAGCACGCTTCACTTGAGGCAAGGAAGCCACTACTGCCTTGATGAGAAATATTCCCTTGGCAGACATCTGCAAAGCGGCTACATGGAGATCAGTCCATACATTCACTAGGCACTACCGCCTTGACACAGATGCTTAAGTGGGACAGGCGTACCTCTAATCTCTTTGCTTAACTGCTTCTCTGACTTTTGGTTCCTGTCGACTCCACCGCTTCAGGTGTATGGGCTTAGTTTCTTAGGTGTAACTCCAGTTCTCTTGTATGGGTATTTCCATGATAGTCCTAAGCAACCCTCTCTCCTCCCCGGTGGAATACAGACACTTACATACTCCGCTATTTCCCAGCTAATACAGCCTTCAAAAAGAACAGAGGTAACTGCCTCTGGCGAAGCATGATGGGATATTGGAGGTCACACTGTTCTTAAAGACACATTCTCCTTTTTCTTTACTTCTAATGGCAGCCTGTGGGCCACATTGCCCTGCACTTCATCTCTGTATCTCTAATAGCAAAAGGGTTTGTAAAGGATCTTTTACTGTGACTTAGCAAAATCATTTATGCATTAAGTGCATATTTCCTCGGAGACTCTCCTTTTGCCCCTTCAAGATGAAGAATTCGGGCCACTGTAGCCTTGTCCTTTAGGCTGCATTATGACTTTCTTAACTGACTTTTCAAAGCCTTCCTGAAGAAAGGCAAACTCAGCACTTAAGAAGATGTATTGAAAAAGTGCCCCGGTGTCTCCCGCAAGCGAGCGGGACTATTCAGTGCTTATGACTATCATGGAAATACCCCTAAGAGAGAACTGGAGTTACAGGTAAGAAGCTGTACCTTCCTGCAAATCCAGTATTCACTGACTTGCTGAAAGTAACATTGTATGAAGAGTTCTACTTACCTGTTAATAAGTAAATCTTGGTTCTAGTAATAAAAATAGCAAAGTAACAATTTTTTATACAAACAATTGGTCTGGATTCAGTATTTGAGTGTGTGAAATCATTTCTTGCGTGAGTGTACAACCAATGCTTCACACTACCCTCTGATAAGCCTGACTGCTCAAGCACACTACCACAAAAGAGAGTAAGGTCTTATCTACTTTAACCTCTGGGGATCCACTGGACTCTGTGAGCACAATACCTTACTTTGGTATAGTATATATAGAGCCAGCTTCCTACAGGGAAGGATTTGGTTTCTGTAGGAACCTCTTCAGAGAATTCTGTATATTGGTAGTGTGGGGAAGCTTGTGGTGTCTACAGAATCGCTGCTGCTGCTGCTGGGAAAGTCGGACTCGAAAGTCCAGGATACAACGCGCGTCGCGGCAGGAGCCGCACGCGTCACGCCCACCGCGACAGTCAGCCATATAGCGGGGTCAGGGCTGCCGTGAAGCGGGAAGCTTGTGGTGTCTACAGAATCCCTGTTGCTGGGAAAGTCTGACTCGAAAGTCCAGGATACAGCGCGCGTCGCGGCAGGAGCCACACGCGTCACGCCCACCGCGACAGTCAGCCATATAGTGAGCTCACGGCACCCGCTACGCGGGCGCGCTGGGCTAAGCCCGTTTGAGCCCGTTCGAGACCGACCGAGGCCGGGTCAGGCCCCCCCCACGTTTCTGGCTACAGTAAGTGCCGATACATGTTAAGTGGGTAAGCAGATTATTGTTAATCATACACTGCCGTAAGAAAATTGTGGTGCAATTTGAAAATGGGGAAGAGGAAATTGGCCATATGTAAAAGAAATGCTGTGGAAAAGACTGCACCAATTACCAACTATTTGAAAAGTGCTATGGGCATAATAAATAATGAGATTGTGCAAGTGGAAGAACAGATGGCAGCCGTTAAAACTGCTTTAGATGCTGCTCAAAAGGGGTTAAGTCTGTGGTGGAAGTGCATGGTGAAAGTAATACTCCTAGTCCCGATATTATCCCCCAGGAGCAGTCAAATAGCAGTACTGTAAATGATATCCCTAAGAACACCAATTCTGATCAATCGATTAAACTAGGGCCTTGTGCGTCAACTACTCTTTTTGAAATTGTCAATGTTTCAGACACACCAGATTCAGACTCACCACCAGCAAAAAAATGTAATCAAAGCCTAGCACTAAGGAGGCTTAGCCCATTGAGAGTTGTACCAAAAAATGGGAAACCTACAAAATTATCAGGCAATGGACAAGGAGTTAAGCCTGTAGAAACATTGAATGATAAACATGCCACAGACACTCTCTTAAAAAAAATTGCATGGGAAAATTAATACTATTGAGAGGCGAGTCATGAGTGAAATAAAAACGGTGCAAAAGGACATTGCAAAGTTATTGGAACTGGTTACTGCTCTTCAGCTGTCAACTGTATCAAATACGCCACAGAATGTAAATTTAATAAATAGAAGTGATACACACGTCGGTGCAAATAATATGAACAGTACGAATAATGCAGAAAGGGTTCGTGCTTTGCCACTTATTGATACATATGGGAAGGAAGCACATGTTTTACCCACACAAAATTCTGGGGGAACCATAGGGAATGGTAACGAGAAGAAAGGAGGTCAAGCTCAACTTGGGAGGCAACGGGGCGTCTCTTTAAATCTACCCCCACAAGCAACTCCATATGTGATTGTCCTAAAAATGTACCTAAATTGACTGGAAATATTATTGAAACTTGGGACTCTTTGAAAAATAGGGTGATTCATTGGTTCTCTGTGAATACGACTTGTAGTATTGGGTGTTTATCACATGAAGTGATTATGGTAAGAAGAGTTAGTTGGGTGGGCAAATCCATAAAAACATGCGAGGGGGATTGTGTAATTGTAAATTTTTGCCGACCATATGTGGTGGGTTCATTATTAGAAGAGGTTATAGGTAATCAGGACCGACAATTTAATAATATTGAAGGAAATATTGTTGCATTACCTCTGGGATATTTTTACAGATCAAGAATGGACTCACCCTTTGGCCGAGCCCAAGCTAGTTCCAGTACCAGTAATCAAACACATTACATGATACCATCTATGGTAAATAGGTTTGAATCACTTAGGAGGTGTAGTGAGGTGGATTGACTGGAACGTAATATAGTATGGACAAAAGCTGATGTACAAGATGGTCATGCTGTAAGAGCCTATGTTAATACTTCAAAAGAAATAGCTTATACGGACCAGGATCAACCGTGTGAAGGTACTGTTAATACCATCAGTAATACTGATAGTGTATCCTTTGCAGAATCCGAGATACAAAACTTTAGTAATGAAATCACCTCGCCTATTATTGTGGCTGAATGTAATTCCCCTAGTTATACATTGCAGGAATCATTACATATCATGACATGGAATGTTGCAGGGGTAAGGAGTAAATTGCGTGATATTTCTTGGCTTAAAACTATACAAAATTGTGACTTGGTATTAATACAAGAAACATGGCATACAGAAAAAATTTTCATTAATGGGTTTAAGACAATTTGTACTAATGGGATTCCTTCAAAGGCAGGGAGAGCAAGTGGAGGTTTGGCCGTATTAATATCAGTATCTTCCCCCTTGATTTAAAAAAAAAAAAACATATAATAAATCACAACATTTTCAGTTTTTACTTCTCTCAGTTAGAGGAAAACAGGATATGATAGTGATCAATTTCTATAATAATATTTTTAATGGTTCCAGACATGAGATTATTATTATTAGATGACGAGTTAGCTAACTTTTTAAGGAGTGCAGGGACCGATTGCTTTTTAATTTGGGCAGGTGATTTTAACATTGAACTTTGTAATTTTATATCAGGGATCCAATGTGGATATGAGGATGAATTGGGCGATAATACCTCACATTTCCCACATAATAACTATGGGGAAATTATAAATTATGTTATGTTTAAGTATAATTTGGAAATTATGGAGATGGATGTCCAAGAAAATGCGCGAGAGGGAAGGTGTATTACCTATACATTTGAGGGAGCTAGGTCATCCTCATGTATTGATCATTTCATTATTTCAAGAAATTGTAGGCCTCTTGTTCATAAATGTAAGGTACACCCCAGCTTACTAAGTGACCATCACCCTTTGTCATTAATATTAAAATCTCCACTTTTTAAAACAGATGAACCATGTATTTATGCTGCTGAGGTAAAGACACAGGGTGAAAATGGGATTGCTATCAAATGGGCAGGAGTCGATCCAAATGTTTTTTCAGAAAGGATAATCCAAAAAAATAACCAGCATATATCAACCGTTTTAGATAATTCTTCCAGTAGCACTGATATAGTTATGGCCTTTTTAAATATCTCGGCTGCAATTGCCGGAAATTTGAAACGCAAGCCTAGGACAAACAGGGTATATAGCCCAAGATGGTTTAACCAGCAGTGCTCCCGACTAAATAGGGATTTAAAGGAAGCTTTAAAAACTATCCCTCGGAATAGGGAAGATATTAGTACCCTGCGGAAATTATATAAGCAAGCGTTAATTCAAAGAAAAACGGAGATCAGAGATACCGTGTGGGATAACTTGATTAAAGCCGCCGAAACCAAAGATTCAATACTTTTTTGGAAAACTTTGGATCAGCCACTTTTTAAAGATGTTCAGTCCGTTAAAGTTGATGTAGTAGTGACTCCTGAAGAATGGCTATCCCACTTTGAAGCAATTTTTAATGTGACACGCCAGTTTACTACAATAGTTGAAAATAATAGTATCATTCAATTAAATAATATCAAACCGGAAAGTATAAGTCAAGAGGAGATCAGATCAGCTCTTTTGAATAGTGCTAGTGGGAAAGCGGCAGGCCCGGATGGGGTCCCAATTGATGTTTTTAAATATAATATGGATTTTTGGGTGCCCATCTTACATACATTTTTTAATGCAACAATTAATGGGGTGATACCTGCAACCTGGGCTGAGAGCGTGATAGTTCCTATATTTAAAAAGGGCAATAGAAGTAGCGCGAGCTGCTATCGCCCAATATCTCTTCTCGATTCAACATCCAAGGTAATGGGCAGAATAATGCTGGCCAGACTGGAATACTTGGTAAAGGAAAAAAAATATATTATCTGTAGTACAGTATGGTTTCAGAAAGGGCATCGGAACGATTGAGCAGTGCCTGAATCTTGAGTTGCTGATAGGAAAATATACCCTTGAAAGGGATGGCTCTCTCCACCTTTGCTTTGTTGATTGGTCAAGCGCCTTTGACTTGGTAAATCATTCAAAGTTATGGCAGACGCTCGAAGGGATGGGCGCCCCACTGGACATAATTAGTTTTTTATCACAAATTTATGTACATTTGTCCTCGAGGATACGCTTCGGGGAAAATGGAGAATGCACTAAGCACTTTAGCATCACACGTGGGATAAGACAGGGTTGTACTCTTGCGCCCCTTTTATTTTCGCTTTATATTAATGGGGTCGACTCGTTATTACAGAATTTGAGTGTTGATGCCCCAAAGGTTGGTAAGCGGGTCACCCCATTATTATTGTATGCCGATGATGCTGTCCTAATTTCTAGGACAGCAAACGGCCTACAATTATTGATGGATAATTTTACTAATTTTATGACGGAAAAGCATTTAAAAATCAATTTGAGTAAAACCCTAGTTATGCCATGTGGGGAAAAGGAATATTAAGAATAAATCCCATTATATTGATGGTATACTGATAGAGAGGACTTTTTTCTTTTTCGTATCTGGGGATTCTTTTTAATAGCAAGGGTACGTGGAGCGCACACATAAATCTATGTAAACTGAAATTTGTGAAATCGGTTGAGGCCATTTTTAGATTTTCCCAAAAAATAGGTAAAAAACCAGTTCGGGAAATTCTAAAGTTCTATGGGGCAAAGTGTATTACTGGGAGCTGTTACGGGGGAGCCCTGTGGGGCTTGGCAGATACTTCCCAGTTACAAATTCTGAAAAATAATTTTTTAAGAAGAATACTAGCCGTACCAGCTTCCACTGCCACTATTATAATACATAGGGAGACTGATACTCCTTATATTCATGATTTGATTAGCATAGCTGCCCTAACTTTGTGGCACCGCATTTGGACTAGGGAAGAGACACATTTTACGAGGGATATTATATTGGATTGTCTGACCCAAGACCACTGCAAGAAAATAACATGGTTAAGCTATATCTGTGGTCTTTTAAATGAATGTAATTTGGCTGTGAATTTGAAAAACCCTGAGGACATACAAAACCTGAGTAAAATGGAATTAAAAATGAGTCTCCTTAATGTTAGGAACTCATTAAGGGATGTCGCCGCGAGTACTAAATCATGTATATCTTTTTATCTTGAAGGGCCAATATTAACGGGTATTCAGCCATATCTTATTTTTATAACTGATGTACAACATAGATTTTATTTAACCAGATTACGGATGAATACGCTCCACTATCTTTTTGCATTTCCCAAGAGGGCCAAGTGGTGTGCTAATTTACCAAAATGCCCGTGTGATGGAAGGTCTCCACAGAGTACTCCATTTTTTACTTTTTTGTAATTTTATAATGATATTAGAAAAGCTTTTTTACGACCTATTTTTAAAGCAAATAGTGTGTACTCCTTTAAAGTTGCTTTTAATTATATTCGAAAATTGGAGAATGTATTAATTTGTAATGCGGTAATTTGTTGTATATTATTGGCTATTAAACAAAGGAAGGATCTTGCTTATTTGGAAAAATTGAATTATGAAATAGATTAGATTTTACTTGCTAGTTGATTTGTTGAATTATAAAATGGATTAGATTTTACCTGCTAGTAGATTTGTCCTAAAATTAAAAAAGTAATTATTTGAAACTATTGTACATAAATGTATTTTTTTTATCCTATATTGAAATAATTGTACATAAATATACTTTTTTAACTGATACTATAGTATGCTTTTATGGACATTTTGTATGTGCCGAATAAAGCTTGATTTGATTTGGTAGTGTTTGTAGAAATGTCAGTCCGGTTATCATGTGTTGTGTAAAATGTGTGTGTGAAATGTTGGTAACTCAAGCTTGCCAGGGATAATTGGCTGGTAGATTTTCTCTATTGAAATGAACTTTGTGGTTATTGTTGGACTTGTGGATCTACTGCTATCTGTTAGTTGTGGACACGTTGGGGACAGTGGGCACTGCAAGCTACCCTAATACGGCCGTTCTAAAATATAGCTTAAGGTGCATTTCATGTTGTCTTTAAGGTAAGGCGAAATCTCTTCCAAAAATGCATATACGTTTACAGATAAAGAACGTAATGGCCTAAGTTGCCAACTTCCTCTTTGCAGTTCTAGCTGAGTTCAGAATCCATAAGGCCCAGTTTAGCGAGTTTGACCAGGGTCCACTAGGTTAAGTGTAAGGAAAAAATTCTGCATTGAGATAAGGTTGGGCTGAGCATGTTTTGCAATGTGAGGATTTTCTGGATTCATGCTATGCATTATTTTCCCCATCTAGTGGTTGGGTCTGGATTTGTCTTGGTCACTTAACTGGTGGTGTGTTTTTTTATGTTTTTTGTGTTCGCGAGTGTCATTGACCATTTTGTACCGTGGCCCTCCTTGCATGACATGCCGTCACACGCACTCCCTGGAAAACCTTTGACACTATCGCCATCTTTAGCATTCGTTGAGGACACTGAAGAAGGGGGCAATTGCAGCCTGATTACCAACAGATGTTGAGAGAAAAAGAAGACGCCGAAAACTACTGCCAAAACACCAAAAGGTTTTAGGATGAACATGTACTGCAGCCATGTGGGCTGAGCAAGGGGCATAACCCCTTTAGATTTTGCCCCAACTGCCACCACAAAGAGGAAGGGACAGCCACAATGTTTGCAGTCTCGATCTTTCGAAGGACCACAGTTTGGAGTGCTGCATGTGTATATTTTCAACCCTACACCCTGAGGACAAGAGAAAAGCAGTTGTGGGCATACAAAGACATGGCTTTGTTCCAGCGAGCTAAGCCCCTAAAGGACATGGCTTTGTCAAGCGATGACTAAGACACATTTGAAGACACCTAGGTGGCCCAATGGGAAAATTCTGATGTCGAGGAGTTCATAGAGGCTCAAAGGGAGAAAACATCCAAGAAGATGCAGAAATAAAGAAAATCCAAGTAATTCATTCAGGGCATTCAGTGACAGAGCCATATAGCTCTGAATAGAAACATGGTACACCCATCTAGATACCGAAACCGTTTATGCCACAAGCAGGCAAAAGTTGATCCCTACGGATCCAAGCAAAAGGACACCAATGGAGGCAAACCCTCTGACCCAGCCTCTATGCTGAAAGTGCAGTGTGTGTGTGGAGGGCTAAGGAACCTTCAGGGAAGAACATCTCGATGGCGAAGGAAAAAATCTGAAATGTTCAATATAAAATAAGAAATCTCTGTAGGTTGAGAGGAAAAAATAGCCACTTGAAGCTGACATTCAAGCCCTAATATATAGGAAGCAAGAGTTCAACAACTCTATTAAGAACTCCTATAGAAACCTCAACAAGGGAAAGAGCCAGAGGTGACGGATCTAGACCCTACACTTACACCCGAGCTACAAGAGGAAGTAGAGGAGAAGTTACACGATGAAGATGACGAAATAAGCAGATCCATCTCCAGTGGGATAATCTACAGGGTAATTTGCAAGACTTAAATGCAGCCTCACTGGAGGAAGAGGTGAATTTACACTCACCTAGAAGTGGTTCTTAACCTTCTGACTTCTGTGGACCCCCGCCTAATCAGTAATGGAATCTTCATAACACCCCTGGCCAACATTGTCAGGACCCACTGACCCAACATCTCCTGCGCCGACGGCACCCAACTTATCCTCTCCCTGACACACGACCCAACGACCATCAAAGACAGGTTCCAAAAATGCCTGAAGGATGTGGTCATCTGGATGAACGACTGTCTCAAGCTCAACACAGACAAGACAAAAGTTCTCATCTTCAGGAAAGGCAAGGACACCCTATGGAATAACTAATGGTGGCCGGCTGAGCTGGGCCCTACCCCCAAACCTAACGAACACACCCGCAACCTTGGCATCCTCTTCGACAGCCATCTATGCATCAAGGAGTGGGTCAGCACGTTCTCCTCCTCCCAGCTTCCTCACCCTACGAATGCTCAGGAAGGTCTTCCGATAGCTCCCGCCCAACACCAGGCGAACTGTCACGCAAGCTCTCGTCACTAACAAACTCAACTACGGCAACTCGCACTACATAGGCAACACCGAGCAAAACTATTGAGGAAACTCCAGACCATCCAGAACACAGCAGCCAGACACTCCTCCTCGACCTCCCCAGACAGACTCGCATCACCCCTCACTTCAGGAAACTCCTTTGGCTACCAGTTGTGAAGACATGCCAGTTCAAGCTGCTCACCCACGCTTATAAGGCACTACACAAATAAGGACCGGTGTACCTCAACAAATGAGTTAACTTTCACCAACCCACCAGGGAACTCCGTTCTAGATCCTTCTCCCTAGCAGCTACCCAGCGCATCAGTTGGGTAAACTGGGGAAGCTGCTCCTTCTCTCACCTGGCAGGTAAGACCTGGAACACCCTCCCCCTTACACAACAGAGCAGCTCCGTTACTCCAACAATTCAGGAAGGACCTCAAGACCTGGATGTTCAACCAATAGGAACGGCCAGCGGAATCCCACAGCAGGACCCCACAGCGACTCGAGGCCCTCACGGGTGAAGCACCCTCGCTTGCAAATCCTAATTAATTTGAGGGACTCTCACTGAATCAGTATTGAAATCCAGTGCGCCCACCTTCACACCGGTCATTACAGGGAGTTGTGTACCCTGGCCTAAGCAATTTCGATGATTTGAACTGCAAAACAGACAAAGAATACAGACACCATCATTCCTCAAACAAATACATAAATGTGGAAATATTTAATTAACAAACAAATGTAAACAAAATACACTTTCAAATGTAATTGGAAAGTTTAAGCTTTTCTAGATTCCATTGAGGCAACCCATCATCCATACTATATTCTGTTTGATGCACTTGCACTCCTCCCACTAATTAATTGGAGGATACCACTTTGTTTTTAGCTTCCAATGTCAGACTTTTTCACATTTGCAGAACGTTTAAAAAATGTTACATTTTGCTTCTTTGTTTGCACTTTATTCCTCTGTTTAATATTTAATTTTGTAAGCAGTTGACCCCGTGAGTAGGCGCTGTGAATCCCCAGGGGTCCCCTGACCACAGGTTAAGAACCACTGGTCTAGAGCATCCTCCCTTGATGGCATTACTGCATATGATGCAGTAATAAAGAGGGTGGCAAACACACTTGATGTTCAACTGGATGAAGATCATGCAACAAAGTCTGGTAAAAGACTTGGTTGCCTGATCAAAAGGGATATCAGTTCCTTCCCTTGTTGTCCAGTGTCCTCGATTAGTCGAGTGGCATTTTAAGAGCCGACAGTAACAAAGGTTTCTACCCCAACTGTAGATAAAAATACAGGTTCTCTAGTAGAGACCCCTGTACATCAAGGGAAACCTAGCAGCCGACGCTATAATTAGTCCCAGCTCGAGAAAGGGACAATGCTCCCATCTCGACAGGCCCCACCCACGGACAAGAAGGTCCCAGAGTGGATATGGTAGGAAGAAAAATAGAGAGGGCAGCGCAGTGTCACTAAGCCAACGTGCTACTAAACAGATATGCCCATCAACAATGGGACGAGATTGTGGAGCTTATGCAGCACTTGCCCGAAGAATACAAGAAGAGGGCTAACACTAATCTAGGAGGACAAGATTATTACTAATCTACATTGGATGCTGCATACACTGCCAGCCAAGCAGCTGCTCCCAGCAACAGTTCTACGAAGACTTGTCTGGCTGAGGGTGACTAGTTTTAAGCAAGTAGTGTAGACCTCCTCTGTCAGTAACATGCCACTCAGGGGAGACAGCCTGTTCGGAACCACCATGGATGAAGTCTTACAGTGCATAAAAAAAGATGAGACTGCAAAGGCGATGGTGGCTTTGCAGTACAATTATCCTTTTCAATTAAGTGTGGCCCAAAGGAAAAGAGCCCTCACAAGAGGACACATGCAGCGGTCAACCACACACCCATCCTTCACACAGCAATGTTTCTACAGCAACACCATCACAGTGGCATTTTCGGTCACCCACACGACTTAACTTTTGGTGTCGAGGAACTGCCAAGGGTGGGGAAGCTTTCCATTCCAGGACGTGACTGCGTGCTAAATACCCTCATATGTCACCACAGGAATGGTCAAAAATCACCTGCGTCAAATGGATTTTAAATCTGATCCTTCCTGGCTATTGCATTTAACTGCTGCACAAATCACCTACAATAAGTTCATGAATTAAAAGTATCCGTAAGGGAGAAAACTAAGTTTGTGACAAGAAGCCAACGATTTTTTAAAGAGGTCAATAGAAAGAATAACGATAAAGAAGTCAAGGAGTCTCCACCTATATCTTGGTCCTGAATCCAGACCAAACACTATGGCCCATGCTAGACCTTTAGGTATGAAACAGATGAATTAAGACACAAAAGTTCTAAATGACAGCTGGAAAATGTTACCATGTAGCCTCTCTTCTGCAGATGGTTATCAGTAGACCTCAAAGATTCCTACCACGACGTTCCAATGAACAGATGATTGCACCAAAGATTTCTCAGATTTGTGGTAGACAAAGTAAACTATCAGTTCAAAGTACTACTCATTGGACTAAAGTTTGCACCAGTGGCATTCACAAAGTGTCCATCGGGAGTCGCAGCACACCTTAGAAGAAATGGAATACCTGCTTATCCCTATCTGGGGGACAGGCTAGTGAAGAAAGACGTTCAAGAAGCGCAAAAAAAACCTAATCATAGTGATTACATTTTACAAGTTAGGATTCTCCCTCAACTTTAAAAAATTGACAAGACTAGAAACTTAAAAGCTTTCTAGGGGCAAAACTAAAAGCGGAAAAGAATAAAGTCTTTCCAATGTCAGACGCCAAGCAAAAGTGGAGCAAGCTTGCCTGTACCAGGTGGGACAATGTTTGACAATGAGAGCTGCAGGAAAGAAGTTGGGCATTATGGCATCTTTTATTCTTAGTATCCCAGGCGATGTTGCATATGAGACCACTACAACAGTGGCTACAGCAACACAGTCTCAGTCAACTGGGAGTTGAGATAATCTAGTGGTTTTAGAGCATGAATCCTTTTCTGAATTTACATGCTGTGCATTATTCCGCCATCTAGTGGTTTGGTCCGGAATTTTCAGTTTTTTTTTTTGTGTGTGGAAGCCGTCGAACAACATTTAGTGTTGGGTCTGTCACCTTTGTGAAGTCAGACGATGCCCCGGAAGTTCCTGTGCGTGGGTGCCATCTTTGGATTCTTTTTTTCCGCAGTTGGGTTTGGAAGCAAAAGGAGAAGCTCTGAAGTTTTGGAGAAATTTCCCCACAATGTAGGCTTTTTGGGAAAACATTTGCCAAACTAATTACTATAAGGTACCAGAGAAGGAAAGGATCCTTCATCTGCAGTATCCCGTCGGGGGATCCCATCGGAAGAATACATGTGGCCGGAGAATGAAGCAAGGTAGGGGTCATGGAAAAACCCCCTTTACATGTTTTCCAAACTGCCCCACAAGTTTGCACAATGCAACCCGCACGAAGTTTGTAAGCTCTGCCTACCAAGGGACCACAGGGACAAGGACTGCGAGGCCTGCGCCGTATTCATGCCGAAAACTGTCGGGGCCTGCCGAAAGCATAGAGGAATACCACGCAGAAATGTACAGCAACCAGAAGCAACGAGTATCGCTGAAAGATTTGGCCCTCTCAAGCGATGACGAGGGACATGTTAGGGCCGCAGAGTCTGACCACTGAGGCTCAGATATCAAAATCCTCAAGGGGGGCGCCGAGAGGAAACATGCGATGAAGAGGCGATGAAGGACATCAAAAAGAGACCTGTAAAGGTAAACAAACCCCTCGGATACCGAGGGCCACCAGAAAAAGGCGCTAAAGGTACCCCAGTCAAAGAAAATGACGATCGAGGGTCAGCTGCGACCAAGAGAGTCCCACAGATCCCAAACCAGAGATGCCGATGAGGGCAAATAGTCTAAATCGACTAAGACCAGCTCGGTTCGAGAGGCCCAAAGGAAATCACCAAGCCTTCGGAGGCAGAACCGCCGACACCAAGGAAGAGAGCATCTCTGAAGCAAGACGTCAAAAGAGCTGTTGAGGTGGAAAATAATGAAATTGGAGGCAGAAATGGTGATGCTCCTTCAACGTAAGGAGATCGTCACGCTAAACGAATTCAAGATTCCTATCAGACCTTCCACAACTTCCGATGTCAGAGGCTGCCCTCAAAGCACCGGCAACTCAAGAACCTCATTAAGAGGAGACCAAGGAAGAATTATGCAACCCAGAAGGGGAAAAAGCAGCAGAGAGCTTTGAGGAAGAATGGAATAACCTTGACACACAGAGCCCAGAGGAAGAGGTTTGCAATGACCCTTCGAAGGCTTTGCCGCCAGACGACATTGCCTACTACAATTGTCTGGTAAAAGGGGAAGAAGACCCTTTCGGTGTGCCCTAGGCAGAGGAGAAAGACTCATGTTTTCGCCTAGAAACATTAATGCCATCCAGCAAGGGAAGCCAATTCTTCCCAACGCTACCAAGTATACTGGACCAGGGTAAGGAAGCCTTTAAGGAGTGAGCCTCAACAAAGGGCGTCTCTCCAAGGGAGGAGAAGAAATGTAGACCTCCTTCAAAGGATCCTAAGGACATACAGGTGAACACAGTGGTAGATTCTATCATCGTCCCGACAGCAAGAAGGAGCAATGCTCACTCATCCACAGGCCCACCTCCTGAGAGAGAAAGCGAAAGACTGGATATGGTAGGGAGGAATATGGAGAGTCTGCAACACAATGGTGTATTGCGAATTCAAATGCTCTCCTCAATAGATATGTCCATCAACAGTGGGACGAGATTGAGGAGCTAATGAACGAGTTCCCGAGATTATGACAATAAGAGCAAAGTCAATCATTCAAGAGGGGCAAAAATATTGCAAACACCTGCCTAAAGTCCGCCCTGGATGCAGCTGATACAGCCAGTAGACAAATGTGTACAGGCACAACCATCAGGAGACACGCCTGACTCAGGATTTTGGACTTCAAACGGAGTCCAAACCACAATAATAAATAAGCCATTTACTGGAGATGCCTTGTTTGGCCAAGAGGCAAACCAGTCCTTACAACAAAGGAAAACGAAACAGCAAGGGCAATTTGTGCTCTACAGTACAGACCCCTTCAGAAGGGGAGGAAATAATCTCATACCCTGCAGGAAAGGGAAATTTCTCTGCAGGGCAGCATCAGCAACAACAAATGCAGGGCAGTGTACAGCAGATAACCCAGCAGACCGGATACCAGTCTTGGCAACAACCCGCAAGACAGCTGTTTCTTGGTAGAGGAAAGGGTAGAGGACAGTCCTCCAAGGGGGGGAGAAACGAGCACCAAGTGGCTCGGGAATGAAAACTGGCCCCCACATAACACCAATGGGAGGCAGAATAGCACAATGTCCATAAGAATGGGAAAGGATCACCACAGACAATTGTGTTTTAAACGTGGTGTGTCACGGCTATTGTATATAACTAACAAACATTCCACCACCAAACCCTCCAAAGGAGAAGAGGTTTAAAAGAACAGAGTTGTTAAAGTTAAGTTAAGAGAAGAGGTAAAGAAACTCTTACAGAAACATGCAATTGAAGTACCGACAAGGGAGCACAACAAAGGAAACTACTCACCTTACTTCTTGGTACCAAAGAAGACCTCATGCTAAGACCAATCCTGAATCTCGGATTCATAAACAAATTTATCAGCACGCAACACTTAAGGATGAAAACGCTACAAGAGGTAATCCCACTCCAAAAGCGGACTACATGACAACTATAGATTTAAAGGACGCCCATCTGCACACACCTATGAATCAAACACACAAATGGTACTTCAGGTTAGTAAACGAAGATGCACACTACCAATTCAGGGTCTTACCCTTCAGAATAAAACCGGCACCAATAGTTTTTACAAAATGCCTAGCTACGGTGGCAGCATTCCTAAGAAGGAAAGGAATTTACGTCTACCCATACCTAGACGACTGGCTAGTGAAGGCGAAGTTAAAGGAAAGATGTCAAAGAGACATCCAAACAGTGATCACAACTCTCAAGGGGCTGGGGTTCTCCATAAACTTTAAAAAATCCTCTCCAAATCCGGAACAGAAAACTATTTTCCTAGGAGCAAGACTGAATACCACGGTAGAACAAGTGTACCAGACCCATAAGAGGGTTTAAGCAATCAGAGAGCAGACTCTCCTCTACCAGAAGGGACTGTTTCTGACAGTAAGAACAGGCCTGACACTGATGGGCATGACGGCATCATGCATCCCCTCATTACACATGCATGGTTACACATGTGCCCATTACAAGAATGGCTATGTAACAGCTGGTCACAAACCACCGGGAGTTGGGAAGTTCTAGTGGCTGAAACAGCAAAGGTACAGGAGGAGACACAATGGTGGGCATCCAAGAGCATAACCCTGGGGAGACCTTTCAAGGCGACAACTCCCTCAATGACCATCACAACAGACGCGTCTCACAAAGGGTGGGGAGCGCATACAGGAAACTTAAGAATTCCGGGTCAGTGGAACAACTCCGATTGCACAAAACACATCAACTTCCTAGAGATGAAGACAGTGCTAAGAGCACTGAAAGCCTTTCAAGCGCACATAACTGGGAAGACAGTACTAATTCAAACTGACAATACAACAACTATGTTTTACCTGAACAAGTAGGGTGGACCAAAGTCATTCACCCAAAGCAAACTAGCACAAGAGATCTGGCAATGGGCAATGCCACGGAGGATCAACCTGCAAACAATCGCAACTGTTGGAAAGGACAACACAGATGCAGATCGACTCAGCAGACTGAACAGCTGCTCACTTGAATGGGAGATAAATCAAAAGAGCCTAGACAACATTTTCAGTCTCTGGGGCACCCCAACCATAAACCTATTTGCAACAGCAGAGAACGGAAAATGCCACCTCTTCGCCTCCAGGTTTCAACACTACAAGTCAGAACGGAATGCCCGGTCACTAAATTGGTCAGGGAGATTTGATTATGCCTTTCCTCTGATCTCTCTACTACACAGAGTAGTGGAAAAAGCCAGGCAACCAGGAACAAACGTAATCCTCATAGCCCCTCAATGGATGAGACAAACTTGGTAGTCAAACCTGCTCGAACAGTCCAAAGGACAAACGATCAAGGAGGAGCGAGACCTTCTCACGATGCAAGAGGGGCAAGTGTTTGAACCGGAACCAGCAACATTCAGCCTAGCAGCTTGGTGCCTGAATACATAGAATTCGGGCACCTAAACTTACCCCAGAGAACATTGGAGGTGCTAAGGGAGGCAAGAAAACCAATGAGACGGTGCTACGCAGCGAAATAGAGAAGGTATCTCCTTTGGTCCAAAAGCAACGATGCCCTAGATTCAATGTCTACAAAGGAGACAGTATTAACCTACCTCACCTAGTTACTAGGCAGTGCAATTAAATATTCATCTCTCAAGGTGCACCTGGCAGCAATTGTGGCTTACACTAGGGGAGCATCCTGTAAAAGTATTTTCACATCACCCGTCATCAAAGGGTTCCTAGAAGGTTCCAAAAGAATAGCTCCTCCAAGGAAGGCCCTTGCCCCTATGTGGAGCTTAAACACTGTACTAGCACAGCAAATGACAGAGCCATTTTAGCCTATGCATAAAGCAGAGCTGCTGCATATCACGCTTAAGACTGCCTTCTTGATCGCGATAACATCACTACGGAGAGTAAGTGAACTCCAAGCGTTAACTATAGAGGAGCCATATATGCAAATTCACAAGAACAAAATAATCCTCAGAACTAATCTTCAATTCCTACCGAAAGTGGTGAGCAAATTTCATCTCAATCAAAGCATTGTTACCAGTATTCTTTAAGAACTGGCAAACAGCTGGAGAGGAGGTTGCATACCCTTGACATAAGGAGAGCGTTACTATATTATCTACAGGAGACAAAAGCTTTGTAAAGGGAACCAATTGTTCGTCTCAGACGCAAAGTCAAGCAAGGGTTCAGCATTTTCAACTAGGAAAGGGTGCAGACCTAGCCTTTATGGCAGATGTGCTAGTAGACCCTATATGTTCAGCCTGCAACATGGGCATCCCCATATACTTTTACCAAAGATTGTGTGGATATACAAATGACAAAAGAAGCTCAGGTGGGAAAGAAAGTACTTCAACCCATCCCAAGGAGGGGGCAACAGCTACATAATCTAATGCACAGCATGGGAATCTAGAAAAGGATTCATGCTGCAAAACAAAATGGTTACTTGCCAGTAGGATTAGTTTTGCAGCTTGAAGAGTTTTCTGGATTCACATGCGACCTACCCACCTCCCGGAAATTAGAAAAAGTAAACAGGTGGGAAAGAGGTCATATATAAGGATGGGAAAAGATATAAGAGAAGAAACAAGAAAACATCCGTAGGTAGAAGAAAAACGAGGAGAGACGAAAAAAGAATCCGAAGATGGTTACCACGCACAGGAATTTCCAGGGCGCCATCGGACGTCACACAGGACACTGAGCTAATATCAAATGTTAGTTGATGCTCACTAGAGGAAAAAAAAGACCATTCCGGAGCCAACCACTAGATGGCAGAATAATACACAGCATGTGAATCCAGAAAACTCTTCAAGCTGAAAAAACTACTACTGCTACTACTGGTAAGTAACCATTTCGTTATCACAGACCAGGTTCAAAAGGGGACACAGTGATGGAATATAAACATGACAATGGGCAGACCTTTCAAACCTTAAACCCCCTTGGTAAGCATTACAACCACTGCAGCTCACATGGGGTGAGAGCTAAACATGTAAAGCCTGACCATCAGGGGACTTTGGAACCCCAGAGAAGCAGTACAACACATAAATGTGCTGGACCTCTAGACCGTCGTCTTAGGGCGGACCTCCTCTTCACATGTGTTTAGAAGGCTTTCAATGCTAATCCAAACAGTCAACACAACCAAAATGTTCTAATTCAATCAAGATCTCCCTACTGTATTGCTTGCTACCCATCCATCAACTAATGCACTTTGCTTTTTGTCAGGTGTAGGAAGTGCTACTGCTGTTCAACTGCAATACAGAAAATAATTGTACTTGGGATACAGATGCTTGGACTCTGCACTGACTTGTTTTTTACCCTCCTGTACTAAGGGGTTAACTAAAGAGTCACCCATAACAATAATCCAAGTCTACAATAAAAATTGACACTACCAAAATGTATGTCCAAAAACCCACCACCCAAATGGGCTCTTTAGGTGTGCAGGTGAGATTTAGGGGTGGGCGGAACTAGAGTATTTTTACTTTATGGAATTCTGTGGAATTACATAAAAACTCTGCGAGATTCCGCAGAGTTCCACCCACCCCTACTTTCAGTACTTCCACAAACCATGGCTTTGTAATGAATCAACGCCTGTCCATGGAGGAAGCTTTGTGTAAGGCGCAGAGAGACTTGTGCGTGTATAAGATGGCGTACACTCGACAGTCCAGCAATTATTTTAGCATCATCTTGTACAAAGACACCTCAGAGGGCATGCTTGCTACAAGAATGTCTAGTTTCCTTCTGATAGCTGTCCGCGTCGTCCCAGTCACCCCATGGTTCGGCATTCCTCACAGTGGGTTTCTATGGGACTATGCTGCAGCCTATAGAAACTTTTGAGTACCATTCTCTTGCGGAAAGTAAATACTACAGTGACCAGTACGGGAGCATACAACCTTCCTGCCACAAAACGGAAACATCAAAGGCCCTTATTAAAACAAAATGTGCAGTAATACTTGTTCTGTCAGTAGCGCCATATCAGCACCTTTCCACTCCACTGGCAGACCTGGCCCACTCAACGCTTGCTTGTGCCATTTCTACATCACGTCATCACTGACAGTGGATTAATTCACAGGAGCGGAATCAGGCGTTATTCACGTTACAAGGCCTCAGCCCTCACGGACAGCCCTAACGCCAGAAAAAACCCATTGTGCAGCCTGCTAGATAATATGAATAGATTCAGATAACTCCTTTTGTGCAAATATGTTCACGGTGAAAGAAAGGCCTTAGTGTGCTGATATATTGCAGTGCAACTAGTGTTTTACCAGATTAGCAGAATGACATTACCCCAATGAACAATCCATAAGTTAAAGCAGCTGAGCGGTCACAAGTGTTTTGCTAATCGGGTGTAAATTGAGCATGCACTAGTATCTAATGTAATAGTGACATTTCTTTCCATGAGTCTAGTGGGAGGAGCTCATGCTTGCACCCATGAAAATTATTGGTAAATAATCTGGGCAGAATCCTGTTCTAGCTTGCATGCGATTGATGAAAAATCCCGCTTCCACACAGAAACATCTTGTGATCCCAGGAAAATCACTATACCCCCATGCACCTTAGTTACTTTATCTACAAAACTTGGCAGCGCCTAACAACGGGGCTAGATGCTGGAATTGAGAGCAGTGTGAGAGTAGCTGCTTTTGTGAACGCTCTGGAATACAACTATGCAGACCGAACCCAGCTCGGGTGGCTGTTTGTGTGTTTCCTTGAGAGTGGAAGGGAGGAGACTGCTGCTGCTTCTCAGACCCACTGAACTTTCTTTGTAGGCTGTACCTCTCAGGAGCAGGGAGGATCGGGAGGGAATTTGCAGGGTTCCCTGGCAGTGGCTGCATGTTTCCTAGAGTCGGACCCAAGTCTTCAGAAGGGAGGGAATTCATTTAGTGTACCAGCTCAAGGATGAGATATCCTTTCACCCACCTGCCGCACCAAGGAGCCCACTCTCAGGCACGAGCCCTGTACATCCCATCCAGAAGACTCACCAGTGTTGGGGGGAAATTCTGTTGAACAAACAAGTTGACAAAGCATATGGGTTTATTACAATACTGTAGTGAAGATCAATCACTATAGGAGAGATCAGTTCACGTCCGTGGAGATGCACCTTGATATCTGATGTTTACCTCAAAGGCAGAAGTATTTATACTTTAATATTCGCAACAGAAAAGGTTACAAGTTCATTATTGATGTAAGCAATGAAAAACAGGACATAAAAGATAATATCAGCAGATGTAGCAATTTCTCTGAAAAAGTGCATGTATGTGGGCCATATGGCCCTCATCTGATTAGCAAAAAGCACCTTCTGGGGCTTCTGTTCTCGGAATTTAAGCATATTAAAAATATATTTGTCTACCTGCATAGCGTGTGGTTGTTTCATGCCCAACGCTGATTGGGTCAAGCTTATCTGACCTTTTACATGTGGTTTCCTTCACCAAACCAAATAGCCGTTAAGTGTGAAGTGTGGTTTCCAGCAAAAGCGGGCATGTGCAACACTGTTCCAAGGCAGGACGGGCTTGTGGTTGCCCATCCTGTGTATGTGTTTGGCCAGGCTTGTCATATCCTTTGTACATGTTAAGATAGGTAGTGTTCGGGACCACGGAGCGACTTACATAATTGGTGCATCTCAGCTGGTCCCTCTAGCAGATGGAGATTGTGGTGACCTATTTTTGTGTCGTCTGCACTAACCACCGATGTTCTGTCCAGTTTCCGGAGACTGACTGGAAATATGACCTATTTTTGGGCAGCATCTCAACTAACTAACCACAAGAAATTTCCTGATCTTTAATGTGTGATGTGACTGGTCTATTTCTGCTGAACACATTGTTTTTCATCACATCGCTGATTTTGTGCACAGGCCTGTGTTCTTACAGGGGCCTAAAACTATCTCTAACCTTAAAGCTTTGCATGGAGGTCTCAGATCTGTGTGGGTCTTTATATAATTTGTCCCATTTTTCCCTATATCACCAGAGAAAAGATTCATCTGTTAAACCTGCAGCGGGTAGTTCGACTCTTGTAACCTACGCTATTTAATGTTCCCTTTCGCCACACTGTCGAGCGGGCAATGACTGGTAATGATAGTAGTATATCAAACCAGGACAGCTGCAAAATATATGAATTCTTAAAAAAACTAAAAAATGCCCCAGCAAAGCACCCATGTATAATAGATTTCAGTTTTGTCATTAGGTATTTCGTTATTATACCCAAAATACATCCTTTGCGTACTTGTCAGATTTTAACTCTACATGCTTAACGAAAGTTAAAGGTGTCCTTAAACTTATTTTACATTCTTAGGCATTATGCTAGGGATCAAAGGCTGTACACTTCCAGAGGCAGCAGAGTTTCAGTCAGGAACCCTTTTTCTCTCAGTTCATTGTCATGTTGAGCTGATGTAGTGGGTGACAGTGGGGCATTATGGCGGTTTGTCGTGCGCTGACAGCCTGAAAGTAGTGCCTGCAGTAAGAACATACGAAAAGGTGTAGAACACTACATTTCTTGAATGACAACTAGGTATTTTGTATTTGCAAAGCTTTGCTTACCTGTGTTGAGTGCTGCCTGACAGCTGAAATGGCGCAACAGCTATTACAGAGGTGACATGTGCTGCTTATGGAGCCACAGCTCTCCTGAGCTTCCTTAAGCATGAAATATGGGAAAGGTCCCCGGGTTTCCAGAAAACTAACTGGAGTGGTAGGCACTAATCTCTACAGAGACAAACCGCTCTGTTGGCAGTACACAATGAAACGGATCGTATTAGTGATTTTACACGATGTTAGTGAATGTGTCGGAGTGCAAAAACTGTTTTCTTCTCACTCTCCATAGTCCTGGAACCAGGGCAGAGATGGTGAGGTGGTAGGAGCAGGCCCTGTTCTAGCGGGTGGGCCAGGCCCACCCAAACATGACCTTTGGCCCTCCCAGTCAGCAGAAGAGGCCGGCCAAACATTGTGATACTTTTTCACTTTGTTTACATTAATCATCAATCTGAGGTAGCGTTGTAACCTTTCCAAAAGAAGATAACGGCTATTTGTTGTAGTTTTAAGAGTGTAAACCTGCGTGGACATGATACTAAATAGAACTATGAATAAAATTGCACAATGACTTTTCCGTCTGTTTTTACTATATTTAATAGTCAGGAATCTTTGCTGCTCTAGAATCCATTTAAACGTGTTTTCCATTTAGATTTGCTGTTTGAATTGGGTACAGATATGGGCTAAAAATTCTTGGTATAGGTGGCTTTGCTAATTTTTGTACCAGCTGGGACATTAAAATACCGGTGTTGCCAGTAAAAAATCAGCCAGGTGGCAACCCTAGTCGGGTGTAATTAAGGAACCTCTAGAACACATCTTAAAGTGCATAGTTTTTATAAATACTGTTCTAAGTATGCACTGTTAAGGGGAAAAATGCTGACTTTGGGTGATTTTCTCTATTTTTACACTGGCTGAGACATTAAAATATTCATGTCGGAAGAAAACGGCAATGTGGCAACCGTACCTCATGTCGGAGGCAAGCTGCAGTTAGGCGGTGTGCATCGGGGAGTGGGTACAGGGTGTTACCTGCCACTGATGCAGCAGGTGCAGTGGCACTGGAGCCCAGAGCTGTGAGTGTCCTTTTGCACCTCAGTTATCTAACATAACATGTGTATTTGTAAAATTCATGTTCACCCAAGAGTGTATCTTGGCACTGAATAACAGATGTTTATTGTGAACCATGTGCACAGAGAGCATAACCAACACTGACTGCGCTTAATGTGTCCTAGACCAGATGGGGAACAGCTGTGAAGTGAAATGGGGAAGGTGTGGCACAAGAGACTCCGCGTGAGGCACAGTGGGCGTCACTTAGGCTGCTGAGGGGCGGAGTCCAGGCCTGCTGTGAGGAAGAGACAACTCCTGTAGTGCTGATTAAATAATTCCGGCGGCCGAATTTATCAGTAATTCTCCATTTCAAGAGTAATGCGAAATTGCTAAATCCTCCAATTCCGCCCAACCTTGGTGAGATTTGCTCTTTTGTGAACTGGAGTGGGTCAACATTAGGCTAGCAGCACTTCCCAGTTTTGCAGCGTGAATCTTTTCTGGATTCACATGCTGTGCATTATTCCGCCATCTAGTGGTTGGGTCCGGAATTGAAGTATTCTCTTTTTGTTTTCTCTGTTGGTGGGCGTTTACGTACCACCATTTGGTGTCCCCCTGTGACGTCGACGTGCTTCCTCCGGAAGCTCCCACCTTTGGTCGCCATCTTCAGATTCTTTTTTTCCACCCTTGGGTCTGGATCGTTACGGAAGGAGCTCCTGAAGATTGGAGAGAAGAATCGACGAAAATAACGAAAAGTCTACAGAACAGGAGAAGAAGTTCTTCGACGTACCGGTCTTCGAGTCTAGGAGCCGGGGCGCCGCGAATAAGAAAATACAAAACTTCAACGTCATACGAAGAATGTGCATGCAGGGGGCTCCCTGTGCGCGGTAATGGACAAGACACCATTCAAGTTCATCGACAATTGTCACCACAAGTACGCTCAGAAGGATCAGCATCCGGTCTGCAACCTTTGCCTGCCGCTGGACCACTGAGGCGACGACTGCAACGCATGTTCGGCTTTCACCCCAAAAACTTTGAGGGTAAGAGAGAGACAGAGAAGAGCAAATTACAACATGCAGGGTCAAGGCCCACCACCATAGCTTCGAGACCTGGGCCTCTCCAGCGAAGAGGAGGACAATGTCGCTGAGGGGCCTGAAGGCTAAGAGGACGCGTACGTCCCAGTCGTAGAGGTCGAAAAGAAAACACCGAAGGAGGTAAGGGACCCATCGACCTCGAAAGATAGGTGACCCACGAAAGAGTGACTCAAAGTCCTCGAAAGGAACCTCGGCGTCGAAGCATTCGACGACCGCAAGTGCGTCCAAGGTCCGTCGGTTCCTTAGACAAGGACTCCGAGACGGCAAAAGCCCTAGAAAAAACAGTCGTTGAAAGACAGTCACGGAAAAGACTCTTCGTCGAAAAAAGAGAGGGTAAAACAAGCTTTGATAGCTGCGTCGTCAAGCTCAAAGAAAGGCGGAGAATCTCGGCGCCGAAACACGCGTCTGAGATGGAAACAAAAAAGAAAAGTCTCGAAGCCGAAATGGCGAGTATCTTGCAACGCAAGAAAGATTTCGACGAGAAAATGAAGGAATTCAGAATTTCAGTGAAAAGTTCGACCGACGTCGAAAAGGAGGTCGAGGAACTACAGCCGCCAACAACTCCAGAACCGGTCGAAGACGAAGAAGAATACTTCTTCGAAGCCGAAGGGGATGAAGAGGACCAAACCTATGAGGGTTCGGTGACCTCGGAGCCTCAAGACCTACAGTGGCAAGATCTCGACGCCGAATCACCAGAAGAAGTGGTGGATACATATCCATCGAGGCCTTCACCACCAGATGACATTGGGATGTACAACCAAGTCATAAAGAAAGCAGTAGATACTTATGGAGTGCAATTGGAGGAGGAAAAGCCCCAATCATGTTTTCTACTAGAAACCTTGCTGTCTACACAGACAAGGAGTCAATTCCTTCCCATGCTGCCAAGTGTACTGGACCAGGGTAAGGAAGCCTTTAAAGAACCTGCCACATGCAAAGCAGTCGCACCAAGAGGGGAGAAGAAGTACAAGCATTCCTCTAAGGATCCTATGTACATCAAGAGGTCGGTACCAGCTAACTCAATCATTACTTCCACAGCTCGGAAGAGAGCTAATGTCCCCACCAATGTTGGTCCACCACCAGACAAGGAGAGCAAAAGAATGGATCTCATGGGAAGAAAGATGGAAAGAAGTGCAGCAATACAGTGGTGCATCGCAAATTCCAACGCATTGATCAACAAGCATGCATATCAACATTGGGAGGAGGTATGAGGGCTACTAAAACACCTGCCTGACCAGTTCCAAACAAGGGCGAACCACTTAGTGGAAGAGGGAAAAAACATGGCGAACACATGTTTAAAATCGGCCCTAGACGCTGCAGAAACATCTAGCAGACAGATGATGATCGGGGTCACTGAAAGAAGACATGACTGGCTGCGAATCTCAGGTTTCGAGCCAGAGGTACAGAACAACATCCTCAACTCCCCGTTGAATGGTGAACAGCTTTTCGGAAGTGTCGTGGACGAAAAATTGAACCAATTAAGAAAAGACAACGAAACAGCAAGGTCTATGGGGGCACTACAATTAAGAGTAATGCGTAGAGGTACATCCTCATGGAGACCAACAGGCAGGGGAAACCACCAACCTGCGACATCGCACCAAACCTTTCAACAAGGTTATCAAGGAGTAAGCCAGGGACAACAACATGGTCATCAACAACAAAATTGGCAATACCAGCATGGAAGGCAATCCTTTCGAGGGCGCCCTTGAGGGAGAGGACAACCGCAAAGAGGGGGAACACAAACCACCTCTAAGGGACTTCACTCCAAAGGTTACGCACCCTCAAAGAACAACGCAGAGGGTGCTACAAGATACAAGCACAAAACAAAATCATGGTCCTATAAGCAAACAATTCCTCCAACATGTTACACCAGTAGGAGGCAGGTTAACATACTTCCTCCAAGAGTGGAAGGAAATCACCTCAGACAAATGGATATTAAACATAATACAGTACAGTTACTGCATAGAGCTTGCAAAACAACCTCCAAACAAAGGACCAATCAACAAAGTGCATTCAGCAAAGGAACTATCACAATTGCTCGAAGAAGCACAAGAACTTCTAAACAAAGAGGCAATAGAGAAAGTACCACACAAGGAAAGGAACAAGGGCATGTACTCCACGTACTTCCTCATTTCAAAAGTAGACGGAACTTTACGCCCAATACTAGACCTAAGGTTCCTCAACAAATTCATAAAGACTCAAAAATTCAAAATGACAACTTTACAAGAGGTAATACCTCAGATTCAAACAGGAGACTACATGGCAACTATAGACTTAAAGGATGCATACTTGCACATTCCCATGAACAGAAGACACAAAGGTCTATTAAGATTTGTGATCAACAGAACACACTACCAATTCAAGGTGCTAGCATTTGGACTGAAATCAGCACCAAGTGTCTTCACAAAATGCCTAGCTGCTGTAGCTGCCCACCTAAGAAGGCAAGAAATTCATGTTTACCCGTACCTGGATGACTGGTTAGTAAGAGCAAGCTCCTACAATCTCTGCAAACAACATATACAGCAAGTCATGCAGACACTGGTCCAACTCGGTTTCTCAATACACTGGGACAAATCATCAACAGAACCAGAGCAAGTAAAGGTGTTCTTAGGGGCAGAAATCAACACAATACTAGAGAAGGTATTCCCAAGCAGGAAAAGAACATTGGCACTACTGAAGGAGACACATCTATACCACAGGGGGCAAGCTCTGACGGAGAGGACTGTGGGGAAACTGCTAGGAATGATGGCTTCATGCATTCATCTAGTCCCAAACATTCGACTACACGACCATTCCAGGAATGGCTTCAAGAACAATGGTCACATGCAACTGGTAGTTGGGAGGATCTAGTGGTTGTCACGCAGACAGTTCATCAAGAGATGGCATGGTGGAACAGGAAACACACAGCACAGGGAAGACTTTTCACACAACCAACTCCAACAGTGACCATCACGACAGATGCTTCCCAGGTAGGATGGGGAGCGCACATGAACAACCTCAAAGTAAGGAGTTAAAAACAGTGTTCCTAGCCTTAGAAGCCTTTAAGGAAGAACTTTACGGGAAGAAGGTGTTAATACAAACAGACAACACAACCACCATGTTTTACATAAACACGGAGGGACACGGTCTTTAACACTCAACACTAGCCCAACAACTATGGAGATGGGCGAGCCCAAAGAGAATAGACATACTTGCAATACACCTGCCAGGAAAGGACAATGTGGAAGCAGACCGGCTGAGCAGACAAACTTCAGCATCCCGCGAGTGGGAATTGAATCAATCAGAGATGCAAAAGATATTCAACAAATGGGGAACCCCGCAAATCGACCTATTTGCAACTCCCCACAATGCGAAATGCCAACACTTCGCATCCAGGCACCCGTGCAAACAGTCCCTAGGGAATGCCTTATGGATAGACTGGTCAGGGATATCTGCCTACGCTTTTCCCCCAATACCACCACTACTACACAGGGTGATCAACGAATGCAAGCTCAGCCACATGACATTAATACTCATAGCACCTCAGTGGGCCAGGCAGACTTGGTACTCGCAGATAATGGAGATAACTCAAGGATCAATGCACAGGTTTCCAAAGAGAAAGGACCTCTTAACAATGCAAAGCAGAAAGGTACTTCACCCAGAACCAGAGAGCCTAAGCCTGGCGGCATGGCTCCTGAGGGCTTAAAATTTGCGCACCTCAAACTTCCAGAGAGCACAATGGCAGTGCTCCGAGAGGCCAGGAAACCTACAACAAGAAAGTGTTACACAGCAAAATGGAAAAGATTCTCTCAATGGTGCCTTAAGGAAAAACTTTCAAAAAAGATCACAGAGAATCAACAGTTCTAAAATACTTAACGCATTTACTACAGAATAAACTAAGCTACACATCTATAAGAGTACACTTAGCAGCAATTGTAGCGTACACAAGAGGCGAAACAGGGAAAGGTTTGTTCGAGGCATATGAGCTGCAGAATTCACACTTTGTGCATAGATCGCCATCTGGTGTTGGGCTCGGATGCTTGCACCTTGTTGTTGTCTTGGAAGAAGTGTTTGTAGTCACGAGATGGGTGACTCCTCCCTTGGACGATAGTGCGCATGGGCATCGACTCCATCCTCAGATTGTTTTTTTCCGCCATCGGGTTCGGATGTAACTTCTGCGTTCCGGTTCCGTACTCTACTATTCAAACCTTTTCGACGCGCAAAACATCAAAAACTCGACGGTATTGTCTTCGTTCGCGTGCTCTTCGACGCGCTCCTCAAATCCTCGATTCCGGTCGTCGACGCAGGGCGCTGGGCCTATCGACGCCATTCGGGCCTACGGCTAATGGAAAGGACTCCATTAAAAAAAATTCCCCCAGTGTGGAGCTAAATTCCCACACAGCGACCAACACGAGGTCTGTAACCTCTGTCTCTCGCCCGAGCACGAGGAGAATAATTGCCAGGCCTGCGCCTCCTTTCGATCAAAAAAGACTATCCGTGATCGCCGTGCCTGACGACACGTTATGGCTCAACGAGCAACTCCGGTGCCGGAGGACATCTTCAACGAAGGCCCCGATGTCCCGGAGGATGATTCGGAGGACCTGAAAATCGTTTCCGAGGCAGACGACTCCGACTCAGGCTACCACATCACTCCAGGTCAACGAGTGAGTACAACTGCCCCTATCCCAACCCCACCTGAAAAAAGAAGGCTCCGGTCAAAACTTCGCCTGCTGGCCCCAGTCGCGACCGAAACAAAGCTTCAGAAGCCCCGGCTCCGAAGACAAAGGAGAAGCCTTCCGGCGGCTCGGGACCGAGCAAGCCGCATATCACCGCCCCGCAGACACCATCGGCACCGAAGGCGGGAGCTCGTCCTGTTCTCGCAATCCCCAAAAAGCCATCGGCACTGAGCACCTCTGCGCCGAAGGAAAAGGCCTCGGATCCAAAACCAAAATCTTCGGAACCGAAAAAGATTTCCGACTCCACATCGAAGCCGAAGGATCCAAAAACCCCTTCCAGGCTCCAGAGCAGAAATCTAAACCTCGCTCGGACCCGAAAAAATCGGCGCCGAAACCGATTATCGAACAGGAAGAACTTTTTCGACCGGATCCCATCGATCCGCAACAAAAAACTCTCCAAGTGGACCCTAAAACAGGACATGTGATCACTGTTCCACCCAACAAGAGAAAATTCGACACCCCACACATCCCTGAGGTGCCTGTAAAGAAAAGGGACTGTGCCACTTCACCTTACGACCCTCTTCTCCTGTTCTTCCTACTGAACCTTTCTTTTCTCCAAATTCTCCCATACTTCCAACATACTCGCCACCACCACAGGATGATGATGATTTAGGGGGTGGGGGAGGGGATAATGACCCTTTCATTGACCCTGATGACGAGACACACGTACCACAGGACAATTGGGATGATTATGATGACCCGGTAGATCCTCCAGACCTTCCTGATCCCCATGCATACCCTACAAAGCCATCTCCCCCAGATGACAATAATGGTTTTGGTCAGCTTATAGACAGAGCTGCCAAGTACCATGGTGTTCAAATGCATTTAGACCCCATAGAGGAGGACTTCCTAATAGACACCTTTGCACAGTCACAAAGGACTGTACAAACTTTACCAATGTTAAAAGGAGTCATTAAACACGCTCCAGACATATTCAAAGACCCCGTAAGGGCTAGAATTCTCAATCCCAGAATTGACAAAAAATATAAACCCGCTCCCAATGATCCCACCTACATCAAGGGTCAACTCCCTTTAGATTCTCTAGTGGTGACCAATGCTAGAAAACGTGCCAACTCTCAAACCTCCGGTGATGCTCCACCTCCGGACAAAGTCTAAATTATTAGATGCTTCGGGCAAACGAGTTGCTGCCCAAGCAGCTAATAACTGGAGAATAGCCAATGCACAGGCATTACTTGCCAGGTACAATAGGGCTCATTATGACCAGCTGGAAACCCTATTGCAGCATTTGCCTGATCAATATAAGACCAAGGCCAATGATTTGATTCAGGAGGGCAAATTAATAACTAATGCATCAATCAAGTGTGCCCTCGATGCAGCTGACACCGCATCTAGGTCCATTAACACTAGTGTGTTACTAAGAAGGCATGCCTGGTTGCGCATTTCTGGCTTCAAACAGGAGGTACAAACAACTATCCTCAATCAGCCGTTCAATCAAGAACAACTTTTTGGCCCAGCTGTAGCTACAGCTCTAGAAAAAATGAAAAAGGACACGGTGACTGCTAAATCCATGGGCGCATTACAGTCCCCATCCACACAAGGTTCCTTTCGACGCTCCTTCTATAGAGGCGCATCCAAAAACATCGGTGCAGACACTGCTTCTTCCTCCTACAAAAACCCCTCACAAACTTCCCCCAACAAGGGATATTTTAGAGGTGGGTACAGGGGAAATAAAGGAAGAGGCCGAGGTAACAACAACACTCGCGCCTCTCCCACTAATAAGCAGTGACTTCCCTCCACTCCCTCCAGACCATTCCACTCCGGTCGGAGGGAGACTCTCACAGTTCCTACCTGTCTGGAATTCCATCACTACAGACAAGTGGGTAAGACAAATTATCCAGTATGGTTACTGCCTGGAACTTACAGCGACTCCACCAAACATACCACCCAAGCAGCGTCCAATGTCCACGGAACATCTCGCACTCCTCAAACAGGAAGTTCTTTCGCTGCTTCAAAAACATGCAATAGAACCAGTCCCCATACAACATCAAGGAACAGGAGTGTATCCTCTCTACTTCCTAATCCCCAAAAAAGACGGTACCCTAAGGCCAATACTGGACATCAGACCTCTCAATCTCTACATAGTCAGATCATTTTCACATGATCACTCTTCAACAGGTTCTTCCACTGCTTCAACAAGGCGACTTCCTTGCCACATTAGATCTCAAGGACGCCTACTTCCATATTCCCATACACCCTGCTCACAGAAAATACCTAAGGTTCACAGTGGACGGCGAACACTATCAGTTCAAAGTCCTTCCATTTGGAGTGACCACAGCACCCAGGGTTATCACAAAGTGCCTTGCAGTAGTAGCAGCGCACTTGCGAAGACAACAAATCCATGTATTTCCATACCTCGACGACTGACTGATAAAAGCCAAGTCACACAACCAATGTGTTCACCACACTTACCAAACCATTCAGCTGCTACACAACTTGAAGTTCACAGTAAACTACACCAAGTCACACCTTTATCCCTCCTACGTACATCAGTATCTAGGAGCCACAATAGATACTTCCAAAGCTCTAGCATACCCCAATCCAGCAAGGATAGCAAGTATGCAAACCATCTCCAAGTTTCAGCCCCAACACTCTCTCCCAGCACGAGTGTTTATGCAGCTGATAGGAATGATGGCCTCTTGCATTTTCATTGTACCTCACGCAAGACTTCAAATGCCCCCCTTACAGGAATGCTTAGCACGTCAGTGGAACCAGGCTCAAGGTCAACTTACAGATCTGGTGTTGGTGGACAGCCGCACACATCGCTCTCTGCAGTAGTGGAACATACAAAACCTTTCCACAGGGCGGCCGTTCCTAGAGCCAGTTCCACAGGTAGTGCTAACAGCAGACGCATCACTCACCGGCTGGGGAGCCCATCTCCTAAACCACACAATTCGGGGCAGGCGGTCCACCCAACAAAAACTGTTCCACATCAATTACCTAGAATTACTGGCAGTATTTCTAGCGTTAAAGTAGTTTCAAACACATCTCCTCAACAAAGCTGTCCTAGTCCGCACAGACAACATAACAGCAATGTATTACATACAGAAACAAGGAGGAACACATTCTTTGCAGCTGTCTCATCTAGCGCAAAGTATATGGAGATGGGCCATTCCACAAAAAATATATCTTCTAGCAGAACATCTTCCAGGGGTGAACAATCAGATAGCGGATCTGTTAAGTCATCAAACTCAACAGATACACGAATGGGAACTTCATCCGCAAGTTCTTCAACCCTTCTTCCACATGTGGGGCCAACCAGACATAGATCTGTTCGCCACACATGCAAACGCAAAATGCCCAACCTTCGCCGCCAGGTTCCCACACCCGTTGTCCAAGGGCAATGCGATATGGATGAACTGGTCAGGCAGATTTGCGTACGCTTTTCCGCCACTCCCGCTCATTCCACTAGTAGTACGCAAGCTCAAACAGTCTCTCAACATGATCCTAGTTGCTCCAACATGGGCACGGCAACCATGGTTCACAACACTACTCGAACTCTCAGTAGTTCCACACCAAAAATTACGTCTCTCCCCAAGCCTGCTAACACAGAACCATGGAGAGATAAGGCACCCAGATCCAGCACAATTAAATCTAGCGATCTGGCTCCTGAAATCCTAGAGTTCGGTTACCTTAACCTCCCACCAGACTGCATGAACATTATTAAGGAAGCCAGACGCCCCACTACTAGAGCTTGCTATGCAGCTAAATGGAAAAGATTAGTCATTTACTGCAACAATAACAAAATTGACCCATTAGATGCTTCAATTCAGAACATTATCTGTTATTTGCTACATCTACAAAAATGCAATCTGGCATACTCTTCAATAAGATTACATCTGGCTGCCCTGGCCGCCTACCTACAAAACAGACATTTGTCATTGTTTAGGGTACCCGCTATCAAAGCCTTTATGGAAGGCCTTAAAAGGATAATTCCACCCAGACTGCCACCTTCTCCAGTGTGGAACCTAAACATTGTTCTTACTAGACTCATGGGTCCCCCATTTGAGCCTTTACACAAGTGCGAATTACAATTCCTAACATGAAAAGTAGCCTTCCTTGTCGCAATCACCTCTCTCAGAAGAGTAAGTGAGATACAGGCTTCAACCATACAAGAACCATTCTTACAAATACATCATAACAAGGTGGTTCTTAGGACAAATCCAAAATTCCTTCCCAAAGTAATCTCTGCTTTCCACCTTAATCGATAAGTAGAGTTACCAGTATTTTTCCAAAACCCTGATTCGGTAGCGGAAAGAGCTCTTCACACCCTCGACCTCAAAAGAGCTTTACTTTACTATATAGACAGGACTAAAGCCTTTAGGAAAACAAAGCAACTATTTGTAGCTTTCTCTCCACCTCATAAAGGCAATCCTATTTCCAAAGCTGGAATTGCCAGTTGGATAGTAAAATGTATTCAAATATGCTATCAGAAAGTAAAACGTACGTTAACAATTCCCCCTAGAGCGCATTCAACACACAAACTAGGGGCTTCCATGGCATTCTTAGGGAACATTCCCCTAGAAGACATTTGTAAGGCAGCAACATGGTCTACCACACACACCTTCACAAAACACTATTGTGTAGATGTGCAGGCAAAGCAACAAGCTTCTGTAGGCCAAGCTGTTCTTAAGACACTTTTTCAAACCACTGCAACTGATAGAGGTGACCACCGCTAGGGGAGACACTGCTGTACAGTCTATGCACAAAGTGTGAATTCTGCAGCTCATATGCCTCGAACTGAAAATGCTACTTACCAGTATGCATCTGTTCTTGGCATGTAGAGTTGCAGAGATTCACACGCCCACCCACCTCCCCGGAACCTGTATCTGTTCCAGTGTTATCTTACTTAGATACATTCTCATGGACATTTTTCTGTTTCTTACAAACGCCATCATTTCCCTTCATGGCGAAAAACAATCTGAGGATGGAGTCGATGCCCATGCGCACTATCGTCCAAGGGAGGAGTCCCCTATCTCGTGACTACAAAGACTTCTTCCAAGACAACAACAAGGTGCAAGCATCCGAGCCCAGCACCAGATGGTGATCTTTGCACAAAGTGTGAATCTCTGCAGCTCTACATGCCAAGAACAGATGCATACTGGTAAGTAGCATTTTCCTTTCACATCCCATGTGGTCAAAAGACTTCTAGAAGGAGCGAAGAGAATAGCACCTCCAAAGAGAATGCCAGCACCTGCAGAGAACCTCAATGTAGTGCTCGCTCAGATGATGAAAGCACCGTTCGAACCTCTCCACAAAGCTACTCTACAAACGCTCACATTAAAGACTGCATTTTTAGTTGCAATTACATCACTACGGAGAGTAAGTGAATTACAAGCGCGAACGCTGCAAGAGCCCTACTTCCAAATACATAATGACAGAATCGTCATGAGAACAGATCCACACTTTATGCCAAAGGTGGTATCAAGGTTCCACATAAACCAAACAATACAAATACCAAGCTTCTTTCAAAAGCCAAAATCACAAGCAGAAAGGGCATTGCACACTCTTGACGCCAGAAGGGCAGTCATGTATTACATGGAAAGAACCAAAGAATACAGAAAAACAAAACAATTCTTTGTATCATTTGCCAACAGTTTTCTTTGACGACCAGTGACCAAAAATACAATTGCAAGATGGATTGCACAAGCCATACAGTTATGCCACAAACAGGCAGGTCAAACATTGCAAGGAGCCCCACGGGCTCACTTAACAAGGAAAAAAGGAGCAACAGTCGCTTTTCTAGCAAATACTCCTATTCAAGACATTTGCCAAGCAGCAACATGGTCCTCAGTGCACACGTTCACAAAGCATTACTGAGTGGACATTCAAATGAATAAAGAAGCACAAGTAGGACAAAAGGTCTTACAACATATATTCACTAACCAGCGCTCATCTTCCACCCAACCGCCACAAGACTAGCAAACCGCTACAAAGTCTATGCACAGCATATGAATCCAGAAAAGATTCACGCTGCAAAACGTATAGTTTCTTACCTGTCGGTGTAGTTTTGCAGCTTGAAGAATTTTCTGGATTCACTAGTGAACCCACCCTCCTCTGCCAGAAGGATGAGACAGGAGGAACTATATAAAGAAAATGAACAATAAAGAAGAAAAAAGAAAAGAAAAAAAAAGAATCCGAAGATGGCAACCAAAGGTGGGAGCTTCCGGAGGAAGCACGTCGACGTCACAGAGGGACACCAAATGGTGGTATGTCGACGCCCACCAACCGAGGGGGGCGGGGAGGGAGAGAAGAAATACTACAATTCCGGACCCAACCACTAGATGGCGGAATAATGCACAGCATGTGAATCCAGAAAATTCTTCAAGCTGCAAAACTACACCGACAGGTAAACTATACTCTATATTGAATTCAGCGGCACTTTAAAGACACTACATTTTGTCTTTAGCGGGACAGGTTCCACTATGAAGTTTCAATGGTGATTTTAGGTGACTATAACCTTCGATTTATTGATCAGAGTCCAGATTTTCCAGTGCCTATGCAAACATGGATGGGGACACCCACTACTTATTTGTCAGCATAATACCCACCGACATTTTGTCAGGTTAGGGTTTGACTGTCAAAATGTTTGTGTGCTCCTCCATTCTTCGTCAGATTTTGTGGGCCACCAACCCCAGGAATTAGCCTCACATCTTTTTCTGTTCCCCTAGATCATAGTAGATGAAATGGGCGGGTTGATAAGTCTCACTATAGAAAGGGAACTCCACATTAGGACAAAAGTAAAGGGTCTGAAAACTCTCGCGCATGAAGCAAACCGATATTAAAGGATGGGGATCTAGGGCTCAGGGGGAGTTTTGGGTGGGACAGGACTAGTATTTGCAGTTTAGAATATCCTAGGCTGTTGCCCTGGAAACGACCCTTTTGTGTAGCACACACATGGGTCCAAGTGGGACCCACCAGTTAACAATAAACTTGTGAAACATACATCCCTCCCACACACTGTACATTCTACACCCATGGCACAGACCTGAATGTAAGACTCCTTTTAAGGGAAATAAACAGGCCTTTAAGAAGGAGTCGGTAGACAGTCTTCCCATAGGGTTTTATTTAAAAAAAGACCTCTGCCCAGGACTACAATTACTCTGCAGTCACTGCATAGCCTGGGCCGTGAGCCATTCAAAAAAATTCAGAATTGAAGTAAACCTTAAACACTGCCCCCCCCCACCCCCCCTCTCCCTGATTTCAGAGGCCAGTTTTGGGGAGAAAAAAAAACACCTTTTTATTGGGATTTTCAACTTTCACAGCATTCATAGAATACCATGCCCACCAGTAGATTCTAACCCCTGGAACTTCCTCCCCAATTGTAATCTAACCCCCTCTCCCAGTCGCAGGAGACGACTGGCTAGCTATCCTGGTATCTTCCAACAAGCAGCTAACCCAAGCAGTGAAAACAAAACCCTACTCTAACTTCTCCATGACAGCCTGTGTGTGTTGCAGTATGTGTCTATAGGGGGCATGGGTGGCTACCACAGTACCCCTGCTTTCCCATTCCCATAATGTTGGCACAGAGGGGCTACCCCATTGTTTGTCACGTTTCACAACAGCGAGGTCCATGTTGCAGAAGACCAGTGCATTTCTCTGCAGCCTTTGCTCTCCACAGACACCCAGGGCCACCAGTTGTGACGTGAGTGTATGAAGCTGGCTCTGTATATACTATTCCAAAGTAAGGTATAGTGTGCACAGAGTCCAGTGGAACCCCAAAGGTAGGCAGAGGTAAAAGTAGATAGCAACTTACTCTCTATTTGTGGTAGTATGGGCGAGCAGTAAGGCTTTATCAGAGGGTAGTGTTAAGCATTTGTTGTACACACTTAGGCAAGAAATGGTGTCACACACTTAGACTGAACAGCGACCAATTTGTTTGTATCAAAAAAATTATTTAGTTATTTTATTTCTAGAACCAAGCCAAGCCTGGTGCAGGTACAAGAAATAATACTTTGTAAAATCTTATGCAGTGATTTACAGTTGAATGCAGGTTCAAATGCAGTTGGTTGATTTACAATTAAGTCAACAGTTCGAAATTACTTTTCAGTTACTTTACAGATTACTTTGTACATTACTTTTTTTATTTTTTATTAGGTTTTATTGGTAACAAAAGCAGAGACATAGCTTATTTGCAGCAATATACACAGTACACAAAGTCCAACACTGTGGAGCAGTACTAGTATCTTATAACATACAGCATCAATATAATCACCTTTCAATTCGCAACAATAACATTCACAGATCAGTTCAATGTTGTATTTGCCAACTGCACTGTACAAATCCTGAGGCACTTAAGGGCAGCTACTATTCAAGGCATGTCTCTCAGTCCGGGAATCAGAACATGTTATGCAAACCGCTCTCCAGCGCTATATTTCAAGTGAATCAACGTGATTTGAGCCGCTTGCCTTGGCAGCCAGGTAGGCCTGATGCAGACCCCAGAAATTTTTAGGCCGATTGCGTGGAGGTAGTAGCTCACTATAATATTCTGTTTGAGTGCTGCTATACGTCATGTCGTGTGTCCTGTTCGTAACCGTAGGGAACGGGCCCCGAGACCAGCAGATCGCAACTCTACGTCTTGCCACCAGAAGCCCCATATCTACCAGACGTCTGATTTCCTACTTTTTAGATTACTTTTTAAGTTACTTTTTCTACTCAGTGTGATATGCCTAGATATCACACTGGGGCATTTCCTAGAGAAAAGGTAAGTAATTCAATTTTTGTACATTTGCAGGGCAGGTCCTCCGGGTTCTTGGGTGCTGCTGGTTGCAGGACACACCGGGATTTCGCTGGAGCAGGTTCGAGGTGGGGATAGGCCGGTAGGACTGGGGCCAAGTCAGTGGGCGTCCTCCTCCTCTTCTTCTTAGTTCAGCATGGGTTCTTCGGTCCTTCTTTTCTTCTTCTGGTTGGTTCTTTTCTGAGGAGGCAAGGTTCGGGGTTGCCCCTAAAAACTAGATTTGGGGGCGTTACAGGTAAGTAAATGTCAGGACCAATGGGTCCCTTCCTTGGGGTGGGTACACCCCCTATTATGCCACCCTCCATTGTGAGGGGGCATATGCCTCTCTGGTTTGCTGGGTCCCCCCCCCCCCAATCTGCAAGATGGCGGGGACTGAGTTGTGCTTCACCTAGCCTTCCCCACCTGAGGGGTGGGGTTGGCAAAGGTGGGCACATGTTCCTCACTTGGTTTTTCCGTTGATTCTACTGCCCAACGTGGGGGTCAGAACCGGTGAGAGCCAGTTGCTGGAAGCAGCAGATAGCTGGGGTAGCTCACAAAGGTGGCAAGCCTTTGAAGCTTCCCCTTCGTGGACCCTGCCCATCCTGGGCGAGGAGGCTTGGCACCTCGTCACAGGATGTGCATTGTTTCAGACCCCCGAGAGAAGCAGGGGTTCAGAAACTTGCCTGGTGGTGGCAGCTGGCGAGCAGCCACTCAGCCAGGACACTAGAGTTAGGGCGTTTTTCAGGGGGCATCTCTAAGATGCCCTCTGAGTTCATTTTTCATTAAATCCCACACTGGCATCAGTGTGGGTTTAATGTGCTGAGAAGTTTGATACCAAACTTCCCAGTTTTCGGTAAAGTCATTATGGTGCTGTGGAGTTCGTAATGACAAACTCCCAGCACCATATGCTCTTAATGGCATTACTGCATTTAGTGTCTAAGAATTGGGTTATACACTGTAGGGGTACAGGGCTCATGCACCTGTACCCTCACCACTGATGTAGTGCACCCAGCTAGAGGGGTGGCTTACCTTTGCCAGGGCAGTGGGTTGTAGGCATGGCACACAGGGGTGTGTGCCATGTTGACTCCTCACTTTGTTCTGCACCAAAGTGTGCGTGTGTGTGTGTGTGTGTGTGTGTGTGTGGTCTAATGCAGCACTTAGTGTGCCACCCTTCCTTAGAGGCCTGCCATGATACCATTTACAAGGGACTTGCATGTGGCCAAATGGTGCAATTGGGTTTTGTATCAATGCAGTTTAGGGAAAAAACATAGGCCTGGTTGGCAGGAACCCAGGGCACACTGTCAAAGTCCATCAACAGTTTAGCAAAAAGTGGGGGGGGGGGCATCCTTGCAAAAAGAGGGCACTTTCTGACAGTGAGCGGCACCTGTTCCTCTGTCACATCGTGCACCCTGGCCCCCACCCTCTCCCAGTACCTATGCAATGGCACGCACCCCCAGATAGTATGTAGCAAGGTGCCTCTCTGACCACAACCCCTCAGACAGGTCCCATCCCAAAGCAACAGTCTTCTGATTTTGTCCATCTGACAGAAAAACCTATCCTGCACCGCGTAGGGGGTGTTGTGTAAAAAAAAAAGAATTCCAAGAATTTGGGCAAGTAAATCAACTTATATAATGCTTCCCTGCCATGCAGTGATGGAGGCAGGCTCCGCCAGTGACTCGTATCTTGTCTGTCTTCTGGAGTTTGCCCAGCTTCTCCTGAAAGAAAAGCTCCTGGTTAGTCATAATGTAGATCCCTAGGTAAAACTGACTGGGTCCCATTGGACCTGGAAGAGTCCAGGAGAGGGGTGCCAGTCTGTCAAGGTGTAAGCCACAGATTCATTCCAGTTCATGCAAATTCCTGTGAACACCTAGAAGACGTTCAGGATCTCCATAATCCGTGGAAGAGACTGGCAGGTATCCACCAAGTAGAGAAAGAGGTCATCTGTATAGGTAAATTGTCTTCCCAGTTCGGGTCTCATCTTAGGGTGTGGTTCTGGGCATCTTTACGTATCCAGCTAGCGGGTTTCTCAGTGGCCACCGCAAACAGCAGCTGGGTCAGCTGTCATGGTTGCCTGAGAGCCCAACTTTAGTCGACAAAATGCCTTGAAACTCCTCCAACGGGCTTCTGATTAACCTTTCAGAATACTTTTTTTTTCTGGTTTGTTTTTGGGCTCTTCGGAGACATTTATATGTTAAAAAAAAAAAAATAAAAGCAAAGAAGAACATGAGAAATTTGCTGTAAAATGTGTTCCAGGGGCAACCTGCACATGTACAATGATCTACTTTAAATTTATTTGGAAAGAATATTTGTGACAGAACTAGGATTATTGGTAGGTAACATTTAATTATCTATCTTAAAAAATAAAACTTCTGGTACACAAAAATGCTCTAGTTTTGTACTTGGTGTCCAGGATGTCCCACTTGGACGGTGGACTAAGGGTTGCAAGTAAAAGTGTTACTACTTTGAATGCTTGTATTTGTATCTTCCTTTTCCTAAAATCTCGGCCCTTTAAATTTGTCTCTTTTCCTAATATCTGTTAATTCTTTTGTTTCATTCCATCTGCAGGAGGCAGAGATTGAGAATAGGATTGCAGAGCTCAAGAAGGAAGGATTCTGGTCTACCAGAAGACTGTCAAAAGTACCTGAGCCGCTTCGCCCCAAAGTACACTGGGATTACCTCTGTGAGGAGATGCAGTGGCTGGCAGCAGACTTTGCCCAGGAAAGGCGGTGGAAGAGGGGTGTTGCCAGGAAGGTGAGTTTTACTGGGCAAGTTGCAGCTGGGACTTCAAGGAAATCCGAACACACGATGGATTCTCTAGATTAATGCCAGCATGTGTGAACAGGGTTGTGGTTTTGAGCACTGTAAAAGTAAATGCAGTGTGTGGTGTTGTAGATCGCATGCTGTACTCGTACCATGGCGAAGTGTTATTCTTAAATAATTTAATTTTGATGTTCAGCGCATGACCTATGACTTGAGAACCTTGTCCCCTGAAGCCCACAAGGTATAGGTACACAGACTGCACAACTCCACCAAACCAGTGAAGCAAATGGGGAGAAAAAAATAGAAGTAGCAATGTCCGATGTCTGCACCATACTTCGGACGTTAAAGGTAAAAAAGATTCTCTTCCAGGGGATACTCATCAATAGTCATAAGCACTGAATTATCTCCGCCTACGTGCGGGAACCCGGAGCATATACAAAAATACATATATATATGTGTATGTAGTAGAAAAAGAGTACATAGTACGAAATAAACACACACATATACATGTATAACATAAAAAATATGCAGCCCCAAACATATCCAATAGGCTAAGAAGCCAGAGTTACATGTATTTCTCTAGTATGAAAATAACATATAAACATATAATGTAAGAGAAGGACATGTACAGTAATAGCATTCCGCAAAAAAACTTTTATTTTCATCAAAGAAAATAGTTAATGCCAGGCAATTAGCCTAAAGAAGGCTGCATAAATAAATAACATCCCTGTACAGAAAAGGAAACTGGCACCTCGCCTTTAAGGCCTCAGAGACCCTGAGCACTTGCCTTTAAGGCCTCCAGGAGACCCCTGGTCCCATCATGCACCACAGGTGACAGGTCAGTTCTTTTTTCCGGCTCCTTCTGTGAGGAACCTGGAGCTTGAGCTTAACTGATTTTGAATTTTTCCAGTCAGAATTTATATTCTAACTACTTTTTTCGATATTTCTTGTTACTGGTTGTATTTACCAGTCTTTTTCTGACTAATTGGTCATTCTTTTTAGTCAGATATGCCACCTTTATTTTATAAATGTCCTTCCTGTGGGAAGATGGCCAAATCCGATCCTCATTCGGTCTGCGTCGTATGTCTACCTTCTCACGACACAGAGACATGCTACCACTGTCGTCAACTTTCAAGAAGAACATTGAAAGACTTCTAGGCTTGATGGAGAGAGGAAAACATCAGAAAAGTGGCCCAGAGAGTCGTCATTCATCTGGAGGGCCCTCCTCTCCGAGAAAACGGCGAAGATCTACATCACCAGAAGCTAGAAGTAAGAAAAAACATCACAGCATGTCGTCGACGTCGAGACCAACTAAACAAGTAAGGTCGACGTCGAAGACCAGATCGCCGCCGAGAAGTAAGTCGACGTCGAGACCTACAACGCAAGCGAGATCGACGTCAACGCAAGTGAGGCCGACGTCGAAGACCAGATCGCTGTCGAGGAGTAAGTAGACGTCGAGACCTACAAAGCAAGTGAGATCGACGTCTAGGACAAGATCGCCGTCGAAGTAAGTCGACGTCGAGACATGCTTCGGGCTAGAAGCATGATAGACCTCAGTCGACGTCGAAACGCCCGTCGACATCAATACAGAGGTCGACGTCGAGATCTCCGCCCCCTTCTCGAAGGTCGGAGTCGAGACACTCCAGATCACCCTTTCGGACCCGTCTACGTCGAGGGCAGGGTCGACATCGAAGATACCGCATGAACACCAGCGGTCGATGTCGAAGAGACCGACGTCGAGGTCTTCGTCCCATAGATCTCCGCCGTCAAGAGTGTCACCTCCACGGTCGTCGTCGATGGTGGCTCATTCTGGTTCGACATCGAGACGTTCGACGTCGAGGGACAGGCAAGTTATTCCTGCTGAAGGCTTAGAAAGACCGACGTCGAGATCACGGCGCTCGACGTCGAGGGAAGCTTCTTCCTCGCCTGGTATAACTATCATTCAAGTTACACCGGAGGGCTCTCCGGCGAGTGGGAACAAATCTCCTCCCATCAACATGTCACCCAGATGGTTGGAGGACATTAGGCACTGGAAGATCCAACCCAGACCTACTGAGAGACCTCCTCCCACGGAATCCTCAAGACCTTCCGCTGATAGGTCCCCGAGGCGTTCCAGATCTCCATTAAGACGGCGCTCATGCTCAAAAGAGCGCTCAAGGTCCCGCCGATCGCATACGCCAAGGAGAAGACAGAGGTCGCCTACAACGACCTCATCAACAAGGTCATCGTATAGAGACTATTCCCCTACTATATCTTCAACTCCACCATCCAGGGTTTCCCCTGTTGATGATATTGGGACATTCAACGAGGTGCTCTGTAGAGGTGCCAGCAAGTTGAACATAACCATGACTGTGCCTCAGGTGACTACATCCATCATATTTGAAACTTTGCACCATCGGGCTTCGGCAAAGCCCCTTCTACCTTTGGTGCCAGGATTGTTAGAGCCTGCGATGAAGACTTTTTTGACACCTGCCACAGTGGGCACGGGTCCCGCAAGAATTTCAAAAAAGTATAAGGCCCCAGACCAAGATCCTTTGTTTCTGCGGTCTGATCTGCCACTGGATTCTCTTATAGTCGCTGCTGCCAGGAAAGCACATTCCAATACCTCTGTCATCTGCTCCTCCAGAGAAGGACAGCAAAAACATAGAGTTCGAGGCATGTGAGCTGCAGAGCTCACACTGTGCATTAGATCGCCATCTGGTGTTGGGCTCGGATGCTTGCACTTTGTTGTTGTCTTCGAAGAAGTCTTTGTAGTCATGTGATAGGTGACTCCTCCTTAGGACAATAGTGCGCATGGGCATCGACTCCATCCTCAGATTGTTTTTTCCGCCATCGGGTTCGGATGCATTTCGACACTCCGGTTCGAAACTCGTTTTTTGCAGCGTTTTCCACTTTTCAACCCCTAATACCGACATCGACATCTCGACGTCCCTTCCTCGATCTCCTTTCCAGCCGTCGACGCGGGCCGTTGGGCCCATCGACGCCGTAAGGCCTACTGCCCATGGAAAGGACGCCATTCCCAAAATGCCCCCAATGTGGAGCAAAGTTTCCTCATAGTGACCACCACCAGGTCTGTAATCGGTGCCTCTCACCAGACCATAACGAGGCCACTTGTCCGGCCTGCGCCTCCTTCCGCTCCAAGAAGACAATCCGAGATCGTCGAGCCCGAAGGCACATCATGGCGCACAGGTCCGCTCCGGAACCCGTCAACATCTTCGACGAGGGTCCCGATGTTCCGGAAGAAGACTCCGAAGACCTCGCTATCATCTCCGAGGCAGAGGACTCCGACAGTTCCATCCCTTCAGGGCAGCGTGAGAGTACTACTGCCCCTGCCCCAACCCTCCCTGCAAAATCGAAGGCACCGGTCAGTACTTCGCCTACGGGCCCCAGTCGTGACCGTAAACGTGTTTCGGACGCCCCGCCTTCGGGCTCGGCACCGAACAAGAAAACAAAGCCTTCTAGTTCCTCGGCACCGACCAAACCTCATGTGCCCGTTACACCGGCACCTTCGGCGCCGAAACACAAATACCACCCGGCTCCGAAATCCAGCTCGGTCCCCAAATCCGCCTCCAAGCACGCGGATCCCTCGGCACCGAAACCGAAGCCACTCGACACACCCCCTAAACTAAAGCTGGTCGAGCCTGTAGCTAAACCGAAGGACGCCTCGACGCCTTCTAAAGCAAAGGAACATTTAAAGAAGCCATCACCACGTTCGGAACCGAAAAAGTCGGCGCCGAAACCTAATATTCAAGGAGAGGAACTGTTTACACCGGATCCTAATCAACACAAACTTTATATCAATCCTAAAACAGGACATATTTCCTCTGTGCCACGTCACAAGCCTGTCCCTCCAAAGAAGAAAGACTCTTCCACTTCCCCTATGCCTCCTTCTTCCCCTATACCTCTCTCTAACACCCCTCCTCTCCACATCCCTATCACACCTCCTCAACCTGCGGATTCTCCCCCACATGAGTATGAGGACAACATGGGGTACGGGGATGACCCTCATAATTTATATCTGGATCCAGATAATCCACCACAGGATGACTGGGGTTATAATGACCCCCCAGACCCTACAGACCTCCCCAGCCCTCCACCTTATCCCACAAAACCATCTCCACCAGATGATCACATAGGTTTTGGGCAACTCATACATAGGGCGGCCGTTTTTCATGGGGTGCATATTCACACCGACCAACCAGAGGAAGATTTTCTTCTAGACACTTTTGAACGGTCTCAAAAAACGGTTCAAACTTTGCCCATGATCAAGGGTGTCATTAAACATGCACCTGAAATTTTTAACGACCCGGTCAGAGCCAGGATCCTTAATCCTAGAGTGGATAAAAAGTATAGACCTGCCCCAGATGACCCCACATACATCAAAGGTCAGCTCCCCTTGACTCACTGGTCGTTTCTAATGCCAGAAAACGCGCCAATTCCCAAACTTCAGGGGATGCTCCGCCCCCTGATAAAGAATCCAAATTGTTAGATTCCTCTGGCAAACGCGTAGCTGCGCAAGCCACCAACATATGGCGCATCGCTAACACCCAAACTCTACTAGCTAGGTACGACAGGGCACACTACGATCAGCTAGAAACCCTCCTTCAACATCTACCTGATCAATACAAAACACAAGCCACTGACCTCATTCAAGAAGGCAAACTTATTTCCAATGCCTCCATTAAGTGCGCCTTAGACGCAGCCGACACCGCCGCTAGGTCAGTTAACACTAGTGTGCTTATCAGACGACACGCCTGGCTTCGCATTTCAGGTTTTAAGCCAGAGGTTCAGACTACCATACTAAACCAGCCTTTTAACCAAAACCAACTCTTTGGTCCTGCTGTCGACACAGCACTAGAAAAGATGAAGAAGGATACTGACACTGCCAAATCAATGGGAGCATTGCAGTCCCCGCAGCAACGTGGCTCCTTTCGCCGCTCCTTTTACAGAGGGGGCTCCAGGAATACCACCGCAGACAGTTCCTCTTCCTATCGAACAAACACCCAAACCTCTCCTAATAGAGGATACTTTAGGGGTGGTTACAGAGGCAACAACTCTAAGGGCAGAGGTCGAGGTAATAATAACAACACCCGTACCTCCACCACTCCCAAACAGTGACTTTCCTCCACTTCCCCCCGACCACAACACCCCTGTCGGGGAAGGCTATCACAGTTCCTGCCTGTCTGGAACTCCATTACAACAGACAGGTGGGTGAGACAGATTATCCAACATGGCTGCTGCCTGGAGCTAACAGCTACCCCCCCCCCACCATACCACCCAGGCAGCGTCCAATGTCCACAGACCATCTTACACTTTTACAACAAGAGGTACTTTCCCTGCTTCAAAAGCACGCCATAGAGCCAGTGCCTCTGCTACAGCAGGGCACAGGGGTTTACTCCCTGTATTTCCTCATTCCCAAAAAGGACGGCACTCTCAGGCCTATTTTAAACCTCAGACCTCTCAATCAATACATACACTCAGATCATTTTCACATGATCACTCTCCAACAAGTGCTTCCCTTACTACAACAACAAGACTTCCTTGCCACATTAGACCTCAAGGACGCCTACTTCCACATTCCCATACATCCTGCTCACAGGAAGTATCTAAGGTTCGTTCTCAATGGGCAGCACTACCAGTTCAAAGTACTCCCATTCGGAGTCACCACTGCTCCAAGAGTGTTTACCAAATGCCTTGCAGTAGTAGCGGCGCATCTACGAAGACAACAAATACATGTCTTCCCATACCTGGACGACTGGCTTATCAAAGCCAAATCATTCAACCAGTGTGTCCAACACACTCACCAAACAATACAAACATTACACAACTTGGGCTTCACAATAAACTATACCAAGTCCCACCTTCAGCCCTCCCATGTCCTTCAATATCTGGGAGCTACGATAAACACTTCCACTGCTCTAGCTTACCCCAGCCCAGCCAGAATAGCCAGTATACAAACCCTTGTCCCCAGGTTTCAAATGCAACACTCTCTTCCAGCCAGAGTGTTTATGCAGCTCATCGGCATGATGGCATCCTGCATTTTCTCGTCCCTCATGCAAAACTTCAAATGCGTCCTCTACAACAGTGCCTAGCGCGCCAATGGAACCAGGCTCACGGACATCTTACAGATCTGGTGTTGGTAGACAGCCGCACACATCGCTCTCTGCAGTGGTGGAACACCAACAATTTGTCCAAGGGGCGGCCGTTCCTAGAGCCGGTTCCACAAGTAGTACTAACCACGGACGCATCCCTTACAGGATGGGGAGCACACCTGTTACACCATACAACACAGGGCAAGTGGACCACTCAGCAGAAGCTGTTCCACATCAACCACCTAGAGTTACTAGCCATATTCCTAGCTCTCAAGTCCTTTCAACTCCACGTACAAAACAAAGCTGTCCTGATCCGAACAGACAACATCACAGCTATGTACTATATACAAAAACAAGGGGGACACACTCTCCACAACTGTCCCAACTAGCACAGGACATTTGGAGGTGGGCCATTCCACAAAACATTTACCTTCTAGCGGAACACCTACCAGGCATTCACAATCAGATTGCAGATCTGTTAAGTCGACAGGCACAACAGATTCACGAGTGGGAACTACATCCACAAGTTCTTCTACCTTTCTTCCAGATGTGGGGCCAGCCAGACTTAGATCTGTTCGCCACACACCAAAACGCAAAATGCCCAACCTTCGCCGCCAGGCTTCTACACCCGCAGTCCAAGGGCAATGCGATATGGATGAACTGGTCCGGCAGATTTGTGTACGCTTTTCCACCGCTCCCACTCATCCCACTTGTAGTACGCAAGCTTCGACAACAGTCTCTAAAAATGATACTAGTAGCCCCCACGTGGGCACGCCAACCGTGGTTCACCACACTACTGGAGCTATCAGTAGTCCCATACCAAAGACTACACCTCTCCCCATCAATGCTAACGCAGAGCCATGGAGAGATAATGCACCCAGATCCATCTCAGCTGAACCTTGCAATTTGGCTCCTAAAGTCCTAGAATTCGGTTACCTTAACCTACCCCCAGACTGCATGGACGTTCTAAAAGAAGCTAGACGCCCAACTACCAGAGCATGCTATGCAGCTAAATGGAAAAGATTTGCTATTTACTGCACTAATAATAACATCCAACCATTACAAGCCTCTACGCAAAACATCATTTGCTATTTGCTACATTTGCAAAGATGTAGTCTTGCATACTCATCCATACGTCTGCACCTCGCAGCCCTTGCTGCTTACTTGCAAAACAGGCAACACTTATCACTATTCAAAGTTCCCGCCATTAAAGCCTTCATGGAAGGCCTTAAGCGCATCATACCTCCCAGATTACCACCTTCCCCAGTGTGGAATCTTAATATAGTACTTACCAGGCTCATGGGTCCACCTTTCGAACCTTTACATAAATGTGAACTTCAATTCCTTACATGGAAAGTTGCGTTTCTAATTGCAATCACTTCTCTAAGGAGAGTCAGTGAACTACAAGCTCTAACTATACAAGAGCCTTTCTTACAAATACATCATAAAAAGGTAGTTCTCAGAACAAACCCAAAATTCCTTCCCAAAGTCATTTCGCCTTTCCACCTTAACCAATCAGTAGAACTACCTGTGTTCTTCCAAAACCCAGATTCCGTGGCAGAAAGAGCTCTCCACACCCTAGATGTCAAAAGAGCCCTTATGTATTACATTGACAGAACCAAATCTTTTCGCAAAACCAAACAATTGTTTGTGGCTTTCTCTCCACCACACAAAGGTAATCCCATCTCAAAAGCCGGGGTTGCAAGGTGGATTGTTAAATGTATCCAAATCTGCTACCAAAAAGCCAAACGCGCATTATCAGTTCCCCTAGAGCGCACTCAACACGCAAACTAGGGGCATCCATGGCATTCTTAGGGAACATTCCCCTAGAAGACATATGTAAGGCAGCCACATGGTCTACAACACACACCTTCACTAAACACTATTGTGTTGATGTGCAAGCCAAGCAACAAGCTTCCGTGGGCCAAGCTGTCCTTAAAACCCTTTTTCAAACTACTGCAACACATACAGGTGACCACCGCTAGGGAGATACTGCTGTACAGTCTATGCACAGTGTGAGCTCTGCAGCTCACATGCCTCGAACGGAAAATGCTACTTACCAGTATGCATCTGTTCTTGGCATGTAGAGCTGCAGATCCTCACACGCCCACCCACCTCCCCGGGACCTGTATGTGCTCCAGTCCTATCTTAATTAGATACACACACATGGACATCTCTTTTCTTTTCTACTAACTCCATCACTCCCCAATATGGCGAAAAACAATCTGAGGATGGAGTCGATGCCCATGCGCACTATTGTCCTAAGGAGGAGTCACCTATCACATGACTACAAAGACTTCTTCGAAGACAACAACAAAGTGCAAGCATCCGAGCCCAACACCAGATGGCGATCTAATGCACAGTGTGAGGATCTGCAGCTCTACATGCCAAGAACAGATGCATACTGGTAAGTAGCATTTTCCTTCTTTGGGACGGAGAATGTGCAATACGTCAGGATCTGTTATGAGAGTGGCTAGTGCAGCCGCTCTACTGGGACGATATGACCGGTCTTTATGGGACTCTTTAACAAGATTCACAGAGATTACCCAAAGAAGATCAAAAGGATTTTCTAGAGATTGTGCAGGAAGGTGGCCTGTAGCTAACCAGATCATTTGTACAGCGGCCGATTCTGCAGATTTGGCAGCTCACGGATACGCACATGGCATTAGTTCACGAAGATCAGCGTGGCTTCGACTCACGGGTCTCAAGCCCGATGCTCAAAGAAAGATAGTTAATCTGCCCTTTAATGGATCATCGTTGTTTGGTTCACATGCGGACGACGAAATGGCAAAAATGAAAACTGAGTTGGATACTCTCAAGGCTGTAGGCCTTGAAAAGAAGAAGGAATTTCGTCGTCGCTTTCGTCCCTATGACAAACGCTCTTTTCAACAGCGAGGTCATTCATCTAACTGGTCATCGCAGAACCAAGGTCAGACGCAACAAAGGTCCCAGTTCCAACAACGTAGACCGGGACGTGGCAGAGGTGGAAACAAACAGCAGTCAACAGCACCAAAGCAGCCACAAAAGCAATGAGGTGTGTCTTCCTCCAAAGCTGTTGTCCACTCCGGTGGGAGGAAGTGTTTCATTACATCTGGAGGAGTGGAAACGTATAACAAAAGACAAATGGGTCATCAACATTGTTCAAAATGGCTATCTTCTCAAGTTCAAAACTCCTCCTCCATCTATACCTCCGAGAGGCATTTCTCACCGCGACCAACGATTGTTACAAAGGGAGGTAAACATCTTATTGAAGAAAGGAGCTATAGAAAAAGTCCCCGCTCCTCAAAGAAATCAAGGAGTCTACTCTCGTTACTTCCTTGTGCAAAAAAGAGGCCCTACCACAGAATACAGACCTATACTGGACTTGAGACTGTTGAACAAATACATTCGCTGAGAGAAATTTCGAATGTTAGCACTCCATCAAATTTTCCCACAGCTTCATCAAGGGGATTGGATGTGCTCCATCGACTTACAGGACGCATACTTCCACGTACCAATATCAAAGAAACATCGCAAATTTCTATGCTTTCGAGTGTCTTTTCAACATTACCAGTACTCAGTTCTCCCGTTCGGGCTCAAATCAGCTCCCCGAACATTCTCTAAATGTATGGCTGTGGTGGCCGCTTTTCTCCGCAAGCAGAAAATATTCATATATCCTTACCTGGACGACTGGCTCCTGAAGAGCTCATCTCCAACTCTGCTGCAGGATCATCTCTCGTGCTGCCTTCAGCTTCTCCACAACTTGGGCCTTCACGTCAATTTCAAGAAATCGATACTAAATCCAACGCAAAAGATCCATTACCTACGCTCCTTCCTGGACACCGAAAAAGCAAGCGTGTGTCCTTCGGAGGAGAGGTTGTCATCAATCCAAGGAAAATGCCTGGCCCTTCTTCACACGCATCTCCCGACAGTTCGACAGGTGTCATCACTACTGGGATCGATGGCGTTGTGCATCTTTATAGTACCAAATGCACGATGACACATGCGTCCACTACAACAATGTTTGGAGGACCAGTGGATGCAAGTATCAGGGCGCTGGGAGGATCATGTAATTCTCCATCAATCAGCCAAAGACTCCATCCGGTGTTGGATGAAGCAATCGCACCTGATGGAGTCCCTTTCCACCAGGACCCTCCAACCCAGACTTTAGTCACGGACGCTTCTCTCCAGGGTTGGCGTGCTCATATGGGCCCTCTGCAAGTACAAGGTCTATGGTCCGACTCCGAAAAGAGCTACCACATCAACCTGCTAGAGCTGAGAGCCGTACATCTAGCTCTCAAGTCCCTGTTTCCATCGTTCAAGTCTAGCTCCATTCTAATCTAAACGGACAATACAACGACGATGTATTATTTGAACAAACAGGGAGGTACCCGATCAAGAACACTCTCCATAGAGTCTCAAACCATATGGAACTGGCATCTAGCGAGAGACCTGTCAATAGTAGCCATTCATCTACCGGGCTCTCTCAACTCCCAGGCGGACTTCCTCAGCAGAGACTTCGTTGAAGCCCTCGATTGGGTTCTCAACAACGAAGTCGCTCACAGCATCTTTCGAGAATGGGGAACGCCAGACATCGACCTGTTTGCAGACGCGGTAAACGCAAAATGCCCCGCCTTCGCATCCAGGTTTCCCCAACAAGGATCTCAAGGGAATGCCCTTTTGATCGAATGGTCTCAGAGCTTACTGTACGCTTTTCCACCGATTCCGTTGATACCAGTTGTAATCAACAAGCTGTACAGGACCAACTCTAGGATGATCCTAATAGCCCCGGAGTGGCCTCGCAAGTGGTGGTTTCCGGACCTCCTTCAACTATCGGAAGTGCCACACAAGAGGTTGCCATGCCACCCGGATCTCCTATCCAAACGGGCAGGGAGAGTATTCCACCCCAACCTGTCCTCCCTCCGGTTGACAGCATGGCTCCTGAAGTCATACAATATGGACACCTACAATTGAATCCAGACTCTATGGCTATTCTCAAAGAAGCGAAAAGACCTTCCACGAGGAAATCATATGCCTTCAAGTGGAAGCGGTTCTTCCTATGGTGTGTGGCCAATGGACATGATCCCATCCGGGGTCAGGAACAGGTGATTTTACCCTATTTGCTGCATTTGGCTAGATCTGGTCTTCAGTTCGCTTCTATCAAAGTCCACCTTGCAGCAATCACAGCCTATAGGAAGTCCCCCAACCAGACTTCTTTGTTTAGAATTCCGGTGGTAAAGGATTTTCTTGAGGGCTTGAAAAAGGTTTACCCACCAGTCAGGTCTCCCTCTCCTCCATGGGAGCTTAACATTGTGTTAACAAAGTTGATGGGGGTCTCCTTTCGAGCCTATTCATAAAGCTTCCTTACAGCATTTAACATGGAAAGCCGCGTTCCTGGTGGCCATTACATCTGCTCGCAGGGTCAGTGAGATCCAGGCTTTTTGCTGTAAGGAACCTTATACTGTGTTTCACGCTAACAGAGTAGTTCTCAGAACACATCCTAGTTTTTTGCCTAAAGTAGTCTCGGAATTCCATATTAACCAAACTATCACTATACCTACCTTTTTTCCGAATCCTTCGAATCCTCCGGAAAGATCTCTTCACTCCCTAGATCTCAAGAGGGTTCTGAAGTTTTATTTGGACAGAACAAAGACACTGAGGAACTCAGAACGTTTGTTTATTATCTATGGTCCTGTTAACACAGGTTCTGCAGCTTCCAAGAGATCCATTTCTAGATGGATAGTTTCTTGTATTCTACTGTCATACCAATTGGCCAACAAATCCCTTCCGGGGAAGCCTAAGGCCCATTCCACTAGGGGGAAAGCTTCGTCCACGGCTCTCCTGAGGAATGTCCCCATGGCAGAGATTTGTAAAGCAGCTACATGGCGATCAGTTCATACCTTTACTCGCCACTACTGTTTAGATGCTGACACGCAGGCAGATGCTCAGGTTGGGCAAGCCTCGCTGAGAAACTTGTTTGCTAATACTGTTTAACATGTGTACGTCAATTTAGTTCACTGTTTTTTGCTCGTCCGCGCCGAAGTGGGTATGGGCTTGCTACTCTATTCAGTGCTTATGACTATTGATGAGTATCCCCTTGAAGAGAAGGATGTTACTTACCTGTAATCCTAGTTCTCTTCCAGGGGTATACTCATCAAAGTCATAAGCAACCCTCCCGCCTCCCTGGACGAGCATTAACAGTTTACTCGGTATTCTTGCATCTTTGATGCAGGTTCCTACAGGTTTCTTATACCGTACAAAAGAACTGACCTAACTGTCACCTGTGGTGCATGATGGGAGCAGGGGTCTCCTGGAGGCCTTAAAGGCAAAGTGCTCAGGGTCTCTTGAGGCCTTAAAGGCGAGGTGCCAGTTTCCTTTTCTGTACAGGGATGTTATTTATTTATGCAGCCTTCTTTAGGCTAATTGCCTGGCATTAACTGTTTTCTTTGATGAAAATAAAAGGTTTTTTGCGGAATGCTATTACTGTACATGTCCTTCTCTTACATTATATGTTTATGTTATTTTCATACTAGAGAAATACATGTAACTCTGGCTTCTTAGCCTATTGGATATGTTTGGGGCTGCATATTTTTTATGTTATACATGTATATGTGTGTGTTTATTTCGTACTATGTACTCTTTTTCTACTACATACACATATATATGTATTTTTGTATATGCTCCGGGTTCCCGCACGTGGGCGGAGATAATTCAGTGCTTATGACTTTGATGAGTATCCCCCTGGAAGAGAACTAGGATTACAGGTAAGTAACTTATCCTTCTGCACTATATGGGAGGCTTGTTAGCACACTTACAGCATGATTGATCAGATTGTGTGAGACTTGGCGGGGATTGGAGTTTTTTTAATTTAAGATGCACTTTTTAAAATGATGCCTTCTACTGCACTTTTCTCTTTGGCAGATATCCATAAGGTGCACAGTCATTGCCAGTCAAGTGTCTCACCTTTGGGTATTTTAGTGCAAAATGAGGGTGAAACCAAGTAGTGTTTCAAGGAACACACAGCTGCACTCATGTCTCCACAGGGGGCATTTGAAGAATAAGAAGAGAAGCCAAAATGATTGGTTGTGGGTGGTCAAACGCTCCTATAGATTTTATGGGAAAGACCCCTCCTTCGTGTCTTGAGGCAGACTCTGATTTAGGAGAGCAGTATAAAATAACTCAAAGAAACCTACAAATCCACGAAAGACCTATTCCCAAGTCGCACTCATCGAGTAGAACAGGAACCATCTATTCTGAAATTAAATTGTTTGAGGCGTGTGGCTGTATATACAGATGCTCTGCATACTCTTGCAATTCAGTGTTGGGTCTAGATGTGTGCAAGTTGTTTTTGTTCGAAGAAGTTTTTTGAGTCATGAGGTATTGTGACGACTCCTCTTGTTGATAATACACATTGGCATCGACTTCATTGTTAGATTTTCTTTCCGCTGTCTGGTTTGGATGTGTGCTCCAGATCGACACCATCTGCGCGCTTCTCGAACTTCACTGATCCTCTCCCTTTCTGTTTCTTGAACTCTACTGTCTCCAAATCGACATCTGGATTATATTTAGGGCTCCCGGTTTCATGTTTTTTTTTTTTTTACTTTTCAGTCTGTATTTATCCATATTTATTTTGGTTTCTGTGGAAAAATTAAGCTGAAACTAGTATATTTCCACATTTATTTAACCGATAAATATGCTCTCATGCTTAAATGCCTTAGAGGTTTTAATCATATGAAAACCCACAGATGATAAATCAATGCACTCATGTGAAAACCTACACATAATTAGTATCAACCTTGTACATATCTACTGCTGTTTGACCTTTTTACCAAAATTCCTTTCTTTTTCTAACCCTCTTGCCTGTCAATCTGCACAGCCAGTTGCTTGCCAGCCCTGACTGAGAACATTTAGAATCACTCCCCCAAAAAAATCTGATTTACGTTTTTATCCATGTTTAAAAATAAATACAGACAGGAAAATATATGGGTTTCTGTTTGTATTTATCTGTAAAGATCAGTAAAAACGGAAAAGAGGGAGCCTTAATTATATTGCTCCAAAAGACACTCTGGTTGTCCTCGGCCAATCGCGGGGCCTCGCCCTCTAAGGCGTCCCGTGTCTTGTCTCCTCTGCTTTTTGACAATGCCTCGACTGTAGTTGGACGGACGCCCTTCAGATATTGTCGAAATATCACTGGACTGATCTGCATCAGGTCTGTAACCTCTGCCTCTGGCCAGAGTACGATGAAACTGCATGTGACGCCTGCTGCGTGAAAAAAGTCTCGATTGATGTGCGAAAAAAATCTCACCATTGCTGTCAGGCCCGTTGCCTCGGGATTTCACCTAGGAGCGGAGACTACACCCCAGATCTCTTCGGCAGCGAGGACCTCGAGGGGGATCAACATGCGAAGCCCTCCGCTGCTGATGACTTTCTCGCCTGATGCTAGTTCTGGCTCCGATCTGGAGAACTGAGACCTTCCTTCGGCACAGATGGTTGTGAGTATGGCTCGCCCTCTCGATCTCCCTTGACAAACCTTGCATGTCGAGTAGCCCTCTGCGAAAGGGCAACCAGCTGCTCTAGACTCGCTGAGCATGGCTTTTGAGCCACCACTGCCTTCAGGCCATGCACGCCACCAAACCTTTGCTTCGGATACAGTGGGCAGCCTCAGATCCACCTTGATGAAACCATCGAAGCTGGTTGCCTCAGCGCCACTCGGTCCAGCCTTGGCACTGACTCACCGTTCTGAGCCGAAACCCTCGACTTGAAATCAACGCCATATCCTTAAACTTCCGCACAGTTAAGGCACATTGCGGATGCAGCCAGTGTGCAGGTGAATCACACTTGCCCACCAGTGAATGTTCTACAGGTTCCCAAACGCCAGCTGAGTTCATGAACATGCCCATTTCAACAAAACATAGACCGAAGTCGGACAAGGCTACCAGCCCCATGCTGGACATTGAGCTACCACCACCCCTTCATCTCCACCTAGATCACTGCATTCTCCATCCCCGCGTGATTCACCATCTGACCCCCTCTCATATACACCTCCGGGATCACCGCACTCTGACATGTGAGGACATAGGGGGAGGGGTGGAAACCCACGATACATCCCCACATGGCGACACCTGGAACTCCTATGACCTGGACCCTCCAGGGGACATTGATCCCGATCTATACCTAGCACAAACCTCATCTCCTGATAGCTCCATCTTACCACAAGCTGGTAGCTAGGGCAGCTTCGTACCAACCCTCTCCACCACCCCCTGCTCCACCCAATATTTGCTTAAGCTCAAGGGCATGTTGCGACCAGCCCCTGACATTTCCAAGACCCAGTCAGAGCTTGGTTATTGCTCCCTGGGTGGTTAAAAAGTATTAAGTGTACCCAATAGACCTCATCTACGTTAAGTGAGCAAACGCGCAGAGCACCTACGACACCCCTCCGCCAGATAAGGAGAGCAAACGTATCAATGTCGCAGGTAAGAGTTGCAGCACGGTTAGACAATCAGTGGCACATTGGTAGGGGCCACCTAGAAACAGGCTGCAGAGGGGGACTTTGGGACAAGTCCAGTAGCTCCCAATGGGGGGCTCTGTCCGTGAGGATCTTAGGAGCAGGGGGCACAGTCTGTGTTTGTGGACCTGGGCCGGGGAGCTTGGGTGCAGAGGGTTTTTGGGTCGGCGGTTCCCGTGCGTCGAAGGCGCTCTCGGTTCTTAGTCAGACCTGCAGACGGGGACAAAACAAGACCGCTGGGCCACTCTCTGCTAGCCTCTGCAATGCTAACGTCCCTTGTAGGCTGGTCGGTCTTTGCCATGTTGGAGTCCGAGTTGGACTTCAGACAAGCGTTGATTGCTGCAAGGGGTCCGGTACCTCTGGTATTGGTGCGGGCGGCTCTTGAGGAGTCCTGACTTCTCCAAACTTGGCAGGGAGACAGATCTGACCTCGGAGCACAGTGATCTTCTCCTGGGGGGCTGCTTAGTCTGTGAACCCGGTGGTCAGCAGAAAGGTGAACCGGATGTTGCTGTCTGTGTCTGCAGGTTGCAGGGAAGTGGCTCCTCCACTTCAAGGGAAATGCTGACGGCTTGTTTAAGTGCTGGTGGCTCTCTGATGCTATTGGAGGATTCACCGCTGCAGAATGAGTCCGATTATCGCGACCATAGCAGGCAGGGTTTGGCGTCAAAGTCCACAGTTTTCGCTTCTTCTTTGCCATCCTTGTTTTGTCAGGTGAATCTGCTTTCCAGACGATAGTGGGCCACCTAAACAGTGAATTTAGGGGCATTGAGGAGAGTGAAGAGTAGTAGCCAATGGGCTACTTACCCTTGGGGTCACCACAGCCTCTATATGACTACTTCCTGTGGGGTGTGGGCATAATTCTTTCCGAGACTGTGAAAGTGCCCTCTTTCTGCATGGTTGCCCCCACTTTTTGTTGAACTGCTGATGTGCTTTGACTGAGTGTTCCCTGGGCCCCTGCCAATCAGATACCCAGGACCTATGTTTTTTCCCTAAAACTGCATTGAAAACAAAACCCAATTGGCATCTCTGGCCACAGGTCATCCCCTGGTAAATGGTACCACAGGTACTCAGGGCACTGTGACCAGGGAAGACCTCTAAGGGCTGCAGCTCTTATTGTGCCACCCTTAGAGGCCCTGTACCTTTACACTCGCACACTGCCTTTGCAGACTGTGTGTCTTGGTGCAGAACAAAGTGAAGAGTCAACATGGCACCCAACCCTGTGTGCCATGCCTACAACCCACTGCCCTGGCATAGGTCAGTCACCCCTCTAGCTGGGTGCCCTATACCAGTGGTGAGGGTACAGGTGCATGGGCCCTGTACCCCTACAGTGTGTAAGTCCATTCTTAGACATTGTAAGTGCAGTGCTGCCATTAAGGGTATCTGGTGCTGGGAGTTTGTCATTACGAATTCCACAGCACCATAATGGCTACACTGAAAACTGAGAAGTTTGGTATCAAACTTCTCAGCACACTAAACCCACACTGATGCCAGTGTGGGATTTAATGAAAAATGCACACAGAGGGCATCTTAACGATGCCCCCCGAAAAACGACCTACCTCTAGTGTCCAGGCTGAGTGGCTGCTTTCAGCTGCCACCACCAGACATGTTTCTGGACCCCTGGGTCGAGAGCCTGCTGCTCTTGGGGGCCTGAAACAATGCACATCCTGGGACGAGGTGCCAAGCCTCCTCCCCCAGGATGGGCAGGTTGTACGAAGTGGAAGCTTCAAAGCCTTGCCGCCTTTGTGAGCTTCCCCAGGCCACTTGCTGCTTCCAGCAACTGGTCGCCACTGGTTCTGACCCCCACTTTGGGCATGAGAACCGGCAGGAAAAGCAAGTGAGGAAGGGAGGTGTGCCCACCTCTTCCTCTCAGGTGGGGAAGGCGTGGTGATCACAACTCCGTCTCCGCCATCTTGCAGATGGGGGAACCCAGCCAACCAGAGTGAAGCATATGCCCCCCTCCGACTGGAGGGTGGCATAATTGGGGGTGTACCCACCCCAGGGAAGGGACCCATTGGTCCCAACCATTTTACCTACCTGCAACACCCCTAAATCTAGTATTTAGGGTGCACCCCGAACCTTGCTTCCTCAGACAAGAAACCAGAAGAAAGGAAGGACCGAACAGCCGTGCCGAAGCGAACAAGAGGACGCCCACTGACTTGGCCCCAGCCCTACTGGCCTGTCCCTACCTCGAACCTGCAGAAGCGAAACTCCGGTGTGTCCTTCAGCCAGCAGCCTCAAGCACCCCGAGGACCTGCTCTGCCTTCAAAAGAAAAGACTGTCTCCCGTGAACACCGGATTTGTTCACCAACAGACTCTAGGTCCGGCAATGTCCGCGAGTCTGCACCACTCTGCACCAGATGCCCACAGCCCGAGTTCGAGTGGCCCAACACCATGAGGAGGTGTCCCCGGCGATCCTGACCCGAGAACCGGTGGCCCCTGACCTGCCTCAAGCCGACACGTGCAGCCTCAAACCGGAATGTCCCCCCAACCGTGACCATGAGCTGGTAATATCATCAGACCCTAAAAGGCACCCCTGCGCCTGACGCCCCACGGCCTTGGGTGGCCCAACCGACGATGCCCAACCAACCCCAACTTAACTCTCCAAGTGGTGGTCGCACCCAGAAGACCTTCGTCCCCGAGCCTGCACTGTGTTTGCAAACCGGAGACTCCCCATTGAAAATTACAAGGCACACAATGCCAAAACAGCACTCTGTACCCGGCCGCCCCAGTGCCGCTGAGGGTGCACCTTTTGTGCTGGCTTGAACCCCCATTTGCCCTGAGCTCAAGTCTAGGAGCTTTGCTCCCACAACCCAGTGGCCTGCGAGTCAGCAGCCACCAACCGGAGGCTCCCTATCCCCCATTTGATAACATTGGGCCTCAACACTCTCCACTCGGACACCCTAGTGCCGCTGAGGGTATAACAAGAGTGCATCCTTGACCCTGGGGGCCCCTCAGTCTAACCCCAGGAACCCAACTCCCACCACTGAATACTTACCTTTGAACCAATAACACTATTTTCCTCCATTGGATAATATTGACAGTTTTTTGTGAGGAGTTGGAAAATCTAAGAAACCCTTTAAAACTACAACTAAATAACAAAAACGCTTTCACTTACCTGTTTACAGGAAATGTCCCAGTGCAGTATCCAGGTATACTGCACTGTGTAAGAAAAGTAATCTGTAAAGTAATCTACTAGACATTCTACTAAAAAGCCAATACAAAGTATATGTACAGTATAAGCATTGCATTACTTGTATCTCTACTGTAATCAAATCAAAGTTAATATACAATTGCAAATCAAACTGCATTACTACTGTAAAGTATTTATTGCTTACCTGTGCCAGACTTGCTTGGTTCCAGAAAATAAAATAACTAAAAGAATATTTTTATACAAAACCAATTGGTCTGAGTTCAGTTTTTGAGTGTGTGATAGCATTTGCTGATTGAGTGTGTACAACAAATGCTTAACACTGTCCTCTGATACTGCCTTACTGCTCGACCATACTACCACAAATAGAGACTGAGGTGCTATCTAACTTTACCTCTGCCTACCTTTGGGGTTCCACTGGACTCTGTGCACACTATACCTCCGTTTGGTATAGTATATACAGAGCCAGCTTCCTACACAGACTTCCTAATTCCACCAAAAACAAGATGGTGGAATCCTTCTTTCGATGAGCACATCAGCCAGCCCACCAAAGGGTTGTGACTAGCCTGGTAGTCCAACACGCCTCCTTGCCTAGCTAATTTCCTGCCTGTCCTGGTGCCAAATGGGCCTCAGGGCAGGGGGTGGCATCTCCCAGATCTGGGGGAATCCGTGGTCGCATATCAAAGGTGGCAGGTGCTTTGACGCTCCTGACCTTGATTTGCTAAATCACTAGACATCCTGCTGGAGGAAGCGTGAACACCTTCCTCAAGAGCAAACATTGTTTCTGGCCTCCGAGCGCTTGGAATCGCATGCAAGGGATCAGATAAATGTCTGTGGTGTGAGGCGGGACGATACCAGTCAGCCAGCACACTAATAGGCTACTAGGTTTGCAGGGGGCACCTCTAATGTGCCCTCTGGGTGCATATCTAAATATACTACTGGCATCAGTATGGATTTATTAAGACAAGGTGTTTGATACCAAACACTATAGGTTTCAGTGAAGCCATTCTGTAGGTGGGGAAACTAGCAATGACCAATACCCATACATGTACCTTAAATGGCTTCCCTGTTCACTTGTACTGTCTAGCAGTTGAACTAGAAAGCACAGGGGTATATCTGCTCATGCAGATATGTCCTCACATGTAATATAATGCAACACCACCTTAGGACTATGAGGCCTTCAGTAGGGGTGACTTTGATGTATTGCATGCAATGTCTGTGGGAATGGCACACAGGGTGTGTGCCATGTCGTGTTTTCACTTTTAATTTTTTTTAATTTATTTATTGCATTTTGTAACAGTGCACAACATACTATGATTATTCCATCGCAGCTGATATGACTTACAGCAGTGCATATGAACAGTCAAATGGAATCCCCTTGCCCTCCCAGCCCCCCCAAACAAGGCGAGACATCCCCTTACCATTGCTGAGGTAGTTGTGGCGAGCTACATCATCAAAGACTGACAATAGGTGCACAATTGCACATGGATACGCGGCCCCACAAGGTACATAGGGTGAGTCAAAAAAGCAAAATGTACAGCAATCTCCCTACGGCAGATGTAACAATGGCCTCACTATCCGGAACAGCAACAAGAAACAATTCCCTTCAGGCGGCAGTCTGCTCATCACCCCCCTCCGGCTCGCCTGACTCTTTCCCAACTAAGTATTAATGATATAGGCCCCAGAAGCCTTTAGGGGGACACTGCAGGGGAAGAAGTTCATTGTATAAGTCAGATTGTGTGTTGCAATATAGCATATCTGAATTCCAATTGTGTATAAGTGGTATGGGGCCTTTGGCCCACCTCATTGCAACCCTGCGCTTGGCCAAAAGCAATCCCATAGCGACCAGTTTCCTACAGTCTGCTTAGATATCCCTGTTGCACCCCAGTAGAGCAACTAGAGGGCTGGGCGTTGGGTGTTGTCCCACAATCTCACTCGGCACCGAAAAAGCTTCCTCCCAGAAGGCCAAGATCTTAGGACAGGCCCACGCCACATGGAAGAATCCTGTATCCGGCTCTGCACATCTGTCGCAATTGGCATTTTCCCTCAGTCCATATCGCGCTAGCCTACGGTGAGTATAATGCACTCTATTAAGATATTTAAAATGGATCAGGCGGTGCCTACCATTCAGGGACACCCGCTCCGTGGCCTCGCACCTATCGTCAATAACTGTGTCCAGGTCACCTTGCCATTCCGTCCTAGCTTTATGGGGCTGTGATTTCTGAGGCTCCTGGGCCAGGGAATAGAGAACAGTAATAAGTTTCGCTGGAGATTGAGCTTTAATAATGTAAGTAAGTGCTGGGAACTCCACCGGCTCCTGCATATCTTCCCCCAGCTGCTGTCGCCATGCATGTTGAACTCGAAGATATTGGAATTTATCCAATGGCGAGAGTCCATGCGAGCCCCCAGTGCAGTCCTCCCAACCGCGGAGAGCCTCATCCCGGTAGAAGTCGCCCAACTTGCGTATGCTTATGTGTGCCATAGCTTTAAGGACAGCCCGCTCTCTACACGTCGGGAGTTAACCGCGCCAATCCAAGGGCATGACCGGGGAGTACATGAGTGCTCCTGCCTGTAAGTCTAACAATCTGCCCCATGCGTGTATTGTGGAATTTAGGGAATCCATTACCCCGTGTCTATGATCTGGGAGGGTAAAGAGGAACTGTGGAAGGGTCAAGGGGCCCGCTGCATTCCGCTCGAGAAACAAATGTGGGAGATCACAAGGGCCATGCAGCCATCTGTACGCATGCGAAGCCTGTGCAGCCCTGTAATAGAGTTCTAGATCCGGCGCCCCCAGTCCACCAGCCACGTATGAGAGCGTCAATGTATCCCATTTGACTCTTGGCTGTTTCCCGGCCCAGGCCGACCTAATCAGTAGTTTACCAAGGAGCCCAAAAAAGGAGCGCAAGAGTAGTATCGGGATATTGAGGAATAGGAAGAGGAACCTAGGCAGGATAAACTTCTTCATTAAGGAGATACGACCTATCGGAGAGGGAGGTAGTTTGATCCACCTGTTGATGTCGTCCTCTAATTTAGAAACTGCCTTCCCATAGTTCTCCGCTACGACAACAGCTGGGTCGGCATGTATTTGAACCCCCAAATAACGAATTGGATCTGTAGTCCATTGCACGGGGTAGGCTAACGCAGTTGGGGTAGTCACCGGGGTAAGAGGAAACGCCAGCAATTTGGAGCAGTTAATGCAAAGTCCCGACATTCTCCCGAATTAAACCACCTCCGCCAGGACTGGGTTGAGGTTGTTCACTGGGTCACGAACATACAGCAGGGTATCGTCTGCATAGGCAGAAATTATCAAATGATATCCCGGGAATCCCAATCCCCTCTGTGAATGATATTCTCGCAACGCAGAGGCAAGGGGCTCGGCAACCAGCGCGTACAGGAGCGGGGACTGTGGGCAGCCCGGTCTAGTCCCTCTAGTTGTGTATAGGAGCCGTAACTTCCCTGCCAAGACGGACACGAGCATTGGGCTGCGCATACAGAGTCCTTGCTAATTGCAGAAAGATATCTCCAACCCCAATTCTTTGTAAAACTCCCTTCATGAAGGCCCACTCTACAGAGTCAAAAGCCTTCTCGGCATCTAAAAATACAGCTGCCGCTTTGACCCCCGGATTAAGCCTCTGGATTGTGCCGAATATGGTGCGTAAATTAGAAGTAAGGTTGCCCCCTTGGACAGACCCTGACTGCTCCGGCTGAACAACCAATGGCAGCAGTGGGGCCAATCGATTAGCTAAAATGTTGTCGTATATCTTGGTATCAACATTTATAAGGGACGGTGGTCTATATGTGGAGCAAGCCTCTGCTGGCTTCCCCAGCTTCAATAGCATGATAATCATCTCTCATGGAAGGGGGCATAATGCCGACTTGGGCCATATGTTCATACAAGGTCATGAGGTGCGGGACCAACAAAGCTTGGAATGTCTTATAGAAGGAGACAGTAAGCCTGTCTATGCCAGGGGCACTGCCGATTCGCATGGAGTTGATGGCCATCTTAACCTCCCCTGGGGAGAGGGGGGACATGAGGTACTCTTGGAGTGTTCGATAACCAGGTCATCTGTATATGTTCCAGATAATCACATAAAGCAGCTACCTCAGTACAGTTGCGAGTAGTATCTATGAAATTGACTTGCTATATCTTGACTGCTACATAATGGCTGACCTCCCTCAGCTATACTATAGACCCTGGCCGTGGCATACCTGCCAAGGTGCTTAACCTCCCTGTCAGCTGTATCCTGGTATTCTTCCAGAGCAGCCTTAATGTCCCCCAATACATTGATGTCCTGTGTCCCCTGAAACATTTGCTGTAAAGATGAGATGTCCTGCTCAAGTTTAGACAGTCGGTTCCTCAATGATCTGAGCACCTTTAGCTATGACCATACCCCGGATATACACTTTAAAGGCCTCCCAGATGGTGGGGAAACTGTCAACTGACCCCATATTTTTCTCGAAGTATGTTTCAAATTCTGTGGAGATTTCTGTCACGAAATACTGGATCAAGGAGAGAATATGGTGGGATCCTCCAAAGGAAAGCAGGCGCCTGCCTAACTGGGCAGTGCAAATCTAGTTGTAAAGGGGAATGGTCTGAAAGAGTGCGTGGGTTGAGAAAGCATTCCGTTATTTGGCCAATAAGACCCTTAGACACAAGCCAGTAGTAGATTCTCGTGTGAGTGTCATGCGGTGCAGAGTAGTGAGTGAAGCCAGCTATGCGGGTGAGTGGAGCCTCTAAACATTCAATTCTAAACCCTCCATGAGATCTAGGATCGCATCGGTTGAACGGCGACACGGAGGACCTTTAGAGCGGTCCTTTTGGGGGTCCAGGATAAAATTGAAGTCCCCGCCTATTAGTATAGAGGAGTCCTTTTAGCGAAGCAGGCTGCTACCCAGGCTATTATAAAATTGTGGGTCGTCTTAATTAGGCCCGTAGATGTTTACAACCATGACGTCGACCTATCTGGCATCTCACAATGACATACCTGCCGTTGGGGTCAGTCTCAAGTGTCTGCCCCGCAATACCAGACGCTGGGTTCACCCATGTCAGGACTCCCCTAGCATGTGACGTGAAACCTGCAGCTGAAACGCTTCCCTGAAGCATCTTGTGAGCTAACATGCTGCTAAGTAGGGTCAAGTGAGACTCCTGCAGCAGCGCAACGTCTTCATGGTGCCGCTTCATGTATGCAAAAACCTTCCTAAGCTTCCCTCGATCATCGCGTCCCCTGATGTTCCATGTTAGGAGATGAACCGTACTACCCATGATCAGCGGGAGTGGCAATTGTTGTCATATCTCTTCCTGCAACGCATTCGACATTATTAGCCACAATATACTCATATGCACCTTGCAGTCCTCTGCAGTTCCATTGTCTCTCCCCTCCCCCGCAATCCCCCCCACCCACGCTATGCGACCCCCAACCGTACATAAACGAAACCACCTCCCATACCCCCTAACTTCCCCTATTAACCAGTTAAAACCAATAGACTAAAGAAGAAAAACGAAAGATCCCTTCTGTGGGTCACACTGCGGGGCAGATGTCGCCCAGCTCCAACCCAAAAAATTATGCCAACCGGCTTTCTGTTAGGATCGTATCGTTCAGTCTGTAGTACATGTCCCCGTCGATGAAGTCCAGCTTTCTGTACCCTTCCCACCAGTGCACGGCAAGACTTTTAAACAGGAGCAGAGCCCCCCCCCCCCACACTTCAGGATAGGGGCCAACAGCAAGCAGTGCCGTCCAATACTCCAAAAGCAGATAACTTCAGGTAACACCCTCACACCACACAAACCTTGCAATGGGCCGGCGCAGCGCCCGGGGCAGGAGAATGTTCATCAGCAATCCTTGGGCTGCTACATCAGTCAGGCTGCCCTATTCAATGTCCGCCCCGAGCAGATCCATCGCTGGTCCCCTCGGTTCCACCTTTGGAAGCTGTGCATACTAAGTCTCATCATCACTGCCCGCATCAGAGAAAGTTTTGGAATCAGCAATTTTCCTGTGTTTGATGAATTGCATCACTTGGGAGAGATCCGTAAATATATGCGTTTTGCCATCCGCCGTGACTCGTAGCTTTGCCGGATACAGCATGTTATACCCCAAGTTGAGTTCACGCAGTTTCCTTTTGGCAGGCGCGAACAGTCTGCGTGCTTCCTGGATCTGAGGTGTAAAGTCAGAGTATAGAGACACCGCCATCCCCTCGTAGCACAACTCTTGCAGTTCTCTGGATTTCCGAAGTGCGCTATCGCGGTCCCGATAGTTGAGTAGTCTCGCTATTATTGTGCGCGGCGGCGCTCTCGGGACTGGCCTGGGGGCCAGCGACCAGTGCGCCCTCTCCACCATAAACATTGCAGAAAAGCAGTCCGAGCCCAGCAGTGTGGTAAGTAGGCGTTCCACGAACCGCTCCATATTAGGGATGTCTGTGGACTCCGCAATCCCAACTATGTGAAGATTATTCTGCTGGGAGTGTGCTTTCAAGTCCTCCGCCCTGGCCTGCACCGCCTGCAGTTTTTCCACAGCTGCCTGTGATCTGGTCGCTGAATCCACGGAATCTTCTGCTTTATATACGTGTTGTTCAACGCTGTCCAGCCTGCCTGCTTGTTTGTCCAACCTTTCAGACATCCTGTCCATTCTGAAGGATAGGGCATCTATCTTGCTGTCTATCTTGTTTAGATGGGGTTGCATGATGGCTAAGAGCTGTTTGATGTCTGGATCGGAGGCGGCGTCACCAGCTTCAGAGCCCGATTCTGAAAGGTTCTTATCTTGTTCCTGCTGCCTTTGTGATTTCCACGACTAAAATGGTAGCCTTGACTGTGACTTGTCTGTCTTCCCCATATCGTTGTATCACAGCGGGCTCCTTTGACCACTGACACAGATTCAGGGCTAAAGGCAGACGTGGTGCAGTGTAAGTAGCACTCCGAATCGCCACAACCAACATGGGCGCCCTGCAGGCGCCAGCACCCAGGATATCGTATGGCTGAAGGTGGGCGAGGTGCAGAGCACTACTCACCCCGCTCTCCTGGCCTCTACATCAAAGACCAGACCGCTGTACATCAAGTGGAGTCCAAGCGGGAGGAGCGCCCCCCTCGTTCGATGCAGCCTTCTTTGATGGGGGGACGGGGAGCTAGTCACCACTGCCTCATGCGCCAGTGCCCCCTCAGCTCTGTATCTGAACCTCCTGGCGGGGAGAGCCCAGTATCAGGGCCGCCCTCTGCCTCAGTCCACGAGGCACTGCCACAAGCAATCACGGCAGGAGCAGCAGTCTGCTCGTCAACTATGCCTCAGGCCAACTCGGTCTACTCGTTGCTCCGGACGCTGACCGGGTCCACAAAGCAGCAGGAGCTTCTCCCGGCGCTGAAGGTAGCGCGGGCAGCCGCACCAGCAGAGGCCACAGCAAGGCTGCGTCCGCCGACAGCACAGCACCACAACTTCCAATCCAGGCAACCTTCGTCTCCCCGACCCGCCACGGGGCAAGCAGGCAGGACCGCTAAGGCTCACCTCTGCGCTCCGGGAGGGGCCAGCTCCCGACACAGGTCCCCGCACTCCAAAGCCTCTGCGCCAGCGCCACGAGATCTCGAAGGAGGAGGCAGGCCGGCTAGGCCGCACCCAGGCCCCAAAGCAGCATGGGAGCGTGTCTCAGCGCTCTGGGGCTCCGGGGAAGCCTGTCGCCGCACCTATCAAAGCCGCCCCGAATCCGGAGCTGGGGACTGCGGACTCAGCAACGGGGACATCAGCGATTTTAAAGGATTGTGAGGGATTATGAGCCGGTAGCGGCGGAGCGGCACTAGTGCGCGGCCATCTTGGAGCCAGGCAAGCTCCGCCCCCAATCGTGTTTTCACTTCTGTCTGCAACATTTCATTCAGCTTGCAATGGCAGTCTGCATGAATTTGGTGGTGGTGCTAGGGACTTACAAAGGTGCTAAAGGTCTTGCCAAAAGGGGAACAATTGAACAGCTACCTTGTTTTAGGGAAAAAGCACTGACCCTTGGGAACTGGTTAGCAGGAACCCAGTCCACTTTAGTCAAACGTGCATCAAAAAGTGGGGGGTGACCATGTCCAAAAGAAGTACTTTCCTACACCAAGTCGCAAAAGAATCAAGGTTTCTATTCTAACTTCTTCCTAATAAAAAATGGTCCCTGGAGGCCAATACTAGACTTTGGAGAGCTGAACAAGTTTTTTTTTCCTTTCCTTTTTTACCTCCCTGGACCTTTGTGATGCTTACTTCCACATACCCATTCTCCAGAAACACAGGGAATACCTTTGATTCTCGGTGGCGGGTCAGCACTACCAGTACAAGTCGCTAGCTTTTGGACTCAAATCGGTGCTGAGAGTATTCACCAAATGTCTCTCTTCAGTTGCCGCTTTTCTCATGAGAGAAGGTGTTCCTATACCTGGGCGACTAGTTATTCAAAGGGCCATCCAGAGAAAAAGCAAAAGCTTCCATGACTGCTTGTATTGGTCTCTTCTCTGTGACTAGGCTTCACTTTGAACTGGGAGAAATCTTCGTTGGTGCCCCAAAAATCTGGACGAAATACTCAACACTCAGTTGGGGGAAAGCGTTTCCATCTACAAGAAGAATAAGAAAGTTGCAGACGATGTCAAAGACTATTGCTGGAAAACAATAAATCAAAGTGAGGCAATAAAAGTCCCTAATAGGTAAAATGGCATGTATGGGTATCATTCTGTTTTGCAGGCTCCGTATGAGACCTATTCAGCAAGAGCTGGATTCGCAGTGGAGACCGGTGGAAGGCTCATGGGAAGGTATGGTCTTGCAACTAGCTCTGATCTGGTGGAGAATTTCAAAAAACCTAACTGCAGATCTTTTTCCTACCATTAACAGGTTATTGTTCACCATGGATGCGACCATAGACGGATGGGGAGCCCATCTGTAAGGGCTTTTAACAAGAGGCCTTTTGTCACATGCACAGAAAAAGCTCCACACAATGTGTTGGATTTCCACGCCATAAGACTGTTGTGTTGTCTGTTGACTAGGACTGACTGACCTGCCAATCTGGGAAGGAACATTTGTAAACCCATTCATGTTTTACATAGCCAATCAATTAGGAACACGGTCCAGGATCCTTTCAGAAGAAGCTCAGCAGCTGTGGAACTGGGCCATTCCTCACAGGATAGACATTGCAGTGGAACATCTGCCAGACTGCCAGAATGATCAGACGGATGATACTCAAAATATGTTCTTTCGTAAAAAGATTGTAAAGTCCATTGAAATCATGCACATTATTGCCAGTTAACCATCCATCTAGTTTCTTAACTGATTGGTCAACGAAGTCAATCTAGGGCTGATTTTGGGTTTTGTGAGCCCCCCTGAATTTAATTTGATATTCCTCAGTTGTGAGTTCAAAGCCCTCAGAGTACTCTTCATGAGGTCATAAGACCCAGCATCTGCCGTTGTAGGGGTTAGGGGTCTGTCCCTGCAGTTAACAGTGATGAACAGTACCCAAAGGAGAAGTCCCCCCCCCCCCAGTGTGACTTCCTCACTTTTCTCATTTCGCAGGCTCTCTCAAAAGCTGTGAACCATTTGGTGATGTCATCAACTTCCTCAAATTTGGGGACCATCCCTTTGGGGATTTTAGGATCATAAGATTGCTCTCTGTCCCTATTTAGTATATTTCTGCCACCATTGATGGGTACTAAGCCCATCTCAGCTCTCTCTTTTTCCGGAGCCTGGAGTCTGGTCTCTAGATCTAATCTCTTGGTCTAAGAGGTTGGTCTCCTCATTGAGGCTGTCCCCCATGGACTCCGAAGCACCTGACCCACCTGTGTGGGATCTAGGTGCTGGGAGTTGTATTCTTGGAGTCAGGGGCACTGGTGCCCTTTTCTCCCTGGGAAGTGGGGGGGTTGGAAGTTATCGTCATCCCTTCATTCTTCTTCTTCCTCTGAGAGGTCTTCACCATTCTCAGAGGGATGGTCCTTAGCATACCCTGCCAACAGCTCCTGGAGCTTTTGTTTGGAGTGATGGGACCCCATGTTAATATTTTTAATTTTACATGTAGACCTTAACTCCCTGAATTCTAAGTGGAGAGAAGGGGTGAGGTTGAGCTGCTCAACCAGGTTCTCTATGCCATTGTTGTTATCTGCACTAACAGCTGGGTTCTTGCTAAGAGACATTCTAACAAAAATTCTAACCCCTCTTACCCCTAACTAAAGTGCGTTTTTATTTTTCTAAAATTCTAAAGGGACATAACCAAGGCCCTAACAAGACTTTTAGTTATTTAGAGAATTTTGTCAATTCAAAAATCTGAATTTCTAAAGACAATTTAGGAGTTCTGTCATGTGATCGGGTGTTGACCATGTCAGTCCAACAAATGCAAAGTTGTACATCCCACCGCTGACCCACCAATGTAGGAAGCTGGCTCTGTGTATATACTACACAAAGTAAGGTTCACTGTGCACATACTCCAGTGGAACCCCAAAGGTTGGCAGAAGTAAAAGTAGATAGCACCTTGCTCTCTATTTGTGGTAGTGTGGGTGAGCAGTAAGGCTTTATCAGAGGTTAGTGTTAAGCATTTATTGTACAAACCCAGGCAAGAAATGTCACACACTCAGACTGAATTAAGACCAATTTTGTTTGTATAAAAATATTATTTAGTTATTTTATTTCTCGAACCAAGCCTGGTGCATGTAAGTGAAATAATACTGTTCGAGGCATGTGAGCTGTAGATCACATGCTGTGCATAGCCCGCCATCTAGTGTTGGGTCCGGATGTTTGCACTTTGTTTTTGTTCGAAGAAGTCTTTCCAGTCACGAGGTAGGTGACTCCTCCTTTCGGTGATAGTGCGCATGGGCATCGGCTCCATCGTTAAATTGTTTTTTTCTGCCATCGTGTTCGGATGTGTATTGCTGCGCTCCGGTTTGGCACCGTTTCACGGACCCCTTCGACGCGCAATCCACTACCCTTGACGGTATTGTTATTGATCGCGGCTTCCCATTCTTCGCGTATCGCCTCAACTCAAAACAATTTCGATCGGAAAAATCGTGGTGGGCCGTCGGGCCTACCCGCGCCGACCGCGCCTGAAGTCGATGGAACGGACTCCTTTCAAGTTCTGTCCCGGGTGTCGTGCTAAGTTTCCACGCACCGACTTGCACGAAGTGTGCAACCTCTGCCTGTCCCCAGAACACGACGAGAAAGACTGCGACGCGTGCCGATCGTTTCGATCAAAGAAAATGCTTCATGACTGTCTGGCTCGACGTCACGAGATGAAACACCAAAGCGGCTCCGCACCGGACATCTTCGGCGAAGACTCCGACACAGAACATCACGCTCAAGGAACAAGAACAACATGTCTCCGTCTCCGAAGCCGACTCCGACATGGAAGAGGAGGAGCAGGTTACTCCGGTTCAGCGTATCGGGAGTAAAGATACCCCCTTGCCCCCCCCCTCCCACAGACAAAGAAAAAGACTCCGGTCCCACCTCTGCCTTCGGGTCAAGGTCGGCACCAACAAAGTTTCCGACGCCCCGCCCTCAGGCCCGGCTCCAAAACACAAAGACAAGCCTTCCGTCTCGGACTCGAGCCGCCCCCATATCAGTGTCGAACCGACAACTTCGGCACCGAAATCGAAACATCTCCTGGTAACAATTCCACTGTTACGGAAGAATCAACCTTACGCACCAAAAGGCTCTGAGCCGAAACCTTCGATGCCGAAATCGGCGAGTAAGGAAAAAGACACTCCATTCAAAGAGCCTCGGCCCGATGCTCCGCCTTCGGATCCGAAGCAGAAAAAACTGGTTATACACCCTGATACAGGACATATCCATGCCACCCTTCCAAAGAAACGTAAAATAGACCAGCCAGAGGATTACCACATTCCTCTCAAAAGGAAGTGTGGGTACCAACCCTTCTCCCCTTTACATTCCACCTCCTTCTCCCACTGATCCCAATTTACTTATTTCACCCTCAAATTCACCACCACCATCACCTGACCCACAGGATGACTGGGGAGCCGCTTCGCCGGATACTGCCACTTGCTGCCTGGGTGGAGACCATAAGTCCCAGAAGCCTTGCCTGTGACGCGCCCGGAGGCGCGCCCCGTGACGCTCTGCTGACCCCAGGGGGCCTTCAAAACAACTCGCGGAACCCGCTTCGCGGGACGCGCGCGGGCGGAGCCGGGCGGAGCCGGGCCAAGGGCGGGCCCGTCTGCGCCCGTCAGCGACAGGAAGTGGCAGGGCAGGGCCACCCCGCTTGGCTGTATATAAGATGAAAAAGGAGAATCCTGGTAAGGTGAATCATCGCTTGTTAAAACATTTCTATCGCTTGTGTCCCATTACTTGCGGGAAAATGGGCAAAAGGAAGCAACCGTACTCCACGGGAAAACCACATACAGATAATATGCCAATCACGAAGTACTTAAAATCTGCTGTGGGAAGGATTGACAGTGAGATTGTTCTTGTGGAGGAACAATTGGCGGCGACAAAAACTGCACTTGATGCCGCCTTGGTGGTATCAGTACATGAGACTTTAGAAGATTGTTCTGAGGCCACGAATCAGGTGTCTATTGGTAAAGAGAAGTCTATAGAACTAGAGGTTGTGCCAAATAGACAATTTGTGAATAAAAAGGCTACACCTAGGAAATCAGATAATCGGTGTATATTAACAACATCGCTGGAAATTACAGCCCTATCGGATAACACAGATTTAGTTATACCACCAGCAAAAAAGGCTAAACAAGTTCCGAAATTAAAACCTAGTCTTGATGACAGTAAGAGTGGGAAATCTAGACCTAACCAGAAGGTAAACAAAGGCGGTAGGTTAGATAAGCGTTTAAAGGAGGGGGAAAACCTAAAAGGAAATGATCAAGTGACTGATAACCTCGAGACATTATCCAAAAAACTGCATTCTAAACTGGATAATATTGAACGCCGAGTAATGTCAGAGATTAAATTGGTTCAAAAAGATGTAACCTCCCTAATGAACCTGGTAATGGGACTCATCACTCCAAAAAATTTTACTTTACCATCCGTGAGTGATAAATCAACACCAAGGCAAAAAGAAGCCTCAATTGTTGTTCGGCCAAAACAAAGTTTGACCAAACCTATTACGGGGGAAAATATACAATTCGCACAAGATCAAAGGTCATCAAATGTACAGCAATTTCCCCCCAGATGCCCTAAAGAAACCGAGAGAATGGTTGATCCAAGTAGAACTGTGAATATAGACACTAATACTAATACGGAAGAACTCCGACAGTTAGCTTCTTTACACCTTCCACCACAGTCGACACCATATGTTATCATACTTAAAAATGTGGCTAGGGTGGAGGATAAGAAGCTTGAGTCCTATGAGTCATTGAAAAATAAAGTGATATATTGGTTCACAGCGAATACAAATATGGATAGAAATGTTTTGTTAAGAAATATAATAATGTTGAGAAGGGTGAGTTGGGTGGGTAGATCCATGAAACAATGCATAGGAGATTGCATAGTAATAAACTTCCGTAGCAAGGATCTGGTTAGAGATTTGTTGGAGGTACTTGCATATAAAGCTGTAGCAATGAATCCTAATATAGCTGAAGATATAATTGCTGTCCCGCTGGGCTATTTTTATAGGATAACCGACAAGACCAACAAAGTTAATGATCCTAATTTTAATGTGTACAGACCTATGATAAATGTTTCTACATACAATAGGTATGAACCATTACAATCTTGTAGTGAGATTGATTGACATAGGGAGGATGCTGAAACTGATGTTATTAGAGCTCCACTATACACCTCGATGGTAAACAAGCCAGCAGGCGGCTTATGTCCGCAATTATTAATTAACGTACAAAATGTTTCCCCCATTACCAGGGAAGATACCTCTTCTAGGGATATGGAGGAGGCTGCTGGAGACTATTTAATTGTACAAAATAACAAAGCTACTAACATTATGTCCTGGAATGTAGCAGGAGTTAAAAATAAGTTAACTAATGACGACTGGCTTGAAATTATAGAGGGATGTGAAGTAATTATGATCCAGGAAACTTGGATTACCGAACCTTTTTTATTAATGGTTGAAAGTAATTTGTACTAACGCTAGCCCGTCTAGAAGGGGGAGAGCAAAAGGAGGCCTGGCAACTTTAATAGCTGTAACTGCGCCTCTAACAGTAAAGGAAGTTAATATTAAGTCACAATATTATCAATTAATACAACTTTATTCGGAAGGCAAACAGACAATGGTGCTAATTAATTTTTATAATAATATTTTTGATGTTACTAGACCAATGGTAATCAAGGCCCTAGAGGAAGATCTAGAGCTTTTTTTAAAGGAATTGGGAGGGGAGTATACACTTATCTGGGCGGGTGATTTTAATTGTGAAATTTGTGAAATTTTGGTAGGTGAACAATGTGGGTTCAGTGATTGCTTTGGAGATCGAATTCCCTATTTTCCACATGATGCTTATGGGGATGAAATAAATAATAGTATCTCAAAATATAATCTAGCGATTATAGAACCCGATATTTTAGAGGGAGAAGTAGCGAAACACACGTATGTAGGAGGTAGATCAGCATCAAATATTGATCATTTTGTTATATCTATTAAATACAAGGGTTTGGTGGAAAAATGCTCAATTATAGAAACACTGCATAGTGATCATCACCCACTGATTCTGACATTGAGGCTTAACCTCTCACAAAAATTGAGGGGAAAGGCCTCAAATCCAGAATTAAAATTCAAAGGAAATAATGGAGTGTCCATTAAGTGGTCAAGTGTAGATCCAACAAGTTTTTTAAATAACTTAAAAGGGAAAATACAAAGGAAATTAGTATCTGCATGAATAATTTTTCAACAGATGCAGAAACTATAAACGCTTTTAGTGATATCACTAGGGAGATAGCGGGTGATTTAACATCTAAAAAGAAGCATAAGGCCTGTGATAATAACCCAAGATGGTTTAATAAAGAAAGTTCCAAATTAAATAGAGATTTGAAAACCGCCCTAAAAATAAAACCTAGGGATAACGTTAAAATAAGTAACCTAAGGAAGGACTATAGGAAAACCTTGAACGAAAAGGTGAAATACGGGAGGATGCATGGGCAAGCCTAGTAGAGGCCGCAGAAACAAGAAATGCTGCACTATTTTGGAGAACTATAGATTACCCGTTCTTTAAAGATGATGCAACAGGGAGAATAGAAATAGCTGTTCCCCCTGAAGACTGGATGATCCATTTTGAGAGTATTTTTAATCCAGAAGCAATAAAAATTAGCAAAATAAAGAACGGTAATTTTATTTTAGTTGACCCCGTAGAAATTTTACCAATTACCTCTGAAGAAATTAAAATCGCCCTATATAAAAGTGCTAGCAGAAAAGTCGCTGGCCCAGATGGGGTACCCATTGATATATTTAAATGTAATATGGATTATTGGACTCCGATCCTTCTAAAGGTTTTTAACGCTGCGATAAGGGGTTTTCTGCCAGTATCTTGGACAGAAAGCATTATCGTACCAATTTTTAAAAAAGGAGACAGAGGGAAAGCAAATTGTTATAGACCAATATCCCTTCTGGACTCAACCTCGAAATTAATGGGACGAATTCTTTTGGGGAGGTTGGAAGAATGGGCTAATGAACATAATATTCTTTCTGAAGTTCAGTATGGGTTCAGAAGGGGAATTGGAACTGTAGAACAATGTTTAAATTTGGAACTACTTATGGGAAAATATACCCTTGCTAAGGAGGGGCTCTTCATCTTTGCTTTTTAGATTTAACAAGTGCGTTTGACCTTGTTAATCATACTAAATTGTGGCAAACCCTGAAGGAGCAAGGAGCACCCACTGATATTATTATATATTTGTCCCAAATTTATTCATTTTTAACCTCAAGAGTACGTTTTGGAATAAAGGTTGAATGCACTGAGGATTTTAGAGTTACAAGGGGAATTCGCCAGGGTTGTGTACTGGCGCCACTGCTCTTTTCTTTATATATTAATAACATAGATACCTATTTACAAAATGAAAATGCAGATACTCCAAAAGTTGGAACACGCAAAACTCCAGTTTTACTTTATGCCGATGACGCTGTCCTCCTATCGAGGACAGCGAATGGCTTACAAATTTTAATTGAGAAGTTTGCAGAATTCATGTTAAAAAAGGATTTAAAGCTAAACCTTACTAAAACATTTGTAATGACATGTGGGAAATCTAAGTTGAAGCATAAAAAACATCATGCTGGAGGTGTAGTTATAGGGAGAGTATCAACGTTCTCCTATTTAGGTCTTATATTTAGTAGTAAGGACTCATGGAAACCTCATATCGACTCATGCAACCTGAAATTTCTAAGAATAATTGAAGGAATTTTCAGATTTGCGGCAAAAATAGGAAATAAACCCATAAGGGAAATTCTCACTTTATACAGAACTAAGTGTGTGACTGGTATATGCCATGGGTCAGCGATGTGGGGAAGAGCAAATATTACGTCCTTACAAACACAGGAGAATACATTTTTAAAAAGAGTATTGGCTGTCCCGAATTCTACAGCCAATTTTATAATACATAAAGAACTGTCAGTATCATATATTAATGATTTTATAAATATTGCAGGACTTATCTTCTGGCGTGGGCTATGGGCTAAAAAGGAGACTAAATTTACAACTGACCTGATAAAGGACTGTCTGGCTCTTGACCACTGTAAAAAAATTCCTTGGCTAGAGCATATCTCTAATTTATTTAAATATTGTAAGTTGAACTTTAATAAAATGGATCTAGAGTCTATTCTGGATATAAGTAAGAAAGATCTGAAGTTGAGATATACTCTGGCCAGTGAACAAGACAGACAGGATGATACAAGACAGAAGCAAAGTGTCATTACTTATTGTGAAATTCCTTTGGTGGAGGGTATACAAACATATTTAACCCTAGTAAGGAATACCCAACACAGATATTATTTAACAAGGCTTAGATTTGGTACTTTACATCACTTATTTGCATTCTCCGATAAGGAAAGGTGGTCTTATAATTTACCGAATTGCCCGTGTAATGGAAACACACCACAGTCCACGTTGCATTTTTTACTATTTTGTACCTTTTATAGTGATATTAGGAAAACTGTTTTAAAACCATTGTTTATAACTAACAGGCTCTTTGATTATAAACAGGCCTTTATATTTCTATGTAGCCTGGATAACATGAAAATCGTCTGTTCAGTTATTTGTTATATTGTAAAAGCACTTAGGAAAAGAAGAGAACTAATATATCTAGATGCATTATTATATGAGAAATCCAATGAGAATAATTAGATCTGTTTAACTCTGAATTAATTTAAGAAATAGTACGTAGAATAAGCATATTTGAAAATCTGAGAAATTATTATTAAATGCTATATAGTTGTCTATTTTTAAATAAGTGTATATATTTTAATTGTGTAGAAGGAGGAAATTTTAATATTTGCACTGATAAATTATGTGCTCCCTCTAATGAATTACTGATATGTTTATATTTGTCTGTTTTTTTAGTATGCTTTTATGGTTGTACATTTTTACACCGAATAAAGCTGAATTGACTTGACTTGACTGGGATAGCGGGGATGGGGATGAGGATCAGTATAGGCCACAAGACATCGACCCTTGGGAGGATTATCATACTGACCCCATGTAGGAAGCTGGCTCTGTATATACTAAACCAAAGTGAGGTATAGTGTGCAGAGTCCAGTGGAACCCCAAAGGTAGGCAGAGGTAAAAGTAGATAGCACCTTACTCTCGATTTGTGGTAGTGTGGTCGAGCAGTAAGGCAGTATCAGAGGACAGTGTTAAGCATTTGTTGTACACACTCAGTCAGCAAACTAATTCACACACTCAAGGACTGAACTTCAGACCAATTGTTTTTGTATAAAAATATTCTTTTGATTATTTTATTTTCTAGAACCAAGCAAGCCTGGCACAGGTAAGCAATAAATACTTTACAGTAGTAATGCAATGGAAATACAGTTTGAATGATAATTGTATATGCACTTTGGTTTGATTTACAGTATGGATGCAGAGAAATGCAATACTTAGTAAATGCAGTACATAGACTTGAATAGGCTTTTTATTAAAATAGCAGGTAAGTAACTTTTGAGATTACTAGGCTTACACAGAGTAGTACACCTAGATACTACTCTGGGACATTTCCTGAAAACAGATAAGTAAAATCGTTTTTGTTAGATTATGCAATTTCAAAGAATTTCTTTAGTTTCTCAAACTCCACACTTCAAAACTTTTCACAGAAAAACAGTCAATGTTATCCTATGGAGGAAAATAGTGTTATCGGTTTTGAGGTAAGTATTTGGTAGTGGGAGTTGAGGTTCTGGGGGTAGACTCCGGGATCCCCCAGGGTCAAGGATGCACTCTTGTTACACCCTCAGCGGCACTAGGGCGGCCGGGTGCAGCGTGCTGATGCCCAATGTTATCCAATGGGGGATAGGGGGCCTCCGGTTGGTGGCTGCTGGCAAGCAGGCCACTGGGTTGTGGGAGCAAAGCTCCTGGACTTTAGCTCAGGGCAAATGGGGAAACAAATTGGCACCAAAGGTGCACCCTCAGCGGCACTAGGGCGGCCGGGTGCAGGGTGCTGTTTCGACGTCGGGCGCCCTGTTGTTTTCAATGGAGAACCTCCGGTTTACAAAGACACTGCAGGCTTGGGAACGAAGGTCTTCTGGGTGCGACCACCACTTTGAGAGGTAAGTTGGGAAGTTAGGGGTTGGTTAGGCACCGTCGGTTTGGGCACACAAGATGGCGTGGACTGATAGTTGTGCGTCACCTCGCCTCCCCCACCTGAGGGGTGGAGTTGGCAGAGGTGGACACACCTCTCTTCCTCACTTGTTTTTCCCGCCGGTTCTCCCGCCCAAAGTGGGGATCAGAACCAGTGGGGACCAGTTGCTTAGAGCAGCAAGTGGCCTGGGGAAGCTCACAAAGGCAGCAAGACTTTGAAGCTTCCCCTTCGTGAACCCTGCCCATCCTGTGGGAGGAGGCTTGGCACCTCGTCCCAGGATGTGCATTGTTTCAGGCCCCAGAGAGCAGCAGTCTCTCAACCCAGGGGTCCAGAAACATGTCTGGTGGTGGCAGCTAAAAGCAGCCACTCAGCCTGGACTCTAGAGGTGGGTTAGTTTTCAGGGGGCATCTCTAAGATGCCCTCTGTGTGCATTTTTCATTAAATCCCACACTGGCATCAGTGTGGGTTTAATGTGCTGAGAAGTTTGATACCAAACTTCTCAGTTTTCGGTGTAGCCATTATGGTGCTGTGGAGTTCGTAATGACAAACTCCCAGCACCATATACTCTTAATGGCAGCACTGCACTTACAATGTCTAAGAATGGACTTAGACACTGTAGGGGTACAGGGCTCATGCACCTGTACCCTCACCACTGGTATAGTGCACCCAGCTAGAGGGGTGACTGATCTATGCCAGGGCAGTGGGTTGTAAGCATGGCACACAGATGTGTGCCATGTTGACTCTTCACTTTGTTCAGCACCAAAACACGTAGCCTGCAAAGGCAGTGTGCGAGTGTAAGGGTACAGGACCTCTAAGGGTGGCACAATAAGTGCTGCAGCCCTTGGAGGCCTTCTCTGGTCACAGTGCCCTGGGTACCTGTGGTACCATTTACCAGGGGATGACCTGTGGCCAGAGATGCCAATTTGGTTTAGGCTTCAATGCAGGTTTAGGGAAAGAACATAGGCCCTGGTACCTGATTAGCAGAAGCCCAGGGCACACTCCAAGTACATCAGCAATATAGCAAAAAGTGGGGGCAACCATGCAGAAAGAGGGCACTTTCTAACAATTAGATGTCTCCCCCCTACAATTGCCTGTGTTTCAACATAAGCTAATGAGGAAAATACATTCCCCTGTTTTTTTTCTAAATCTCCCATTTTTCAGTTTTTAAAAGGTGCTGTTTTTTTACCTGTCCCGATAATCTCTCTTCCCCACCTGTCTCCCTGGGGATTGCTCGGCATCGATGTGGCCCTCAAGCATATCCCAGACTGCACTGTTTGGCCACTGAGAAAATATTTGAGTACCCATGTCATATAGGGTAACATGACCTCGCTTGAGGCTCATGCCTTATATCTGGCTTACCTAACCTCGTAGATCTTGGTGTCTAAAGTTAGATAAAAATCTGTGTTATTCATCTAAATTGATGTTGATTTCCTTACTGACTGTGTCTCATTTATTGACAGTGTGTGCAACAAATGCCTAACACTCCCCTCTGATACGTCTAAGGCTGCTTGACCGCACTGCCACAAATAAAGCACCTTGGGAATGTTATATGAAGCCCCTGTACTCTAATAAGGGATACCTCGACCCTTTGCACAGTGCACCTCATTTTGGTGCACTAAATAGAGAGCGAGCTTCCTACATGTCGTGCTGTTTTTGCTCCTTTTAAATGTTTTTTTCTCATAATATAGCCCCTCCAGATTCAGTTGATCCATCAATAGGCAATTAACTCTGCAATTATTTGCCTCCTTGATCATGGTTTGTATCCTTGTACATCCCTCAGCTCATGTGTCTGTTCTCTGGGCTTTCCTCAACAGGTGGTCAGAATGGTGATCAGACACCATGAGGACCTGAAGCAGAAAGAAGAGAAGGCCAAGCGAGAAGAGCAGGCCAAGCTGCGACGGATAGCTTCTTCAGTCGCAAAAGAAGTCCGGCAGTTCTGGACCAATGTGGAAAAGGTACGTGATCTGCTCTGTGGTGGGCACAATTGTTTAAATATCAATATTTTACATGGTGTTGCCTTTGTCATAGGGGCAAATTGAGTGGTGTTTGATTAGGTGTTCCTTATTTCGAATTGTGGCTGTGATTTAGTTGTATATGTAGTGATCATGTAGTTTGTTTTTCTCTGATCAATTTTGGTGAACTGTCAACTGATTGCATCACCATTTCTCCTTGACAGGTGGTCCAGTTTAAGCAGCAGTCGCGCCTGGAAGAGAAAAGGAAGAAGACCTTGGATCTGCAGCTAGATTTTATTGTAGGACAGACTGAGAAATATTCTGATCTGTTGTCCCAGAGTTTGAATGAGACCCTCGACCCCAGCCAAATGAACTCTTCACATACTGTTTCCACAGCCTTTACTCCACTCTGCTCAGCTGTTGCCAAAGAGGAGGAAGGTATGCAAAAGCTGTGAGGAAGTAAACTGGTTTATTTATGTGCAGGAAATACTTACACTGTACCACATTCTTGTCAAACTAATAATACCTCTGTGTACTCCTGGGTTGTTGGGTAAGGAAGTAGTTTCATCGCTGACCTCGGACAGTGGAGGCTAACAACTAATCACTTTTGCCTGCCTGGTGGCACCTGACAGCATTAGCCTCTTGACACCCACCCGATTCAATTAACTATGGATTGTGCTAGTCCATTCGGACTGGATTACTACAAATCACAACTTAGGAACTCTACAG